>JAVIAB010000025.1:8181168-8652987 GCA_032433765.1 Megaustenia siamemsis
TGATCATCGTTTTGAAAAGGATGTTAAGTGGATGTTGATGTGTTGTGATTTATTTGCGCCTTTAGGCCCAGCATATCATTATTAGAACCTCAGTGCAGCATTTTTGAGTACCAAGTTGCCTTCCATCCTTATTTGCTTGGCCAGACTGGACAGTCGGTTTCCAGGAGCACCACTGGGAGGTGGAGTAGGGTCTTGATCAGGTGTTGTTTGTCAATTCAGTCAGATTTAGGTTGCTGACCAAACTCAGTGCCCCCGCAACACAAACATACTTGAAAGCATACATACAAATGCCTGAACAACACAAAATACTCCACAAACAACCAACTTCAAATGTATCAAATTTATTCTCTTAAATTAAGAAAATTTAATCTGACAACACACATTTGTTTTCACAATTGTTGTGGTAACAAGTCCTAACAATTACATGGTTCAATAACTTAAAGACTGACTGGCCATAATCTTTGACTGTAGCCAACGGCTGGATGTCGGCTGAAGAAACAAACTATAAAGCTATAGTAGTGATAGAAAGCATTTTTGAAGACAAATGCCTAAGAAGAATACTTTGTGTAAAATGGAATAAACTCAAGCCAAATATAGAGATAAGAGAAATGGTCATGCAACCAACGATCTCATCTAAAATTAGGAAGACAAGATGTTATTTGGTTATGGAAGGCCCCGGTAACACTGCAAACGAATTAAAATCCATAATTGCTCAACGGCCCGTGCCAGCATAATCATCCGAATTAATATCTCATCTCCCAAACAAAGAAAGGTAACTGTAGTCCCCATCATAGCAGTCTCAGCACACGCCAAAAGACATAAGGCAAAACCACGCAGAAAGTGAACACAGCCAACTGTTCCCTGTCATATGATATCATCATTCATCGTAAACAATTGGAATATCGAAACATGATCAAAACGGATGAGACACACAGCTCACAGTGTGCACAGAGCACTTAACTCAGTAGCTCCTGCAACAAACCGGACTTGGAATATGAGGAAACTGCAACAAGGAACACTTTTCATGCATAGCCTTCAATTGTTCCCGACGCCTATCCACCATATACCGGAAGTTCACGTCCTCCTGAAAATGATGATCGTCATATATTCTTAAAAAAATGTTTAGCGCTTGATGATGTTAGGCCATCGTTGTTGACTCCAATTCTGAACATATAGACAAACAGTTAGCTGTCAGATTATTCCCATCGCACATCAAACAACAGACCGTAAGATTAGCGTATGGCCGTTCTAGGGATATACGATGAACCATTCAGACAAGATGTACAGTTGGGCATGTGCTGAGAAGAGATAACAAAATAATTTCAAAGCAGGCTCTTATATGGGAAACATCAGGATACAGAAAAAGAAGAAGACATAGAGAGACACTGAAGAGAACACTTATAAGAGAAGCAAAATTGACAGGCATAGACTCATTGGATAAGATCAAACATCTCGCCATGAATAGAAATGGATAGCAAAAAAAACACTATGAGCCCTATGTGATGATTAGTGGTCCTAGAAGGATCAAGAATCAAGTGATAGAAATCTTCATTTTATTTTGTGCATCAAAGCCTCATTGAGTCCTTGCATCAAAGTTTAGCTACCGTGTGACATCATTTCACTTAAGTATTGAAATAGAAATATAAGAATAAAATTAATTTCCTGGAAAAAGTATGAAATAATATATATTTTTCCAGAAATAGTATACAAAATAATTTTCCTGGAAAAATATTGAAAATGACATTCAAGGAAAAAGGTAGTCAAATGTTCTGAATTGCTCATGTATGCATAGTTGACATACATGGATCTGTCTGTATGTAGAGTGGCCTCACAAATAGTAGAAGAATATTAACAGAAACATTTTGCATGTTCAGTAGCAATAACAAACTATGGGTATTGCTGAAATAGAAACCATAAATGTGAGAAATATGAAAGAAACTGTAAACAATAACACATAAAAAATTTTTAAATTGAGTAAACACTTTCAAACAAAAAGTTAAATTCAAGAAAAACATCAGATTGTTACATCGACAGCTTATCCTGGAATTACTGCTGTGGTTGTGTACACAGTTGGGAGCCGTGATAGCTCAGTGGTTAGTGAACTGGACTGCAAAGGACAAGGTGTAGGGTTCGATCCCAACTGACGGCTCCCGGGTTCACCCAGCCTTAAATGGGTACCAGATTTTTTTCTGGGAAAGTGAAGCGGCACGGGTGTAATACCGACCACATTACCCCAAAAATCACGTGCTGAAGGTCTGTAAAATTTATGGTCACTAACACCATATTCCCTAGACACCACATGACGTGACGGGGGTACTTTACTTTTTTTTACTTACTTGTGTACACAGTTGCTTGTTCTCAACCACAAAGTGGAATTTTAGTGTTAGTTCCAAAAATGTTGCTATATTTATGAATAAAGATGTCCTGAGGAAATCACATCCCACTAATTCTTGCGATTGATTTGTTATTGGAGAGTGGTTCAAATTTGTCAATTGGACAATAATATGAATATTGTAGATTTGATAATTTGTATGTTTTAGTTCCTTAGCATTTATGAAAAGAAATATTTCAAAATTGTGGAAATTTGACCCTTAAAAATAAGTACAAAATATTGTAACATTTTAAGCTATAAAGTCTTTTATGATCATTTCTTTGTACCATAGCAGAATAGTTTCCGATATCGATCCAAGATGGAGGATTGTTTTTCTTCCACTTGGCCAAAGAACCATTGATCAGAGGTCTAACAAGCCGCTATAGTAAAAACGCCCTTGTTAATGAAACGTAGACCTGAAGATTTGATAAAAGATCTTTGCAAGGATTGAGACTACTAGAAAGAAAATTTCCAAACAGAGAAAGAATATCTGAGTCTATGCCCTATGGGCCGACTTCGGCTCGAAAGGTCGATAGATAGCAGAATTATATTCTAGTTATGTTGCAGAATTGAGAAAATGAGCAAACCTACTAAAAGATCATCAGCGAACAGCTGTGAATTGTTAGTATACTTGCCGCTGACCAGACAGGTATGAGTTGGAAAATATACATTTTAAAAATCACTTTGACTTTGATGTTTATTTGGAGAGAACATGTGACAGTTGAGTGCTTTCTATTTGATGAAAGTCACTTGTAATCATCACATGTTTAGCCAACTATGGTGTGCATGGAGGTCTACACCATCCTCAGCATTATCCCTAGATGCCTATCTGTAACAACTCCCCCAGTTACTTAAATGTAACATTAGGTGCTCTAAAAATAGCAATTTCTCTGAACTCTTGACACAGTCCTGTGTGTTCACACTAGGCCAAACATGGGGACTTGAAATTTCTGGTTCAGGTTGATTAATGACCTGAGTTTCACCTCATGGACCGGATGTGTTACAATGTTTATTGGTACGATCGCCGTAAGTCTGTCAGTCCAGTGGCCGCATGGCATTATTTGCTGTGTTTCCTGAGTCATAGAGGGTTGTTTGATGTCTGCCGATGACCAGAAAATTTACCTGGTCACAGCAAAAAGAATAAAAAAAAATGTAAATTTCTTGAAAATTAATGATATATTTTTTTTGCTGCATTAAACAATGTATATCATGATCTCAAAAACATTCCAACAGCAATGGAAACAAATTAAACACCCAGGGGGGGCCGCTGAAACTGGTAATTAGGAAGCTACATGGAGGGGTGGGGTGATGTGTTTTATACGGAAAAATGTAAATTTTTGATGAATTTGTGTTTTGATGTGGTAAATGTTACTGCGGTATTGTAATCTAGGGTTAACAGCCAAGCCATCAGCTCTTGACAGGAAGTGCGGTCACCATAGCGACACACTGAGATACAAGAGAGGTATGTAAACTGAAGCACTGAATTGAAAGTAGAGAGGCTGTGCAGGAATTATGCAACATCAACTACTGGAACAGCACCAGCGTGAAACAAAGAGGATCGACTCTTGACCGCTTGATTTATGACTTTGATGTACTACTCCTACAGGAAACACAAGTGGAAAAACAGAACTTTTGCAGATATTGCTGCCACATCATTCCTGTGTATCACAGCCATCATAGTCAGACCCTTTTTCTAGAGATAGGTTGGCTAGCTGTGCTGTTGTTGAAGACTGTCAACCAGTGAATCGGGCGGACATCATCAATGCTCTCCGAGATGTGAGAAGGGCACAGGACTTCGACAACCATGAGTCCACGTCACTCCTTTGGATGAAAGAGATGTGAGTTAAGATGGGTACAGCCAGAAACAAGAAACTCAGTGGATGTATAAGAAGACTAATCAACCAACACAGAACTGGAGTCGTCAGTCGCTGGACGCTGCGGGACTTGCTGAGGAGGGATCCTGACCTATGGACATGTTCAGAGTGTAGTGATGATGACCCGCAAGTAACTCAATAATAAATAGGGCTAGTTGGCCTTGGGTGTCTACTTCTTGACAGGGCATGATCCGTTCAACCTCTGATCATGTCCTCCAGGTTATATTAAAAGGCAATTTCCAATTAAAAAAAAAAAACTGAAATAAAAATTTGATGGTTTTATGTTAATTAGTAATTACATATTATTATTACAGTAATTACATATACAGTAATTACAAAGGGCAACAACAAAAACCACCCTTCCTGATTACAAATGAATCATAAAGGCACAGTTATCCAGAGGCATAAACAATTATTGTGTTTTGTACTTTGGTCATTTGACTGGAGTCTTAGAGAAGTCAATCATAACCAACAGATATATCAACTTTGGACAATGATTAAGTGTACAAGATGTACGCAATTTTATAGACAATAATCTAGAGTACATGGCATGTACAAACTTGCAGACAATGATTAAGTGTACAAGATGTACACAATTTTATAGACAATAATCTAGAGTACATGGCATGTATAAACTAACAGACAATGACCCAGAGTACAATGAATTTATCATCTAGTAACCAATAAGCCAGTGTAGAAGGGTTGTACAATCTACTAATCAATAATCCAGTGTACAAGGGTTGTACAATCTACTAATCAATAACCCAGTGTACACGGGTTGTACAATCTACTAATCAATAACCCAGTGTACAAGGGTTGTACAATCTATTAATCAATAACCCAGTGTACAAGGGTTGTACAGTCTACTAATCAATAACCCAGTGTACAAGGGTTGTACAATCTATTAATCAATAAGCCAGTGTACAAGGGTTGTACAATCTACTAATCAATAACCCAGTGTACAAGGGTTGTACAATCTATTAATCAATAACCCAGTGTACAAGGGTTGTACAATCTATTAATCAATAACCCAGTGTATAAGGGTTGTACAATCTATTAATCAATAACCCAGTGTACAAGGGTTGTACAATCTATTAAGCAATAACCCAGTGTACAAGGGTTGTACAATCTACTAATCAATAACCCAGTGTACAAGGGTTGTACAATCTATTAATCAATAACCCAGTGTACAAGGGTTGTACAATCTACTAATCAATAACCCAGTGTACAAGGGTTGTACAATCTATTAATCAATAACCAAGTGTACAAGGGTTGTACAATTTAGCAATCATTGACTAAGTCTACAATGGAAGTACATTCTACCTTCTGATGACCTCATGCACAAAACATGTGCAATCTTGCAGACACTGACTGACAGTACAAATGTATATCTATCTATCTATCTATCTGTCTATCTATCTATCTATCTATCTATCTATCTATCTATCTATCTATCTATCTATCTATTGACATTTCGAGCCGTAGCCGGCCCATAGGGCGTAGACCAAGATACTCTTTCTCTTATCTGAATTTTTGTTCTAGCAGTTTTCAATTCTTTTAAAGATATTTTATCAAATCTCGCCATTTGTCTCTGTTTTGTGCAAGCAGCTCTATCTCATTGAGGGAGCCTATTCCTGCGTTCAACTTTGTTTCTATTTCTCTTGTTGTTTTCCAGCTTTCACACGCATACGTAAGGGTTGATAGTACATTTACAAATGTATATACACACTTTTAAACAAGTAACAGGTGCAAACATTGCTCAGTTGTGACATCAATGACAACAAGATGACACACGTACAACCGTAGACCAGACATAGAAACAAAACACATACAAAACCAAACTCTCTATTCCAACGACGAAATAACATATGTTAGTTCCGATAACAATGATAAAAGAATTTATTTTAAGCCACTTCTTGTCTTGTTTTCCTGAGATGATGTCCCCTGGTCCACCCTAGCACTGAGAGGAGTTAATCTGTCCCTTGCATCTTTAACCATAGTCTCTAGTTCAGCCTGAAAGGTAAAATAATGTCAGTTGCAAAATGGCATCATTCGTGTCAAATTATTTTACTTATTGGGGAAGGGGTATTTGGTCTTGACACCAACAAAGGGTGAATGAAGTGCTCATAGCCTCTCATTCACAGGGTGCTGTGGTTACTGAACGACAGGATCGTCTGTTATTCTGGTTGGCCTCAATTCGATACCACTGCATTACTGCGCCCAAGACCACACCTACACGTGGCCAATCCTGTTTCTGCAGAGTTGGTGCGACTGAGTTCCCAATGGTATAAATGGGCAGGGAGGAGGTGAGTCCCTATAAATGCAGGACCAGAGCTCCCCGAAGCATGGTACATGCCATGGTTCTCATCTACTCACCCTCACTCTCTCTTGAGTGAGTATCCCTTTCTTCAGTCTTAATACTACCTCTATAGGAACCCCCATGTGGGCAGATGGAGTTTGCAATTTATAAATCGATTTAAGACCCCCAACCGACACACAGAGGACTGGCGGCTTCAGTTTGATGAGAAGACCACCGTGCTCTAGATTAAACAGGCTTACATCCGTCCGTCCATCCATCCATCTGCCTAGCTATTTATCCCTCCGTCATCCATCCATCTGCCTATCTATCCCTCTGCCTATCTATCTATCCCTCCGTCATCCATCCATCTGCCTATCTATCTGCCTGCCTGCCTGTCTGTCTATCTATCTATCTATCTATCAATCTATTCATCCATCTGCCTATCTATCTGCCTGCCTGCCTGTCTGTCTATCTATCTATCTATCTATCTATCAATCTATTCATCCATCTGCCTAGCTATTAATTATTCTTTTGAGCCAAAGATGGCAGACAGGACAGGAATTCTAGACCTTTCTATGTCTAACAGCATTTGTTATTAAGTGTTATATTTTCCACAGTATCCTCATTGTATCTCAGGACATGTCTCTGTTATGGGTAAAACTATCAACCTCAACAAAGGAGCTTTTGCCAGCTGTTGTTGCCTCTCACCACAGTGTTTTTAAGCGTTTCTCCAAGTCAGCTTTTTTTTTTTAACCCTTTGGTTCTCATTTGAGGGCCTGCTTTGAGATTCTCTTGTTGTCTCTTCTCATCACAAGGCAAACATATAACCATTTTCTTCTCTAGCCCTCTCTTCTCATTACAAGGCAAACATATAACCATCTTCTTCTCTAGCTCTCTCTTCTCATTACAAGGCAAACATATAACCATCTTCTTCTCTAGCTCTCTCTTCTCATTACAAGGCAAACATATAACCATCTTCTTCTCTAGCTCTCTATTCTCATTACAAGGCAAACATATAACCATCTTCTTCTCTAGCTCTCTCTTCTCACCACAAGGCAAACATATAACCATCTTCTTCTCTAGCTCTCTCTTCTCATCACAAGGCAAACATATAACCATCTTCTTCTCTAGCTCTCTCTTCTCATTACAAGGCAAACATATAACCATCTTCTTCTCTTGTTTTCTATTCTCCATGTCTATTTATGTCCTCCTCTTTGTTTTTCACTGAGTGTCTGAAAAAAATTCTACTTTCACTTACATTGAGCAGTAGTAGTAGTAGTATTGTCAGTCATAATTGACTATGGCTTCTGCAGTCTCAACTAGGAAATGTTATTTTTTCTTTTCCTCTGCTGTCTATTCTCTTTTCCTATGATGATGGGTAAACAAACAACGGTGTAGCAAGAGTTCAAAGACAATCTTATTTTCCAAACTCCACAAGTGGTAGTATTTTACAGTGACGATGGTCATAGGTTGGTCATGTGATGAGGAGCGATAATAACCGAATAACAAAGCAAGCCCTCATGTGGGAAACAACAGGTCAGAGGAAAATAGGCAGACACAGAGAGACAATATGTAGGACATGTGATGAGGAGCGATAATAACTGAATAACAAAGTAAGCCCTCATGTGGGAAACAACAGGTAAGAGGAAAATAGACCGACACAGAGAGACAATATGTAGGACATGTGATGAGGAGAGATAATAACCGAATAACAAAGCACGCACTCATGTGGGAAACAACAGGTAAGAGGAAAATAGACCGACACAGAGAGACAATATGTAGGACATGTGATGAGGAGAGATAATAACCGAATAACAAAGCACGCACTCATGTGGGAAACAACAGGTCAGAGGAAAAGAGGCCGACCCAGAGAGACAATATGTAGGACATGTGATGAGGAGAGATAATAACCGAATAACAAAGCACGCACTCATGTGGGAAACAACAGGTCAGAGGAAAAGAGGCCGACCCAGAGAGACAATATGTAGGACATGTGATGAGGAGAGATAATAACCGAATAACAAAGCACGCACTCATGTGGGAAACAACAGGTCAGAGGAAAAGAGGCCGACCCAGAGAGACAATATGTAGGACATGTGATGAGGAGAGATAATAACTGAATAACAAAGCAAGCCCTCATGTGGGAAACAACAGGTAAGAGGAAAATAGGCTGACACAGAGAGACAATATGTAGGACATGTGATGAGGAGAGATAATAACCGAATAACAAAGCACGCACTCATGTGGGAAACAACAGGTAAGAGGAAAATAGGCCGACACAGAGAGACACTATGAAGAACATTGATTAGAGAGGCAAGAGCAGCAGGAATTGGCTCCTCAATGAGATAAGAGTTGCTTGTTCAGAACAGAGACAAATGGTGAGATTTGATAAAATATCTTTAAAAGGATTGAAAACTGCTAGAAATAAAAATTTAGATATAAGAGAAAGAGTATCTGGGTCTATGCCCCATGGGCTGGCTATGGCTCAGAAGGTCAATAGATAGAGATAGAGAATTTTTTACAGTGGTCTCATAACAACACGCATCACAGATAGGTAAAAAACACACAATCTAGGATTAATAATGAACATTCTACCTACATACTTCTGGTCAATATGGCGGATAGGCGACACAGAACCATTGAGTCACTGCATGAAAAATGTTCCTTGTTGCAGTTTCCTCATATTCCAAGTCCGGCTTGCTGCAGGAGCTACTGGGTAGTGCTCTGTGCACACCGTGAGCTGTGTGATTCATCCTGATGGTGTTTCTAAATTTAGATTGTTTACGATGAATGATGATAATATATGACGAAGGACAGTTCAGATGCGTTCAATTTGATGCGGAAATGCCTTATGACTTTTGATGTATGCTGTATCTGCTATGATGAGGACTGCAACTGCCTTTCTTTGTTTGGATATTTGATGAGTTATTAATTTGCCTGATTCCACTGGCACGGGCAATTATGGATTTCCATTTGTTTGCCGTGATAGTGCGGCCTTTGAATAACCATAACCATTCTACCTACCTTCATTGTACCACAGAAATAGTCCTGAAGCCAGCTAGGAAAACAGAATGGAGTGAGTTACATGGAGAATATGAGCCAGAACATGATAGTTCAAACAAACTCAACAGACATGAGCAGACCAAGATATTCAGATGACTAACGTAATCTAAGATCAATAATGAACATTCTACCTACCTGGTTGTACCGCAAAAATAGTCTGGTGGACTTCAAATTTTTCTTTCTGTGGACATGTTTGACCCCATGCTCCAGACACAAAACCTGTTCATCTTGTTCATTTAAGACCTGTTAATGTTAACAGATTTTAGATGAACAATTCGTTCAAATCAGACAAAGATTTAAAAATAAAACAGTTCAAACGAAACACTTGAAGGAACAATTAGTTCACATGAGACAATTAAAAGAAGAAAACAATTCATATCAGGCACTCTACAGAAAGAAAAAGTTCACATGAGTCAATTGTAGAAGAAACAATTAGTTCACATGAGTCAATTACGGAAGAAACAATTAGTTCACATGAGTCAATTGTAGAAGAAACAATTAGTTCACATGAGTCAATTACGGAAGAAACAATTAGTTCACATGAGTCAATTGTAGAAGAAACAATTAGTTCACATGATTCAATGGAAAGAAACAATTAGTTCACATGATTCAATGGGAAGAAACAATTAGTTCACATGATTCAATGGAAAGAAACAATTAGTTCACATGATTCAATTGGAAGAATGTATATTTGTGGATTTTTCTGAGAGCTGTAAATTTACCTATGTCCTTAAAAAATGTGTGCAAATAAAGGTAAAGAGCCCTGTCATGCCATGTGGTGTAAAGTAAATATCGTGTCAGATCCCACATTTTTTACAGACCTCTGGCACATTATTTTTGGGGTAATATGGTCAGTATTATGTCAGTGCCACTTTACTTTCCCAGAAAAAGAATAGGCACTCAATTAGGGCTGGATGAACCCGACCTCCCGTCCTTAGTAGTCCGGTTCACTAACCACTGAACTATTAAGGTCCTCTTAAATAAATTATGTACATTACAATGATCCAATTGAATAACTTGTAACAGTTGAATACAGAATATGGGAGATCATAAGAAAATGATCAGTAAAGGTTGTTTCTTTTGTTTGTGTTTGCTAGTTTTCACCTCTGTCAACACCCTAAAGACCAGGAATTTAATTTTGTATGTTAATCCATTTTTCCCTTGCAGCTGTGTTCATGGGGGTCCCTCACAGCAGGGGCAGATAACTCTGTCTTCAGAGGTACTCATATTTTTGTTGTTGCTGAGTATTTGATGTTTCAAGTGAGGCCAAGCTGCTGAGAACAGGGATGGGTTGCCACAGAGAGAAATCATTAAAAAAATCCCAACTGTTGCAGCCAGGATTTGAACTCACAACCTTCTCTGTCTTGAGACCGGCATATTGCCTCGAGATCAAGAGAAGGTTTGATTGATGGGGAAGGAGTACAAAAAGAGTCTATTACCATTGAGAGGTAGCAAATCCTGTCGCAGATGTCACAGACTTTCTCGTCATCAGCAGCTCTTAGCCTCTTCTTGAGCGCTATGGAGCCAGGGACAGGCGACTCTGTAAAGACTGCCCTTTTCTCACCACGAAGGCCTGCCATTTGAAGTTGTGCACGCAATTCCAACTCTCTTGAACTGAAAAACAAAAAAAAACAAAAAAAAGTTAAAAATAAAGATCTGCTCCTGGTTTCATGGCAACAAAAAAACACTATCACCGTGACATGGGCCTGAAAGATCAAACCCTAATATAATGAGCCTTCAGTAAATGCTACGAGAATGCTGGAGTCAAGGGTCGATCATGAAAAAGATAGATTGATGGTATATTAGAAACACTAGAAAACATAATAGCAGAAGAAGCCGAATGAAGAGCAAAAGACCACAAATTATATCTCCCCTCGACTCAGAAAGGAAAATGAGGAAGGAGAGAAGAAGAATGAAGGGAAAAATATTGCTTTAAAAAAATTTTCAACTCAAAAAAGAAAAACATATTTTTTGTCCCCTATTTTCAACTGTTATTTAAGTCTTATTTATTAGACCCTGTTCACTACTTCACTTGAATGTAAGATGACAATTCAATCCTTTATTTATTAGTCCTCAAGTGAATGCAAGAAATATCAAGATCAACATTAAGATCAAGGTTCGCTAGAACAAAATCTAATTACTCCATATGGGAATCAGACCAAGTAATTTTTAAAGGTATAGGTCAAGTACGAGTGTCCGGTTAGCGCAATCGATAGGCGGTTGGCTTACCACGGCAACAGCCGGGGTTCGTAATCCTGGCGAGGACACCTGGGTTTTACTAATTCCCTAAAAATTAGTAGGAGCCGCGATAGCTCAGTGGTTAGTGAACTGGACTACTACGGACAAGGGGTAGGGTTCGATCCCAACCGACGGCTCCGGGTTCACCCAGCCTTAAATGGGTACCGGATTTTTTCTGGGAAAATAAAAGCAGCACGGGCGTAATACCGACCACATTACCCCAAAAATCATGTGCTGAAGGTCTGTAAAATATAGGGTCACTAACACCATATTTCCCTATACGCCACTTGGCGTGACGGGGGGTACTTTTTTTTTACTTATAGGTCAAGTACGAGACTTGAACCGGCGTCTTAGCACGCGAGTTTACACCCATATGTGCTCGGCCGCCTATCCAGAAATGTTCGGATATTTCTGTATAGTGTTGCCTCAAGCATCATAACTCAGATGCGAGGCAACATTCCTCACCTTCCCAGGGTAATACCCTGGTACCCATTTCTGCCAACGGCTGGGTCGACCGTGGGGGTATTTTTTTTTTCCAACGAGTACAACTCACACTGCTTCCAGCGGGAATCGAACACGGGTTGTCCGAACGTCGGTAGTCCAGTCGGGTGGTTTTTTCCCATTTTTATTATGAGGCAAGAACAGATGTCAGCATATTTAGCTCAGCAGAAAGAGCTCCTTAAAAACTCAGATCTAAACACCACACAGCAACTGCACTGGGATAGCGGCCTCTATTCTCCAGTTATAAGTGCCCCCTGGCAGATCCCAGTAATGGGAAGATGCCATCAAAATAGTTTTCTTAGTAAGAGATCCCAATGTTAAAGTGGGACTTTGCCGATGCACAAGTAACTATCTATCTATCTATTGACCTTTCAAGCCATGGCTGGCCCATAGAGCATAGACCCAGACACTCTTTCTCTTTTTCTAAATCTTCTTTCTAGCAGTCTCAATCCTTGCAAAGATCTTTTATTAAATCTCACCATTTGCAAGCATCTAGATCTCATTGAGGGAGTCGATTCCTACTGCCTTTTCCTCTCTGATCAATGTTCTTCTCGGTGTCTCTCTGGGTCTGCCTCTTTTCCTCCTACTTGTTGTTTCCCACATGAGGGCTTGCTTTGCTATTCGGTTATTATCTCTTCTCATCACATGTCCAACATATGTCCATCATCTTTTCTTGTTTACTGATGATATTAGTGGTTGATTATCGACTTCTCTAACTTCCTATTTTACAATCTGAAGGTTAATAATTCCACAGACAAAACAAGGACTGACAACAATAACACATAATTACATTTTCCCTGTTGATGATATTACAATATTCCATTTAAAATTTTGCTACCAATATCAATCATGGACATTAAACAGCTAAAGAAAAAAAAAATATTTCCCAATAAAGGAAATCAGATATCTAGAAGAATATCATATATTTTGATTCTTGATCTTTCCCGTGCCACAACACATTGCATGGAGCTTGTAGTGTTTTTTGTTACCCATCTCTGTTCTGGGCGAGATGTTTGATCTTATCTAATGAGTTTATGCCTGCCAACTTTGCTTCTCTTATAAGTGTTATTTTTAGTGTCTCTTGAGGTTTTCCTCTTTTTCTGTATCCGGATGTTTCCCATAGAAACAGCACATGTCAGATATATGTCCATCTTCTTTCCTTAATTGCAGATGAGATCTTTTGTTGCATGGCCATTTCTTTTATCTCTATATTAGTTTTGAATTCATTCCAATGTACAGAATAACTTTTCTTAGGCATTTGTCTTCAAAAGCGATGAGTTTCTTCTCTTATGTAGTGTATAGATCTCAAATATAGTATATAGATCATGATATTTGTAGGTAGAATAAAATGATGATGGTGTGGTGTGGTGTGGTGTGGTATTGAGTGGTATGGATTGGTATGGTGTGGTATGGAATGGTTTGGTATGATGTGGTAATGTGTGGTATGGAATGGTATGGTGTAGTGTGGTATGGTGTGATGTGGTGTGGAATAGTATGGTATGGAATGGTATGGTGTGGTGTGGTATGGAATGGTATGGTATGGTGTGGTATTGTGTGGAATGGTATGGTATGGAATGGTGTGGTGAGGTATGCTATGGTATGGTGTGGTATGGAATGGTGTGGTATGCTATGGTATGGTGTGGTATGGTATGGTTTGGAGTGGTATGGTGTGGTGTGGTATGGTTTGGTTTGGTTTAGTTCAGTTGACAGATCATCTTCATTGCACAACTCACAACCCCATAAAGAGATGGCCCTATGGTTGCTGGCTCCGTGGACAAGCTGAACTCCGAACCCTTTTGAATATTTTATTTATTATTTTCATTTTTTCATTTTAGAAGATCCTTGATGACATCACTAAGCATATGGCGCCTCCTCCCTGGCAACTGCCAGTGTTACCGGTAACTTGAGCTGGCCCTGGCCCCATAGTGCTCAGATCCCCTCCTAATCATATCTGCCACACACTAGCAATGCCACTGAAGATGAACTCTGTAGCATAGGCAAAGACCTTGTTCTCAAAACCTCCTTAGTCACCTCTTACGACATGCTTAGCAGGAGACAGTGACTCTATTCTTTTCTCCCCTCACCGTGGTTATAGTCCCGGTAGCCACACGGGCAAATGATATAAGTTAAGGAAAAGAATTGAGGTTAAAACACCACTGGATTTTAAGAAGCAGCATATTAAACACTTCGATATGCAGCGTGATGGTCTCCAGACAGCATCCCCCATCCAAAATCAACAGTTAAAAGATGAAAAGGCATGTTTGGATGACAATATGAAAGTAATGAAAGTACTTGCAACAATGTTGGGGGAAAGTAATGAAAGTACAGACAACAGAGATGGAGGACAGTAATGAAAGTAAAGGCAACAGTGATAGGGGAAAGTAATGAAAGTACAGGCAACAGTGATGGGGGAAAGTAATGAAAGTACAGGCAACAGTGATGGGGGAAAGTAATGAAAGTACAGGCAACAGAGATGGAGGAAAGTAATGAAATTACATGCAACAGAGGTGGGGGAAAGTAATGAAAGTGCAGGCAACAGTGATGGGGAAAAGTAATGAAAGTACAGGCAACAGAGATGGGGGAAAGTAATGAAAAACAGGCAACAGTGATGGGGGAAAGTAATGAAAGTAAAGGAAACAGTGATTGGGGGGGGGAAGTAATGAAAGTACAGGCAACAAAGATGGAGGAAAGTAGTGAAAGTACATGCAACAGAGATTGGGGAAGTAATGAAAAAAAAAGGAAAACAGAAATGGTGGAAAGTAATGAAAGTACAAGCAATAGAAATTGAGGAAAGTAATGAAAGTAAAGGCAACAGTGATGGGGGAAAGTAATGAAAGTACATGCAACAGAGGTGGGGGAAAGTAATGAAAGTACAAGCAATAGTGATGGGGGAAAGTAATGAAAGTACAGGCAACAGTGATGGGGGAAAGTAATGAAAGTACAGGCAACAGTGATGGGGGAAAGTAATGAAATTACATGCAACAGAGGTGGGGGAAAGTAATGAAAGTACAGGCAACAGTGATGGGGAAAAGTAATGAAAGTACAGGCAACAGAGATGGGGGAAAGTAATGAAAAACAGGCAACAGTGATGGGGGAAAGTAATGAAAGTACATGCAACAGAGATGGAGGAAAGTAATGAAAGTACAGGCAACAGTGATGGGGGAAAGTAATGAAAGTACAGGCAACAGTGATGGGGGAAAGTAATGAAAGTACAGGCAACAGTGATGGGGGAAAGTAATGAAAGTACAAGCAATAGTGATGGGGGAAAGTAATGAAAGTACAGGCAACAGTGATGGGGGAAAGTAATGAAAGTACAGGCAACAGTGATGGGGGAAAGTAATGAAATTACATGCAACAGAGGTGGGGGAAAGTAATGAAAGTACAGGCAACAGTGATGGGGAAAAGTAATGAAAGTACAGGCAACAGAGATGGGGGAAAGTAATGAAAAACAGGCAACAGTGATGGGGGAAAGTAATGAAAGTACATGCAACAGAGATGGAGGAAAGTAATGAAAGTACAGGCAACAGTGATGGGGGAAAGTAATGAAAGTACAGGCAACAGAGATGGAGGAAAGTAATGAAAGTACAGGCAACAATGATGGGGGAAAGTAATGAAAGTACAGGCAACAGTGATGGGGGAAAGTAATGAAAGTACAGGCAACAGTGATGGGGGAAAGTAATGAAAGTACAGGCAACAGTGATGGGGGAAAGTAATGAAAGTACAGGCAACAGTGATGGGGGAAAGTAATGAAAGTACAGGCAACAGTGATGGGGGAAAGTAATGAAAGTACATGCAACAGAGATGGAGGAAAGTAATGAAAGTACAGGCAACAGTGATGGGGGAAAGTAATGAAAGTACATGCAACAGAGATGGAGGAAAGTAATGAAAGTACAGGCAACAATGATGGGGGAAAGTAATGAAAGTACAGGCAACAATGATGGGGGAAAGTAATGAAAGTACAGGCAACAGTGATGGGGAAAAGTAACGAAAGTACATGCAAAAGAGATGGAGGAAAGTAATGAAAGTACATGGAACAGAGATGGGGGGAAGTAATGAAAGTACAGGCAACAAAGATGGAGGAAAGTAGTGAAAGTACATGCAACAGAGATTGGGGAAGTAATGAAAAAAAAAGGAAAACAGAAATGGGGGAAAGTAATGAAAGTACAAGCAACAGAAATTGAGGAAAGTAATGAAAGTATAGGCAAAATAGATGGGGGAAAGTAATGAAAGTACAAGCAACAGAAATTGAGGAAAGTAATGAAAGTATAGGCAAAATAGAAGGGGGAAGTAATGAAAGTACAAGCAACAGAAATTGAGGAAAGTAATGAAAGTATAGGCAAAATAGAAGGGGGAAAGTAATGAAAGTACATGCAAAATAGATGGGGAGATTAAAAAAAAGAAAATTGGTGGCAGCGATGACTTACACAATAGCAGAAAACAAAGGAAAAGCTTCGGAAAGTGTCGCCACATCCACACTTTCATCCTGAACCAGACCACAGAGAAGAACACTCATGGAAAACAGCTCCTTCTCTCCGCTCTTGCTCAAGATCTGAAACAAAAAACAAAAAACTATAAATAAAAACTACAACACATTAATTATTATGTGCACACCACACCACATTTGAAAATAAAAATTTTCAACTCAAATGTTAAGGCGGTCCTATTATATGGCTGTGAAACATGGAGAACAACAAAAATGACAATCATGAAGATACAGACTTTCATTAATGGATGCTTACGCAGGATAAAAGGATGGAAATGGCAGGACAAAATCACTTAACATAGAATTATGGAAATATACCAGTCAAACACCAGTGGATAAAGAGGTACAGCAAAGATGATGGCGCTGGATAGGACACACACAACGGAAGCCAACTGAGAGTATTACACAACAGGCCCCTTTTTGGATTCCCCAGGGGAAAAGACAAAGAGGAAGACCAAGGAATTCTTGGAGAAGACAGATAGAAGCAGAGATGAAGATGATGGGGTAGACATGGAATGATCTTAAAAGAATGGCAAAAAACAGAACGACTTGGAAAATGTTTGTTGAAGACCTATGCTCCACTGGGAGCTGAAAGTGTTTGTTGAAGACCTATGCTCCACTGGGAGCTGAAAGGTAAAAGAAGACGAGACACCACATTTGAACATCTACCTAAGAAAACACAACTTTTGAATATTTATCTAACAAAACACATGATTGAAATCATTTATATGCATGAGAACTTTGTGATTATCTTAATATTGACCTTTCGAGCCGTAGCTGACCCATAGGGCATAGACCCAGATACTCTTTCTCTTTTTCTAAATTTTCTTTCTGGCAGTCTCATTTCTTGCAAAGATCTTTTATCAGATCTCAACATTTGTCTTTGTTCTGTACAAGCATCTCAATCTCATTGAGGGAGTTGATTCCTGCTGTCTTTGCCTCTCTGATCAATGTTCTTCTCAGTGTCTCTCTGGGTCGGCCTCTTTTCCTCCTACCTGTTGTTTCTCACTTGAGGGCTTGCTTTACTATTCGGTTACTATCTCTTGTCATCACATGTCCGAAGCATATATAATGTCCATAGAATATATAAGGAAACAACAGATAAAATATAACAACAGATACATGGTTTGGTCACGTGACAAGGTAGAAAGATCAAAACACAACACAACGAGCTTTCAGCAAACGTTGTGAGAACACCAGACCCAAGGGTCGACTACGAAAAAGGTGGAACGATGAAACATAACAGCAGCAGAGGCGAACAGAAGAGCAAAAGACCACAAATTATATCTCCCCTCGACGCTGAAAGGCGTATGAAGAAGGAAAGAAGAAGATCATATGTCCAACATCTTTTCTTGATTACTGATGATATTAGTGACTGATTGTTGATTTCTCTAATTTCCTTGTTAGTTTTGAATTCGTTCCAAAGTTCCATCACTGTTGCCAAATAAAATAGTTGATGAATTCAGTAGACTAATAATACAAGCTGCCGGTGAAACACTACAAACCATACTGGAGTAGTGAACTAGAACAACTGCACAATGACATGGAAATATCTAGAAAGCAAGCAGAAAATAACCCCTGCCAGGAACACCACAACAACTACCAGCATGCTAAAGCCAAATTTCAATGGGCCAAACTACAAGCCAGACGGAGAAGCTGGAAATAGGAAAACAGAGTCCTTGAATCTTGAACGAGACACAAGAAAAGTATGGAAGCTTGTAAAACAGCTGAATGATGAGGGTACAGAAAGGAACACCAAAATTACACTGAAGAAGGATGGAAACATCCAAACAGGTAAGCATGCAGCAAATCACTTTGCAGACTCCTTTACAAATGACAATAATATTGAAATTAGCCTAGAGAAACGACAAGAGACCCGTTTAAAACAACAAAATGCAAGACAAGAAGAGACTGCACATGAAGTCATGGAAATACCCATTATACAGAGAGAGCTAGAGCAATATCCACATTAAAAAATGAAAAAGTCACCAGGCAGTAATGTAGTGTCCTATGAAATGATTAAGAACTTGGGAACTGCAGCTAAAGCAAAACTACTGCAGATCTACAACATTTGCTGGATCACAGGTAGAGTGCCACAGGCCTGGAGAGAAGCAATTATGATACCATTACTAAAGCCAGGAAAAGATGGTTCAATGACATCCAGCTATAGACCAATCAGCCTTACAAGCTGTTTGTGTAAAACAATGGAACGTTTAATCAATCTCAGACTGCAGTGGTACCTGGAAAGTAAAAATCTCCTTGTCCCACAACAAGCAGGCTTTAGACAGTGTTACTCTACCGAAGAAGATCAGGCAACCTATCTTTCCCAGGAAATTGAGGATGAGTTTCAAGAAAAGAAACTGGTACTAGCAGCATGGATAAACCTAAAGAAAGCATTTGATAAGGTATGGAAAGAAGGGCTTTTGAAGAAACTAAGAAATTATGGAGTACAAATGGGTCAAAGTATACCTGCATAACAGGAGAGCCAGAGTGCAACTGGATGGTCTTAAGAGTAAGAAGGTCTTACTGCACCAGGGCGTTATACAGGGAGGGGTACTATCTCCAACACTTTTTCTGATCTACATAAATGACCTAGTTACTGAACTACCACATGGCATCAAAGTGGCAATGTATGCAGATGACTTGGTAATGTTGAGCACAGAGGGGTATGCAACAGTGGCCTCCAAATTGTTACAAAGAGCTATGAATGCACTGAATTCATGGACAAATAGATGGTGTATCAGCATCAATACAGACAAATGCAGTACTATACTTTTCACTCTCTCCCCAAAACAAAAAGCAGGAGCCATCTACATAAACAATGAACCTGTGAAAGAAGACATACAAGCTACGTATCTCGGAGTTACATTTGATAACAAACTATCTTGGAAACAGCAGATAAATAAGGCAACCCAAAAAGCAAGGAGAAAGTTGGCTATTCTAAGAAAGCTGTGTGGACCCACGTGGGGTGCGAGTGGGGAAATACTCAGTAAAGTTTACCAACAGAGTATACTCCCACATTTAGAATATGGATCATCTGCATGGTGCTCAGCATCAAACACCACACTGCAAGAACTGGACAAAGTACAAAACCAGGCACTTAGGGTCATCACAGGAGCAATGAAATCAGCACCAATATTGGAGATGGAGAAATTGTGGAGGATACCAGCACTGAGAGAACGGCGGGACACAAAAGTGCTGATACAGGCAGAAATATTTGCATGCATGCCGAGACATCCAATGAAGGACCGATTCAAAAATCTTGCATTGGGACGACTTAAGAGCAGCAGCTTTATCCACCAAGCCAAGCGTATTAGTAGACAAACACCAGACATGACAAGAGTTGTTAACCCCATACTGCCCATACCAGAACAGATTTCCTGGACAGAGGAATCAGGATTATCAATACAAATATGGACAGAAGTGAAAGGAATAGTTGACAAAGAGGAACAGAATAGTCTACAGCGAAAAACAATAACTCTCAGTTTCCTGGATGAAGAATACCCACAAGACCTATGGATTTGTGTGTACACAGACGGATCAGTACAGAATGCAGTAAAGAATGGGGGAGCAGGTGCATATATAGAGTACCCAAATAACACTAGGGATATGAATAAAATAGCAACAGGGAAATATTGTCACAATTATGATGCAGAAATACAAGCAATAAAGTTGGCAATAGAAAAACTGCTGAACAGTAATCTTAGCCCACAGCCTGTAGTGTTTTTGACAGATGCAAGATCAGTACTCCAGGCACTACAATCCAGAAAATTACCACATCTGCAGACCTTATTGACTGAACTCTGCAAGCACCACAGGGTTGCCCTGCAGTGGATCCCATTTCACTGTGGAATACCAGGAAATGAGAAAGCAGATCAGTTGGCAAAGGAAGGTCAACAGGCACACAACTAGATACACCGGTTACATACCATCATAAGAAACAGATAATCAAATCAATCAGAGGACCACAAGCCCCAAATCAGGATGCTTTTCATAATATGAATAGATATGAACAAGTTATCACTATACGCCTCAGAACAGGACACAATCAACTCCATAGTCACAGGTATACAAAATTCAAGATCGGCACCTTAACTACTTGTACATGTGGATAGGTGCCCCAGACTGCTGAATACATACTTCAAGACTGCACTGAATATAGTAGACTGAGGAAAATCCATTGGCCCATAGATACAACACTACAGACAAAACTATATGGGCCACTGCAAGAATTATAAGACATCAAAATTTATACAGGAAACGACATTACAGATATAGACAATACTTCAGGCGAACGAAAGATAGATAGATAGATAGAATTCGTTCCAACATAAAATATAGTTGATATTTTTGGATGCTTTGCCATTTCTCTTTGCAGACTTCATACTCTTTATGAGCTGTCTCTAAATTAAAAGAACAAATAAATCTCACCGTTGCAGCCTCCATTCCCATGGGTAGCCATTTACTGGTGGCATAGTGAACACTCTCAGCAACACTGTAGCCACAGGAAATGGTTGCTGTGTAAGCGCCTGGAAACACGACCACAAAGTGACGAGGACTTTGAATACACCTGCCAACTTTGACACCTTTTGCTTTTAGTAAATGTGGATTTACCTGTTTAACAGATAAGACATTTATGGTAAATAATGCATTTGTCTGCACAATAAACAAGATTGAGAACAGATAATAACAGATAAATAATTTTAGGAAAGTTGAAGACATTTTGGCTGGTCAGCTCAACTTATGTGTTTGGTTCAAGAGACTTTTGGCTCAACAGATGTTTCACGCAATAGTTATTTGCTTTATCAACAGGTGTTTCATATAACAGTTGTTTGGTTTATAAACAGATGTTTAACACAACAGTTGTTTGGTTTATCAACAAATGTTTCACACAACAGTTGTTTGGTTTATAAACAGATGTTTAACACAACAGTTGTTTGGTTTATCAACAGATGTTTAACACAACAGTTGTTTGGTTTATCAACAAACGTTTCACACAACAGTTGTTTGGTTTATCAACAAATGTTTCACACAACAGTTGTTTGGTTTATCAACAAATGTTTCACACAACAGTTGTTTGGTTTATCAACAAATGTTTCACACAACAGTTGTTTGGTTTATCAACAAATGTTTCACACAACAGTTGTTTGGTTTATCAACAAATGTTTCACACAACAGTTTGGTTTATCAACAAATGTTTCACACAACAGCTTGGTTTATCAACAGATGTTTAGCCTAACAAAATACATGTAAAATAAACATAAAATTGTATTAAGTAGCTAAATTTAAGAGAGAAACTAGACCCAAAAAATGATGTTTCAGCAAAAACCTTCATCAGATAAAAAACAAAAAAAGATACAAAAATCAACACGATAGGCTTTATAGCCTAGTTGGGAAAACCACCCAACTAGGCTATCGATGTTTGAACAACCCGTGTTCAAATTTCGCTGGAGGCAGTGAGTTATACTCGTGGTTGGAAAAAAATACCCATGCGGTCGACCCAGCCACTGGCAGAAATGGGCACCAGGGTAGTACTCTGGGAAGGTGAGGAATGCTGCCTCGCATCATGAGTTTTCGATGCTTGAAGCGACACTATCCAGAGTCTCTGAACACTTCTGGATAGGTGGCTGGGAACATATGGGTGAAAACTAGCATGCTAAGACGCCGATTCAAGTCTCGACTTACTTTACCTTTACTTTGTTGTAAAAGGAAAAAAAGATGTGATGGATTTTTTCAAAACTGAAAGTTAATCTGGTCTAAACCTAAACAAAAAATAAAGTCCAAAAAGAGTTAATCTCTAGATTTACTGACTGTTGTCTTGTTCTACTTAACAAGTTTTTGTTTGCTATTACCCCCAGCCATCTCATAAATTGTATGAAAGAAACCTCATGTAACCACATATAATAGATTCTGGGTTCATAAGACATACCATAACACAATCCTCTTTCAGCCATTTTGGTTTATGCGTAACCAGGGAGGGAGTTAACTCTGTCATGACAGATCGAAACTTGGAATGCTGGGACTTGGGAATGCAATACCTGAAACATGACAGTGAAAATCACTGCAGTGGCAATAATTTCATTATCACTTAGGAAAACAATAACAAACAGCAAAACAACAGAGAAAACATATTGAAAGTGCAGAAATTACTTCACAATCAAGTACTATGTCTTCTGGCGTAGTTGATCATGTCTCTCCACAACTTTCTATCACTAAAGCTTTTTATCAACCCTCTTTTTGATTATTTACAAACCATTCTCTTAACCCTAGATTATGATGATATCTGTGGGTGACATTTTCATGACACTATAGTAAAAATGTTACATTTGGGTTCCAAAAATAGTATTTTCTTTAAACTTTTCCTATGCAACAGTGTGTTTACTCAAGCAGACACATGGGAATCGGATGTTGTTATAATCTCCTAGGTTATGTTAGATTTATGGTCTGAAATTTGAACACATGGCGCGTGGCTACTGGAGGGGTTACGTTGTAAATTCATACAGCTGCCGTAAGTCTGTCAATCCAGCTGCATGATTGGCTCACACAAAGCGATGTTCACTGTCTATCCCATGATACAAAGGTTTGTTTGATGTCTTGCCAAAGGACAAGGAGATTTCCCTTTGTCATAAGAAAAATAAAAGAAGAAAAGAATTTGGCAAAATTTATGATAAAGAACAGCACCTTTTAACAATACCATTGTACTTTTTGGGAGCCACGATAGCTCAGAGGTTAGTGAACTGGACTACAAAGGACAAGAGGTAGGATCGAATCCCAACCGACGGCTTCTGGTTCACCCAGCCTTTAACGGGTACTGGATTTTTTTCTGGGAAAGTAAAGCGGCACGGGTGTAATACCAATCACATTACCCCAAAAATCATGTGCCAAAGGTCTGTAAAATGTATAGTCACTAACACCATATTCCCTATACGCCAATTGGCGTGACGGGGGTACCTTACTTTTTTTTTTTTATATTGTACTTTTTACAGCACATTTCAAAAAAATTAATCCAAAACCAAGGGAAACAAGTCCAACGCTCAAAAGTCACCAGAAAGTAGCAATTAGGAAGGTTTAGGCGGGGTGGGGGTGTGTTTGCCTGCAGCAAACTGTCGAATTTCAAGAATTTGTATTTTGAAGCGGTAATTTTTACGACGGAATCATAATGTAAGATTAATCATCTTGTACCTTCTCTCTCTATTTTTTTTTTGCCTCGTCACGTCAAGGTGGAGTAGGGTCTTGATCAGGTGTTGTTTGTCAATTCAGTCAGCTTTAGGTTGCTGACAAAACTCAGTGCCCCCGCAACACAAACATACTTGACAAGTAAAAAAAGTAAAGAGCCCCCATCACGCCAAGTTGCGTATAGGGAATATGGTGTTAGTGACCATACATTTTACAGACCTTCAGCACATGATTTTTGAGGTAATGTGGTCGGTATTGCGCCTGTGCCACTTTTACTTTCCCAGAATAAAATCCAGTACCCATTTAAGGCTGGGTGAACCCGGATGCCGTCGTTTGGGATTGAATCCTACCTCTTGTCCTTTGTAGTCTAGTTCACTAAACACTGAGCCATCGTGGCTTCATTTTTTTTCCAGCTGCCACAAATATGAACAACACATATTTATTTTCTTTTCGTGGAGATCAAATTTTATTTGTACAAACTAATCATAAGATGAGATGAAGACAAGGTGTTTGACAACAACAGAGCTGAAAAAAGTAGCCAGAAAATTCACAGCTGATGACTTGCATTAGTATCAGTGAACCAGAACCATCCAGACTCTACCCCACCTCTTCTTGGTGCTTCTAGTAACAGCTAACAAGTGTAGTCTGGTCAAGTGGGTAGGGATTGAAGAGGGAACACTGACTTAGCATCTATTTAAGAACGGATGGCGAAGAGGACTATCAATTCCTTTTAGTCGTCATTGAGTGAATATTGGGAAAAGAGATCAGATGAGATCAGATAGTTTACTTCGACAATTTACCAACTTAACCTATCATCATCATGTTAGCTAATCTCAAAAAAAAAGGTGTTAAACCATCCGATCATCTCTCGCCTATCCCACAGTAATGCTCTTCAGGTTACTTGCCCAAAGGAGCTCAAGAAGCTAGAAACCACAAAAGAAGAAAGTACCAAAACTAATCAAGACCAACACCAATCTTACAGTTTTATCAAACTAACAAATCTTTCCTTGAAGTCAAGTTTTTATGTCAACGATTATTTTCTCCAATCTAACAGTCTCACCAAATTAACAAAATCTTTCCTGTATCAAGTTTTTATGTCAACAATTATTTTCTCCAATCTTATAGTCTCACCAAACTAACAAATCTTTCCTTGAAGTCAAGTTTTTATGTCAACGATTATTTTCTCCAATCTAACAGTCTCACCAAATTAACAAAATCTTTCCTGTATCAAGTTTTTATGTCAACGATTATTTTCTCCAATCTTATAGTCTCACCAAACTAACAAATCTTTCCTTGAAGTCAAGTTTTTATGTCAACGATTATTTTCTCCAAACTTACAGTCTCACCAAATTAACAAAATCTTTCCTGTATCAAGTTTTTATGTCAACGATTATTTTCTCCAATCTTATAGTCTCACCAAACTAACAAATCCTTCCTTGAAGTCAAGTTTTTATGTCAACGATTATTTTCTCCAATCTTATAGTCTCACCAAACTAACAAATCTTTCCTTGAAGTCAAGTTTCCCTCTATAATAATATTTATTTGTTATTATTTGCCTCCAGCCTAAACTAAATATCAACAACCACATAATTTTGTTTTAAGGAATGAAGAACAATAGTTTTTGAACAAACACGAAAGAAACAGGAAGATTAATATCCACTGGATTACTCTTACGCTCACAAATAATTCTATCTATCTATCTATTGTACTTTCGAGCCAAAGATGACACATAGGGCAGAACCACAATCTCAAAAACAGAAAACTTGCATGCCAAAATGGAACATAATGCAGAGATCCCTGCTCAGAATGAATTACAGTTCTTTAAAGTAACAGATAATCCACTTACCAAATAATGTCAGATCCTGTATGGAGGTACTGTATGTAGGGTAGGTTGTGGGGATCTGTCGACCAGCAGGAAGTAGAAAACAGCATATTCATGTGCAGGGTAGGAATCGTGACCCCAGGTACAGGCCCTAGATACTTCAATACACACTGCGGGTTCTCTAGAATGTTGTTTAGATTCCACTGGTGTCTGAAATATTGTAACTCTGCTGTGAAACAATTTTGTTTAATATAATTGCATTTGATTATTTGGTTATGGAAGGCCCCTCTAACACTGCAAACGAATTAAAATCCATAATTGCTCAACTGCCCGTGCCAGCTTAATTATCCAAATTAATATCTCATCTCCCATACAAAGAAAGGTAACTGTAGTCCCCATCGTAGCAGTCTCAGTACATGCCAAAAGACATAAGGCGAAACGACGCAGAAAGTGAACACAGTCAACTGTTCCCTGTCATACGATATCATCATTCATCGTAAACAATTGGAATATCGAAACATGATCAAAATGGATGAGACACACAACTCACAGAGCACTTAACTCAGTAGCTCCTGCAACAAGCTGGACTTAATATTAATATAATTGCATATTTTCGGTTACTATTCTATGTAGTCAGCACATGTGGTGGATGTGTAATGGACCAGGATGACATTCTGAAAGCCCTGAGGGAGGTAGGTCGAGCTAATGATTCAGTCAATGATCATGGATCTACAACCATGTCCAGACTGAGTCAACATAAGGTCTGGAGACACCAGAAAGGAGCGCTTTGAGGGAAGACAAAGAGGAATAACAAATCAACATAGAACTGCAATCATTGGTCTCCACACTTTGAGGGAAGACAAAGAGGAATAACAAATCAACATAGAACTGCAATCATTGGTCTCCACACTTTGAGGGAAGACAAAGAGGAATAACAAATCAACATAGAACTGCAATCATTTGTCTCCACACTTTGAGGGAAGACAAAGAGGAATAACAAATCAACATAGAACTGCAATCATTGGTCTCCACACTTTGAGAGACATACTGGGGAGGAGATCTGAGCACGTATGGACGTGTCCTATGTGCAGTGAGGATGATCTGTTGACTAAATTAAACTAGACTAGACTAGAGTAGACTAGACTTAACTAGATTAGACTAGACTAGAGTAGACAAGACTAGACTAGAGTAGACTAGACTAGACTAGACTAGGTTAGGTTAGGTTTGGCTAGACTAGACTAGAGTAGAGTAGAGTAGAGTAGACTAGACTAGAGTAGACTAGACTAGACAAGACTAAACTAACTATGCTAGACTAGACTAGACTAGACTAGACTAGACTAAATTAAATTAAACTAGCCGACACTGTTCCCAGGATTAACAGCCAAACCAGGCATTCTTGATAGGAAGTAAGGTCACCACGGCAGTGCATGCATAAGGAAGAGAGATGGCAAGCTGAAGCATGAATCCAAAAGTAGAGAGGATGTGCAAGAATTAATCCTACCAGGCCGATGTCCTAGTTTCCGGTAATTTCCTAATCTGCCGCTATGCTGCTGTCCCTAATTTTAGGTACTTTGTATAGTACGTGAAAAAATGCGTCTCAAACTGAAAATAACCAACAAATTGAGGTCAAACATCATAGTTAGCCATTGCAAATGTCTGCCTCCATGTGTATGAATTGACTTTGTGTGGTTTGACGTGAAAAAATTATGAAAATTCACAATGAAACGAGCGGCTGATGAACCAAGCACTTCAACAGGAAAGCGAAGTAGGTCTAGGCTTTTCACATTCCAACAGGAGATCGATACTTTGGTTGATTCCGACTTTGAGGAGTCAGATTTTCATAAAAAATATGTTTCCAGTTCAAGTAACACACAAAGTAAGAGTTCGAGTGATGAGGAGAATCTTGAACCTTATAGATCTAGAGCTAGATCGATAGTAAGAGATTGGTGGTGGAGGTGGTGGGGGGGGGGTTGTCCCTCAAATAGCTGTTGGGGGTACCTCTGTGTGAAACAAGGCTCATCCTGCTGGGTGGATTGACACACAAAAGGTGGAATATTGGCCCTAGATGAAAGGTAGACCTATTTTCTACAATGTCTCCAGTTCTATCTTATTCTAACCACTTGTTTGCATGTAACTAACATCTTTGTATATCATGTTGGTTTTTTCTCTTTAATACTCAGGAGCCCAGGTATATGGGACAGTTAGGTTCAGGGCCTCAGGTCTGGTAGGTTAATATGCAGTCTTGTGACCTGGTTCTGGACACAGAGGACGTCGCCAAGTTTGTTCTTCATTCCTTGTGACCTGGTTCTGGACACAGAGGATGTCACCAAGTTTGTTCTTCATTCCTTGTGACCTGGTTCTGGACACAGAGGACATCGCCAAGTTTGTTCTTCATTCCTTGTGACCTGGTTCTGGACACAGAGGATGTCACCAAGTTTGTTCTTCATTCCTTGTGACCTGGTTCTGGACACAGAGGACGTCGCCAAGTTTGTTCTTCATTCCTTGTGACCTGGTTCTGGACACAGAGGACGTCGCCAAGTTTGTTCTTCATTCCTTGTGAACTGGTTTTGGACACAGAGGACGTCGCCAAGTTCGTTCTTCATTCCTTGTGAACTGGTTTTGGACACAGAGGACATCGCCAAGTTTGTTCTTCATTCCTTGTGAACTGGTTTTGGACACAGAGGACGTCGCCAAGTTTGTTCTTCATTCCTTGTGAACTGGTTTTGGACACAGAGGATGTCACCAAGTTTGTTCTTCATTCCTTGTGAACTGGTTTTGGACACAGAGGATGTCACCAAGTTTGTTCTTCATTCCTTGTGAACTGGTTTTGGACACAGAGGACGTCGCCAAGTTTGTTCTTCATTCCTTGTGAACTGGTTTTGGACACAGAGGACATCGCCAAGTTTGTTCTTCATTCCTTGTGAACTGGTTTTGGACACAGAGGACATCGCCAAGTTTGTTCTTCATTCCTTGTGAACTGGTTTTGGACACAGAGGGCATCGCCAAGTTTGTTCTTCATTCCTTGTGAACTGGTTTTGGACACAGAGGACGTCGCCAAGTTTGTTCTTCATTCCTTGTGAACTGGTTTTGGACACAGAGGGCATCGCCAAGTTTGTTCTTCATTCCTTGTGAACTGGTTTTGGACACAGAGGGCATCGCCAAGTTTGTTCTTCATTCCTTGTGAACTGGTTTTGGACACAGAGGGCATCGCCAAGTTTGTTCTTCATTCCTTGTGAACTGGTTTTGGACACAGAGGATGTCACCAAGTTTGTTCTTCATTCCTTGTGACCTGGTTCTGGACACAGAGGGCATCGCCAAGTTTGTTCTTCATTCCTTGTGACCTGGTTCTGGACACAGAGGATGTCACCAAGTTTGTTCTTCATTCCTTGTGACCTGGTTCTGGACACAGAGGGCATCGCCAAGTTTGTTCTTCATTCCTTGTGACCTGGTTCTGGACACAGAGGGCATCGCCAAGTTTGTTCTTCATTCCTTGAAAGAAGAGAAGGAGGATGGGTAGGACAAGGATGTATATATTGAGAGACTGATGAGTCAAGAAGTAGAGAAGGGGTCTGGTCAATATGAAGTGTTTAATGAAGAAAAGCTGATTATAATCCATGCATTGTAAACACTTTCCCTACATATTACAACTACTTAACTCTTTCCGTACGGAAGCTTTTTATTAATGCAACATAAGAGATTTCAGAGACAAAATTGTTCAAGGTTTTAAGAATCAATCTACATATTTATATTTATCTAACATATAACATATTATATACGAATGTTTAGATAATTGAACAAGGAATTAGATTTCACCAATACCAAGTTGATACAAGACGTGTAAAAAGAATATGGTTTGATGACGGTTCACACTTATCAAACTGAGAATAATGCACTATGCAGGGAAACATTTGCAGCCAAAATCAGCATGGCACACAGTGCATTGAAACATACGGAAAGCGTTAACTCACACACTGTAAAAATTTCCCTACATATTACAACTATTTAACCCAAACGCTGTGAACAAACCCCCCACCCCACCCCCGCGGTGAACACTTCCCCCTCCCCCCTATTAAACTACTTAACCCATTTGCTGTGAACATAACCCTACATATCACAACTACTTAACCCACACACTGCGAACACTCTCTCCACATATCACAACTACTTAACCCACACACTGCGAACACTCTCTCCACATATCGCAACTACTTAACCCACACACTGCGAACACTCTCTCCACATATCGCAACTACTTAACCCACACACTGCGAACACTCTCTCCACATATCGCAACTACTTAACCCACACACTGCGAACACTCTCTCCACATATCGCAACTACTTAACCCACACACTACGAATACTCTCTCCACATATCACAACTACTTAACCCACACACTACGAACACTCTCTCCACATATCGCAACTACTTAACCCACACACTGCGAACACTCTCTCCACATATCGCAACTACTTAACCCACACACTGCGAACACTCTCTCCACATATCACAACTACTTAACCCACACACTGCAAACACTCTCTCCACATATCGCAACTACTTAACCCACACACTGCGAACACTCTCTCCACATATCACAACTACTTAACCCACACACTGCGAACACTCTCTCCACATATCGCAACTACTTAACCCACACACTGCGAACACTCTCTCCACATATCACAACTACTTAACCCACACACTGCGAACACTCTCTCCACATATCACAACTACTTAACCCACACACTGCGAACACTCTCTCCACATATCACAACTACTTAACCCACACACTGCAAACACTCTCTCCACATATCACAACTACTTAACCCACACACTGCGAACACTCTCTCCACATATCACAACTACTTAACCCACACACTGTGAACATATTTACGTCTCCACTCACCTTGAGTATGTGCTGTCTCTGCGTGTGGGGAAAGCACTGGCCTGAGAACGAGTGTTGATGTGACCACACTGAACTGCTAAATGCTTGCTCCTCTCCTCAACAATATGCCAATAACGAGACTAGTTCAACAAATATAAACAGCTCCATTCAAAGAAATGCCAGAACAATTTGACATAACAACTTTCTCTCTGGGCACCTTAACAACTAGGGGTGGTTGAGGTAATCATAAATCTGTCACTAGTAATATCCATTTCTATCCAACTAGTAATATCCATTTCTATCCAACTAGTAATATCCACTTCTATCCAACTAGTAATATCCACTTCTATCCAACTAGTAATATCCATTTCTATCCAACTAGTAATATCCATTTCTATCCAACTAGTAATATCCATTTCTATCCAACTAGTAATATCAATTTCTATCCAACTAGTAATACCCATTTCTATCCAACTAGTAATATCCATTTCTATCCAACTAGTAATATCCACTTCTATCCAACTAGTAATATCCATTTCTATCCAACTAGTAATACCCATTTCTATCCAACTAGTAATACCCATTTCTATCCAACTAGTAATATCCATTTCTATCCAACTAGTAATATCCATTTCTATCCAACTAGTAATACCCATTTCTATCCAACTAGTAATACCCATTTCTAACCAACTAGTAATACCCATTTCTATCCAACTAGTAATATTCATTTCTATCCAACTAGTAATATCCATTTCTATCCAACTAGTAATATCCATTTCTATCCAACTAGTAATATCCATTTCTATCCAACTAGTAATACCCATTTCTATCCAACTAGTAATATTCATTTCTATCCAACTAGTAATATCCATTTCTATCCAACTAGTAATATCCATTTCTATCCAACTAGTAATATCCATTTCTATCCAACTAGTAATACCCATTAGTGGCAAGTCCTGGCAAGAATTATACAAGATTGCTCAAGACCAGATTGGGTGGAGATTTCTAGTGAGCACCCTTCAGAAGTGGAGCTGCAATAGCTCAGTGGTTAGTGAACTGAACTACAAAGGACAAGAGGTAGGGTTCGATCCCAACCGATGGCTTCCGGTTCACCCAGCCTTTAATGGGTATCTGATTTTTTTTCTGGGAAAGTAAAGCGGCACTGGCGTAATACCGACCACACTATCCCAAAAATCATGTGCCGAAGGTCTGTAAAATTTATGGCCACTAACACCATATTCCCTATACGTCACTTGGCGTGGCGGTGGTACTTAACTTTTTTTTTTTTTTACCCTTCAGAAGATTAGGATTAAGAAGTACACTAGTACTTCAAAGACAAGCTTTATTATTAAATTTCTTTGGGCGGCGGGGGAAGGGGGTGTGTGTGTGTGTGCGTGCGCTGAGTGGTCTAGAGGCCAGACTTTGGTCCCTGGAGAAAGTTTCAGGTTTGATTCCCACCCCTCCACCACCAGGCAGTTGGAGTTTTTCAAAAATAGAAAATAGAATCAGTGGTTTCTTCATGGATTTATCCTCCCCTGGTCTCTAGGTAGTGAGATGTGATGTCTTGCCCTCTCTGGGTAGTGAGATGTGATGTCTTGCCCTCTCTAGGTAGTGAGATGTGATGTCTTGCCCTCTCTGGGTAGTGAGATGTGATGTCTTGCCCTCTCTAGGTAGTGAGATTTGATGTCTTGCCATCTCTAGGTAGTGAGATGTGATGTCTTGCCCTCTCTGGGTAGTGAGATGTGATGTCTTATCCTCTCTAGGTAGTGAGATGTAATGTCTTGCCCTCTCTAGGTAGTGAGATTTGATGTCTTGCCATCTCTAGGTAGTGAGTATCATTCATGGACCATTTCCTTGGTCAGACATAGTCAGGTTCTAGAGACACTACTAGGAGATGGAGTATCATTTATGGATCATTTACTTGGTCAGACATAGGTTCTAGAGAAACTACTAGGAGATGAAGTATCATTTGTGGATCATTTACTTGGTCAGACATAGTCAGGTTCTAGAGACACTACTAGGAGATGGAGTATCATTTATGGATCATTTACTTGGTCAGACATAGGTTCTAGAGAAACTACTAGGAGATGAAGTATCATTTGTGGATCATTTACTTGGTCAGACATAGTCAGGTTCTAGAGGCACTACTAGGAGATGGAGTATCATTTGTGGACCATTTACTTGGTCAGACATAGTCATGTTGGAGAACAGGGCACTACTAGGAGATGGAGTATCATTTGTGGATCATTTACTTGGCCAGACATAGGTTCTAGAAGCACTACTAGGAGATGGAGTATCATTTGTGGACCATTTACTTGGTCAGACATAGTCATGTTGGAGAACAGGGCACTACTAGGAGATGGAGTATCATTTGTGGATCATTTACTTGGCCAGACATAGGTTCTAGAAGCACTACTAGGAGATGGAGTATCATTTGTGGATCATTTACTTGGCCAGACATAGGTTCTAGAGGCACTACTAGGAGAAGGAGTTTCCTTTGATGACTGAGCACTTAAGTGCATGCACATATGCATATGCACACACAGACACAAATAAAACATCAGTTTTAAGAAAGAGGAGAATGCAGTCAATTCAATTACTTTCAAATTTTTTAAAGCTGGTACTAAAATGCAACTTTTAAATTGAATCAAACAGCTGTGTAACCTTTAAACAACATAAAAACAGAAAGCTTTATTCACCTCAATCTGTGAAGGCATTGCATCCTCTTTAAACCACATAAATTGCACATTTCTAGCAATTCGGTTAAACCAGCTAACCGGCATGGATTTTCCCTGAGAAAATAAATGAAAGGAACTTTTTTCCAAATCCAATTGTGAACATTAACAGGCTTCACACAGCAATTCACAATTATGATTCCTATCCTGGGATCATGTTTTCACGATATCGTCATAAAAATTACTACCACTTAACCCTAGATTACGATACGTTAGTAAAATTTACTTCATCAAAACATAAATTCCTCAACATTTGACATTTTTCCGTATTCCAACATTTACCAATTTACATTTAGTCATTCTTATGATGCTATCATATTCTAGGGTTAATTAGTGACTAAAAACTATTAACATAAACTAATGAGTAACTAAAAACTATTAACATAAACTAATGAGCAACTAAAAACTTATTTACATAAACTAATGAGCAACTAAAAATTATTTACATAAATTAATGAGCAACTAAAACTGCATAAACTAATGAGCAACTAAAAACTTATTTACATAAACTAATGAGCAACTAAATATTATTTACATAAATTAATGAGCAACTAAAACTACATAAACTAATGAGCAACTAAAAACTTATTTACATAAACTAACGAACAACTTAAACTACATAAACTAATGAGCAACTAAAACTTATTTACATAAACTAATGAGCAACTAAAAATTATTTACATAAACTAATGAGCAACTAAAACTTATTTACATAAACTAATGAGCAACTAAAACTTATTTACATAAACTAATGAGCAACTAAAACTTATTTACATAAACTAATGAGCAACTAAAACTTATTTACATAAACTAATGAGCAACTAAAACTTATTTACATAAACTAATGAGCAACTAAAACTTATTTACATAAACTAATGAGCAACTAAAACTTATTTACATAAACTAATGAGCAACTAAAACTTATTTACATAAACTAATGAGCAACTAAAACTTATTTACATAAACTAATGAGCAACTAAAGCTCACTTACACTATTTAAATCGCCTCTCGTGGCTATCAGGGCACTGCCCACCATCAGGGGAGAAAAGAAAAGAGCTACTGTCACTTGTCATGCCTGTTTGGATACCAGGGCACTGCCCAAAATCAGGGAAGAAAAGAAAAGAGCTACTGTCACTAGTCACGCCTTTTAGGATACTAGGGCACTGCCCAATATCAGGGAAGAAAAGAAAAGAGCTACTGTCACTAGTCATGCCTTTTAGGATACCAGGGCACTGCCCAATATCAGAGAAGAAAAGAATAGAGCCACTGTCACTAGTCACATCTTTTAGGATAACGGGACACTGCCCAATATCAGAGAAAAAAAGAATAGAGCCACTGTCACTAGTCAGGTTTTTTAGGATACCAGGGCACTGCCCACCATCAGGGGAGAAAAAAGCAGAGCTAATGTCACCTGCCACACATGACGTAAGAGGTGACTAAAGAGATTGTGGTCAAGATCTTCACAAGTGCTACAGAATTTGTGCATCTGAGCTGAAGCTATCTTCAGTGCCTTTGCTAGTGTGTAACGGGCATGTTTCAGACTGGCAAAAGTGCAGAGGAAGGGGTTCTGAGCACTACTGTGTTGTCGTTTGTGTAATAACAATGATCTGTTGACTAAACTAAAACTAAACTAAACAGTACAGTAGCTAAAATTCACTGACATAAGCTAACAGCCGTACCCTGATAACAGCTTCGTCCTCGACTGTCTGCAGATCGTGGATGGCTTTAACCTCATCCTCGAGCTGTTTCCTCTCCTCTAAGGATAACGTAGCATATGGGAAAACATGCCGGCAGTATATGTCGTAAATACGCATGGTTCTGTCCATGGCCTGGAACATATGAACAAACATGTCATTATAGAAGGCACTTTCAATCAAGTTTGAAGCAGGAGGATCTCTCATCAGAAGTGGAGCCACTGAGCAAGTGTATCAAGATAATTCTAGAGAGAATAAAGGTGCTCAAATGCAACACAGATGAAAGCTGCCAGTGACTGATAACTGACGGCTTGTGCCAGGATTGGTGAACCAGAACCATCCAGACCCTACTGCACTTCTTCGTGGTGCTTGTAGCAGCAGACTAACCAATCTAGCCTGGTCAAGAGAGTAGGGATCAAAGAGGGAAGGCAAATTGGTACTCAAAAATGCTGTGCTGAAATCAGATGCATTGGGCAAAATGACACAAATAAAAATATCCGACTGGACTACTGACGTTCGGACAACCCGTGTTCGATCCCCGCTGGGAGCAGTGTGAATTGTACTCGTGGTTGTAAAAAAAAAAATACCCCCACGGCCGACCCAGCCGTTGGCAGAAATGATGGATACCAGGGTATTACCCTGGGAAGGTGAGGAATGTTGCTTCGCATCTGAGTTTCGATGCTTGAGGCGACACTATACAGAAATCTCCGAACATTTCTGAATAGGCGGCCGAGCACATATGAATGTAAACTCGCGTGCTAAGACGCCGGTTCAAGTCTCGTAATTACCTTTACCTTTACATACACACCCACATAAAGTCATTTTAAGGACGGATGGCAAGAAGGACTATCAATTCCTTTAGTAGTCTACGTGGTGATTGCCAGTTAAGAAAGATTACAGGAAATTTTGTTAACAAAGCTTGCAGCAATCTTATCATCATCACAAGAGGATCCATTGAGCATGTGTTTCAAGATAACTGCAATGTCAATTACTCATTGATAGAAAAAAATCTGAATACCTCGAAAGATGGAGTTATCTGCCTGTGCAGAGAGGGACCCCCCAAGTGCACATGGTTGCCAGGGAAAAACTGATTAACATGTAAAATCCAATTCCTAGTCTCTAGGGACTTTACTAGGGGTGAACGCAGATAACTGCAATAGGTAATCCTAGAATATGGGAACAATACATGATGAAACTCAACAACAACATCATTATGTAATATCAGCGTATATCAGGTGGTAATATCAGAGAGATAGAGCTGCTTGCACAGAACAGAGACAAATGGCGAGATTTGATAAAATATCTTTAAAAGAATTGAAAACTGCTAGAATAAAAATTCAGATAAAAGGAGTATCTTGGTCTATGCCCTAAGGCCGGCTATGGCTCGAAAGGTCAATAGATAGATAGATAGAATATCAGAGACAGCCATAATGGTTGCTACCTTTTTTCAAAACTGCTATAGAAAAAAAAAACTAAAATTAATTTTTACAGCACCATCTCATTTCATACTTCATATAAAAATAAAAAAAAACGGCACATCAACATTTGAGGAAGTGTTGATATCAAATTCAGAAGACAAATGGCTCAGGAGAAAGGAGATGAGGCTAGGCAACACAAATGCATCTTGTTCATTCTGTGGTCGGATCTGTCTATCCAATATTGACAGATTCAGCCATGAGAGAAACTGTTCAGTAAAACAACATCCAGCATAAGACACTAACATTTTACCATACTACTGACAAATCATGATGGCATGCTACCAACTGTCTGTCAAGACACCAAAACCCATATACTTCATAGACCGGGAAGTGCTGTTACAAGTGGTGGAGAAGATATGGGGAGTTGCTGACTGCAATGAAACTGGTTCCATGGATAGAATAGAATACTGCATATGTTACATAATATCAACTATAGCCAAGAGGGGAAGGTGGTCATATGTTGACCATGTGATGACAAGATGCAAGAGAATCTCAAAACAAGTTCTCAAGCTGGAACCAGAGGGTATAAGAAAAAGAAGCCAACCTAGAGAAATACTAAAAGGATCAATGAGGTGAAAAGCAACAACAGCAGGCATTGAGACCCTCATTGAGGATGAGCGACTCATCAAGAACAGAGACGTTTGATGAGATACAATGCAGGTCCTGTGCAAGGTCTGTTGCTTGAGAACAAAGATTGTCAGACATAGCATCTAGAATTTCTGCCCTATGTGTCATCCTCAGCTCAAAAGCTTGGATGGGTGGGTGGGTGGGTGGGTGGGTGGATGGATGGATGGATGGATGGATGGATGGATGGATGGATGGATGGATGGGTGGATGGATGGATGGATGGATGGATTAATAAATAGATTGTTGTTATAGAAACCATTACCAGTGAAAGAGATCAATCACTATCTATCTTGGAAGTCACATTGATCGAGAAGGGAATACAAGCAAAGAAATTAGAATCAGAATAGCTAAAGCAGCAATGACTTTCAGAAGCCTTGAAAAGTTGTGGAAATCAAAACTCATCATCACAAACAGAAAACTTAGACTATTCAAATCAAATGTACTATCAACCCTTATGTAAGCATGTGAGAGCTGGAAAACAACAAGAGACATAGAAACAAAGTTGAACGCATTCAAAAATAAATGTCTAAGGAAAATACTTGGTACAGCATGGGATGAATTCAAAACAAACGAGGAAATTAGAGAAATCGCCAATCAACCACTAATATCTTCAGTAATAAAGAAAAGATGATGGTCATATGTTGGACATGTGATGAGAAGAGATAATAACCGAATAGCAAAAGCAAGCCCTCATGTAGGAAACAACAGGTAAAAGGAAAAGAGGAAGACCCAGAGAGACACTGAGAAGAACATTGATGAGAGAGGCAAGAGCAGCAGGAATCAGGTCCCTCAATGAGATAGAGCTGCTTGCACAGAACAGAGACAAATGGCAAGATTTGATAAAATATCTTGAAAAGAATTGAAAACTGCTAGAACAAAAATGTAGATAAGAGGTAGAGTATCTTGGTCTACGTCCTATGGGCCGGCTACGGCTCGAAAGATCAATAGATAGATAGATATATAAACCATCACAGAAAGAAATATCTTTACTCTTCACTTCTTCTTGAACCCGTTCAAGTGTCGAGAAAGATACAAAGTTCTGGTTCTTGCTGTCCTGGCAACTACAACTACAGCCAATTGATGTTGTTGTAGGGTTTCTTTGATATTATCTACCCATCTTACACTGGGTCTGGTCTGCCTCTAGCTCTTCTTTCTTCTCGTCTTTGGATATATGCTCTGTATGGTAAGGAATTATGTGGCATACTTTCTAGAAGAGCAAACCATATATATAGTTTATGATTGGCTCAATGCTTACTCTTTCTCTTATAATATTATTTCTGATTTTGCCTTTTCTGGTCACTCCAAGTGCTTTTCTCAAACATCTCATCTCTGTGGTGACAATCTTTCTTTTATGTTTAGTCGCGAGTAACCACCATGTGACCTAATGAAACATGTCACATAATATGTAATCAGACTGTTTGTGACCTGTAAGCACTCACCCATTTTGGGATGCTCATGATGCCAAAAATAAAATACAGTCAAGGTCACACAAATGGCACTGTGACTTGCATACCTTCCATATATTTTTTTACATGAACTTGTACACCAGACCAAAAAACCCATATAAATGAAAAAAAAAACACATAAAAAATAATATTAAATAATAGTACTTAAATATTTCTGTAGATGTTTTGACTCGGCACTACATCATCACCATGATTGTTATCAGATTTCTTTCAAATTTTGTATTTATGCTATATTTAGCTTTAAATTAGTTCTAAATTAGTTAAAATGAGGCCCAGGTAACACACAGGAAATATGGAAGGTATGGACTAGTACATTCTTACCTGTTTAGGTATGTTCATGATGTCTGCTATTCGAGCCCAACGTTTCTTGTCATTCATTTTCTTTGGTCCCCCTGCCTCTTCTACTAAGTGGTATAGCTGCGGTAAATCAATCTCTATACCTCCTATCTAAAAGATACAAAGACAAGACAACACTTTTATTTAATACAATTAAGGAAACAAAAACAAATGAAATTTTTATTGTTTTTATTGATACATAAAGAAACATAATGTTGCTATTTCTGTTTGCATCTGCCAACTTGACATCTCTAGTGAAGTTGAAAAGGACTGAATTTTACGCGAATATCACTTTTTCCTTTTTTTTTAAATACTGACAGCAAGTCAATAATGCAGAGTGAAGTGGAGGACGCAATTCAACACATGAAAAGAGGCAAAGCTCCAGGTCCTGACAATATAATAATCGAAGAGATAAATGCATTAGGAGAGTTGGGAGTACAAGTCATAACAAAATTACTCAATGACATATATAACACTGGACAAATACCCGAGGATCTACTAAAAATCTATCTTTGTAGCCATACCGAAGAAGTCAGGCGCCACTGATTGTGAAGACCATCGCACTATTAGTCTCATGAGCCAAATGACTAAAATATTACTAAGAATAATCATGAGGCGTGTAAGGAACAAAATAAAACCAGAAATAAGTGAGGAACAATGTGGATTTGTGGAAGAAAAGGGCACAAATAACGCAATATACATCTTAAGGACATTGATAGAAAGATCTATAGAGGTAAAGAAAGATCTATATATGTGCTTTATAGACTACACGAAAGCATTTGACAAAGTAAAGCATGTGGAAATAATCAATATGCTGGAGAAATTAAACATTGATGGCAAGGATCTGCGAATCATAAAAAATATGTACTGGCAACAAACAGCAGCTATACGAATTAACAACCAAACAGGACAATTCCAATATATAAAACAAGGAGTCAGACAAGGCTGTGTTCTGTCACCGGACTTGTTTTCACTTTACAGCGAATATATTATGAGATCAATAGTAGACAAAAAAGGAATTGAAGTCAACGGTCACAACATAAATAATTTGCGATATGCGGATGACACAGTCTTAATAGCAGAGACAGAGAACGAACTACAAGAAATGATAGACATAATAGTAGAAGAAAGCAACAAGAAAGGTCTCAGTCTGAATAGTAAGAAAACAGAAGTAATGGTTATATCGAAGAAACAATCATCACCATCATGCAGCATAAAAATAAACGAGACAAATCTAAAACAAGTGCAACGTTTCAAATACTTGGGCACAATAATTACATCAGATGGGAGATGCACCACATAAATAAAAAGCAGAATAGCTCAGGCCAAAATAGCATTTCAGAAAATGAAAAATATCTTATGCAACAAATCTATGTCAATAAAAATGAGAAAGAGAGTTCATCGGTGCGATATAGAACCAATTCTGACCTATGGAAGCGAATCATGGACAGTAGACAAACAAATGAAAAGACGGTTAGAGGCCATAGAGATGGGATTTCTCAGAAGAATGTTGAAAGTTCCCAGGACAGCTAAAAAGACCAATGAGGAAGTTCTCAAAGAGGCCAACACAAAAAGGGAGCTCTTAAAAAACATCAGTAAGAAGCAATCAACATTTTTCGGGCACATCATGAGAAGAGGAAAGTTGGAATACTTGGTTACAACTGGCAAAATAAAAGGAAAGAGAGACGACAAAGAGAGAAAATGCTGGATAGCTTGGTGTCATGGCATGGAAAACAGTCAACAACAGAACTGATACGATGCACTATAGATAGAAGATTGTGGAGGGACATGATCGCCTACGCCAACCGGCAGGGTACATGATGATGATGATGATGACAGCAAGTGCTCAGTGCCCCTCATACAGGTAGATATTCTTTGACTTCAGAGGTAGTATCATATTATTATTGTCGAGAGTTTTCGGTAGATTCTTTTTCCTATTATTTTTCTCAGCCTGCAGCCATTTTTGGCCAGCTCTTTTCACTTTCCGACTGTCAAGGGTTCTTTCAAGTGCACAGAATGCACGTGAGGTCTCCTGTTTTGGCCATCAGCAGGATCTCACTAACCAGACACCAGGGGGGGTTCAAGCCATCTCAAGCAGGATCTCACTAACCAGACACCAGGGGGGGTTCAAGCCATCTCAAGCAGGATCTCACTAACCAGACACCAGGGGGGTTCAAGCCATCTCAAGCAGGATCTCACTAACCAGACACCAGGGGGTTCAAGCCATCTCAAGCAGGATCTCACTAACCAGACACCAGGGGGGGGTTCAAGCCATCTCAAGCAGGATCTCACTAACCAGACACCAGGGAGGTTCAAGCCATCTCAAGCAGGATCTCACTAACCAGACACCAGGGGGGTTCAAGCCATCTCAAGCAGGATCTCACTAACCAGACACCAGGGGGGGTTCAAGCCATCTCAAGCAGGATCTCACTAACCAGACACCAGGGGGGGGGTTCAAGCCATCTCAAGCAGGATCTCACTAACCAGACACCAGGGGGGGTTCAAGCCATCTCAAGCAGGATCTCACTAACCAGACACCAGGGGGGGTTCAAGCCATCTCAAGCAGGATCTCACTAACCAGACACCAGGGAGGTTCAAGCCATCTCAAGCAGGATCTCACTAACCAGACACCAGGGAGGTTCAAGCCATCTCAAGCAGGATCTCACTAACCAGACACCAGGGAGGTTCAAGCCATCTCAAGCAGGATCTCACTAACCAGACACCAGGGGGGGTTCAAGCCATCTCAAGCAGGATCTCACTAACCAGACACCAGGGGGGGTTCAAGCCATCTCAAGCAGGATCTCACTAACCAGACACCAGGGGGGGTTCAAGCCATCTCAAGCAGGATCTCACTAACCAGACACCAGGGGGGGGGGGTTCAAGCCATCTCAAGCAGGATCTCACTAACCAGACACCAGGCAGGTTCAAGCCATCTCAAGCAGGATCTCACTAACCAGACACCAGGGGGGGGTTCAAGCCATCTCAAGCAGGATCTCACTAACCAGACACCAGGGGGGGTTCAAGCCATCTCAAGCAGGATCTCACTAACCAGACACCAGGGGGGGGGGTTCAAGCCATCTCAAGCAGGATCTCACTAACCAGACACCAGGGAGGTTCAAGCCATTAAGAAATGACACATTCTATTTATTTTTTTTTAACTTACCCCCCTCTGTTGTGGGAATCAAACCTACGACTTTCTTGCCTAGAGGCCAATGTCTTACCTTTAGACCACCCAGTCTACAAGAGACATAATAATATACGGGAAGTCATCTAGGAAGGGAAGACACTAGGTAAACAAGGAAGTGGTAAGCAAGGACTAAAGTGGACTGACAATATTACTAGATATTTTTTTTCTTTTTTGCATTCACCAGCTTTCACCTCTGGCGAAGTCCCTAGAGACAAGGAACTGAAATCTGCGTGTTAATTCATTTTTCTCTGGCAGCCATGTAAACTGGGGCCCCTCGCTGCACAGCCAGATAATTCCACCTTCGGAGGTACTTATATTTTTTCCCTCGATGAGTAATTGACATTTCAAGCCGGGCCTCACTGCTGAGACCAGGAGTGGTTGCCACAGAGAGAAATCATAAATAAAAATCCCAACTGGTGCAGCCGGGATTTGAACTCACAACCTCTCTTCTCTATCTTGAGATTGGCATCTTGTTTTGAGGTCACCAGTTCATCATCATCAAGAGGGGAATTACAAAGATAACATGTACCATTAAGGCAAAAGACGGAGTGAAATAGTGACCTTTGGTAGCCAACCTTCAATGCAGAGATGGCACAAAATAATAGTGATAATAGCAAATAGAGTATAAATTCACACGACTAAAAAGCTGATTACCAAAATGATGAAACAGAAAATCAGAAGAAATAAAAGCCCACAAACTCACAGACAAAAGAACTCAAATACCTTTATGACCAAGTTTTCCAAATCTGATGTTCTTATCCACATTCTATACTAGTTTTCTCTTTTCTTTTTGTACAATGTTTTATAAAAAAAATTTTTTCACAGAATTTATAACTAGTTTGAAAACAAGCACCATTTTAAATAAATATTTTAATTTTAATCTGCCAATATTTCAACACTTTGTCTGTGGATTCCATATAACTTGTGTTTGTCCCAGTGCAAAATAAACTTCTACTGTCTTTATGGATTCCATATAACTTGTGTTTGTCCCAGTGCAAAATAAACTCTGTCTGTGTGGATTCCATATAACTTGTGTTTGTCCCAGTGCAAAATAAACTTCTACTGTCTTTGTGGATTCCATATAACTTGTGTTTGTCCCAGTGCAAAATAAACTCTGTCTGTGTAGATTCCATATAACTTGTGTTTGTCCCAGTGCAAAATAAACTTCTACTGTCTGTGTAGATTCCATATAACTTGTGTTTGTCCCAGTGCAAAATAAACTCTGTCTGTGTAGATTCCATATAACTTGTGTTTGCAACATTCAATTTTTAACCACCATTTGTTTACATTTTTAAGATACAGCTTCAACTAATCTGTGAATAGAAAAATGTGCATTTTATCTTCCAGGAAATACACAAATGAACAAATGAACTAAAGTATCAGTGACAAACCAACTATGCAATATGTTTTTACCATTGGCCAAACATTACACCCAACAACATCACACTCCTAGAAAAATCCTGGCCCAGTTGAACCTAGAATACATTGATCAGAATCGAACCTGACCTCCTTGTCCTCAGAAGACCAGTACACTAATGACTTGGAGTCAAAGACTGCCACATACGGGAATATAAGAAAGAGAGAGAACCCTGCTGTACTTCGAGGTTGAGGGAAAAATGATGCTAGTGTCAATATTTCTTTTACCATTGTCACATTTGTGATCAACATTACACCCAGCTTGGGACATGAGGCCTTTATTCTCATATCCTATATGTCCCCCCAGCAGCTCCCATTAATGGGATAATGCTGTAAAGATCATTTTGTTTCTATAACACCAGGCCACATTACTCTGTTAGAGAAACTCAAGTCCATTTTTGTAAACTAAATATTGAGACAGCTAGCCCCTATATTTCAAAACAAACCAAATATTGAGACAGCTAGCCCCTATACTTCAACACAAACGAAATATTGAGACAGCGAGCCCCTGTATTTCAACACAAACCAAATATTGAGACAGCGAGCCCCTATGCTTCAACACAAACCAAATATTGAGACAGCTAGCCCCTACACTTCAACACAAACCAAATATTGAGACAGCTAGCCCCTGTACTTCAACACAAACCAAATATTGAGACAGGTAGTCCCTACACTTCAACACAAACCAAATATTGAGACAGCTAGCCCCTACACTTCAACACAAACCAAATATTGAGACAGCTAGCCCCTATACTTCAAGACAAACCAAATATTGAGACAGCTAGCACCTATATTTCAACACAAACCAAATATTGAGACAGCGAGCCCCTATACTTCAACACAAAGCAATACCTTCTACCACTAAGAAACATCTTATACAAAGTATATTATTCCCACATTGTGCTACCTATGCCAAACATGGTCACTTACATCCTAGCATAAAAGAAAGTTTGTCACCACAGAGATGAGATCTCTGGGAAAAGCGCTTGGAGTAACCAGAAAAGACAGAATCAGAAATGATATTATAAGAGAAAGAGTAGGCACTGAGCCAATCCTAAGCTACATACAGAAACAACAAATAGGTTTGCTCATATAGAAAGAATGTTGTGTGATTCCTTACCATACAAAGCATGCATTAAAAGAGAAGAGGGAGAAGAGCAAGAGACAGATAACATCAAAGAAGTGTTATAACAACATCAAAGAAGTGTTATAACAACATCAAAGAAGTGTTATAACAACATCAAAGAAGTGTTATAACAACATCAAAGAAGTGTTATAACAACATCAAAGAAGTGTTATAACAACATCAAAGAAGTGTTATAACAACATCAAAGAAGTGTTATAACAACATCAAAGAAGTGTTATAACAACATCAAAGAAGTGTTATAACAACATCAAAGAAGTGTTATAACAACATCAAAGAAGTGTTATAACAACATCAAAGAAGTGTTATAACAACATCAAAGAAGTGTTATAACAACATCAAAGAAGTGTTATAACAACATCAAAGAAGTGTTATAACAACATCAAAGAAGTGTTATAACAACATCAAAGAAGTGTTATAACAACATCAAAGAAGTGTTATAACAACATCAAAGAAGTGTTATAACAACATCAAAGAAGTGTTATAACAACATCAAAGAAGTGTTATAACAACATCAAAGAAGTGTTATAACAACATCAAAGAAGTGTTATAACAACATCAAAGAAGTGTTATAACAACATCAAAGAAGTGTTATAACAACATCAAAGAAGTGTTATAACAACATCAAAGAAGTGTTATAACAACATCAAAGAAGTGTTATAACAACATCAAAGAAGTGTTATAACAACATCAAAGAAGTGTTATAACAACATCAAAGAAGTGTTATAACAACATCAAAGAAGTGTTATAACAACATCAAAGAAGTGTTATAACAACATCAAAGAAGTGTTATAACAACATCAAAGAAGTGTTATAACAACATCAAAGAAGTGTTATAACAACATCAAAGAAGTGTTATAACAACATCAAAGAAGTGTTATAACAACATCAAAGAAGTGTTATAACAACATCAAAGAAGTGTTATAACAACGTCAAAGAAGTGTTATAACAACATCAAAGAAGTGTTATAACAACATCAAAGAAGTGTTATAACAACATCAAAGAAGTGTTATAACAACATCAATTGGCAATGATTGAAGCCGCCAAAAGGGCAAGAACTAGAACTTTGTATCTCCCTCGATACCTGAGTGGATACAAGAGAAAGTGATAAAAAAAGGGCAAGAACTAGAACTTTGTATCTCCCTCGACACCTGAGTGGATACAAGAGAAAGTGATAAAAAAGGGCAAGAACTAGAACTTTGTATCTCCCTCGACACCTGAGTGGATACAAGAGAAAGTGATAAAAAAAGGGCAAGAACTAGAACTTTGTATCTCCCTCGACACCTGAGTGGATACAAGAGAAAGTGATAAAAAAAGGGCAAGAACTAGAACTTTGTATCTCCCTCGACACCTGAGTGGATACAAGAGAAAGTGATAAAAAAAAGGGCAAGAACTAGAACTTTGTATCTCCCTCGACACCTGAGTGGATACAAGAGAAAGTGATAAAAAAAGGGCAAGAACTAGAACTTTGTATCTCCCTCGACACCTGAGTGGATACAAGAGAAAGTGATAAAAAAAGGGCAAGAACTAGAACTTTGTATCTCCCTCGACACCTGAGTGGATACAAGAGAAAGTGATAAAAAAAGGGCAAGAACTAGAACTTTGTATCTCCCTCGACACCTGAGTGGATACAAGAGAAAGTGATAAAAAAAGGGCAAGAACTAGAACTTTGTATCTCCCTCGATACCTGAGTGGATACAAGAGAAAGTGATAAAAAAGGGCAAGAACTAGAACTTTGTATCTCCCTCGATACCTGAGTGGATACAAGAGAAAGTGATAAAAAAATGGCAAGAACTAGAACTTTGTATCTCCCTCGATACCTGAGTGGATACAAGAGAAAGTGATAAAAAAAGGGCAAGAACTAGAACTTTGTATCTCCCTCGATACCTGAGTGGATACAAGAGAAAGTGATAAAAAAAGGGCAAGAACTAGAACTTTGTATCTCCCTCGATACCTGAGTGGATACAAGAGAAAGTGATAAAAAAAGGGCAAGAACTAGAACTTTGTATCTCCCTCGATACCTGAGTGGATACAAGAGAAAGTGATAAAAAAAGGGCAAGAACTAGAACTTTGTATCTCCCTCGATACCTGAGTGGATACAAGAGAAAGTGATAAAAAAAGGGCAAGAACTAGAACTTTGTATCTCCCTCGATACCTGAGTGGATACAAGAGAAAGTGATAAAAAAAGGGCAAGAACTAGAACTTTGTATCTCCCTCGACACCTGAGTGGATACAAGAGAAAGTGATAAAAAAAGGGCAAGAACTAGAACTTTGTATCTCCCTCGATACCTGAGTGGATACAAGAGAAAGTGATAAAAAAAGGGCAAGAACTAGAACTTTGTATCTCCCTCGATACCTGAGTGGATACAAGAGAAAGTGATAAAAAAAGGGCAAGAACTAGAACTTTGTATCTCCCTCGATACCTGAGTGGATACAAGAGAAAGTGATAAAAAAAGGGCAAGAACTAGAACTTTGTATCTCCCTCGACACCTGAGTGGATACAAGAGAAAGTGATAAAAAAAGGGCAAGAACTAGAACTTTGTATCTCCCTCGACACCTGAGTGGATACAAGAGAAAGTGATAAAAAAAGGGCAAGAACTAGAACTTTGTATCTCCCTCGACACCTGAGTGGATACAAGAGAAAGTGATAAAAAAAGGGCAAGAACTAGAACTTTGTATCTCCCTCGACACCTGAGTGGATACAAGAGAAAGTGATAAAAAAAGGGCAAGAACTAGAACTTTGTATCTCCCTCGACACCTGAGTGGATACAAGAGAAAGTGATAAAAAAAGGGCAAGAACTAGAACTTTGTATCTCCCTCGACACCTGAGTGGATACAAGAGAAAGTGATAAAAAAAGGGCAAGAACTAGAACTTTGTATCTCCCTCGACACCTGAGTGGATACAAGAGAAAGTGATAAAAAAAGGGCAAGAACTAGAACTTTGTATCTCCCTCGACACCTGAGTGGATACAAGAGAAAGTGATAAAAAAAGGGCAAGAACTAGAACTTTGTATCTCCCTCGACACCTGAGTGGATACAAGAGAAAGTGATAAAAAAAGGGCAAGAACTAGAACTTTGTATCTCCCTCGATACCTGAGTGGATACAAGAGAAAGTGATAAAAAAAGGGCAAGAACTAGAACTTTGTATCTCCCTCGACACCTGAGTGGATACAAGAGAAAGTGATAAAAAAAGGGCAAGAACTAGAACTTTGTATCTCCCTCGACACCTGAGTGGATACAAGAGAAAGTGATAAAAAAAGGGCAAGAACTAGAACTTTGTATCTCCCTCGACACCTGAGTGGATACAAGAGAAAGTGATAAAAAAAGGGCAAGAACTAGAACTTTGTATCTCCCTCGACACCTGAGTGGATACAAGAGAAAGTGATAAAAAAAGGGCAAGAACTAGAACTTTGTATCTCCCTCGACACCTGAGTGGATACAAGAGAAAGTGATAAAAAAAGGGCAAGAACTAGAACTTTGTATCTCCCTCGACACCTGAGTGGATACAAGAGAAAGTGATAAAAAAAGGGCAAGAACTAGAACTTTGTATCTCCCTCGACACCTGAGTGGATACAAGAGAAAGTGATAAAAAAAGGGCAAGAACTAGAACTTTGTATCTCCCTCGACACCTGAGTGGATACAAGAGAAAGTGATAAAAAAAGGGCAAGAACTAGAACTTTGTATCTCCCTCGACACCTGAGTGGATACAAGAGAAAGTGATAAAAAAAGGGCAAGAACTAGAACTTTGTATCTCCCTCGATACCTGAGTGGATACAAGAGAAAGTGATAAAAAAAGGGCAAGAACTAGAACTTTGTATCTCCCTCGATACCTGAGTGGATACAAGAGAAAGTGATAAAAAAAGGGCAAGAACTAGAACTTTGTATCTCCCTCGATACCTGAGTGGATACAAGAGAAAGTGATAAAAAAAGGACAAGAACTAGAACTTTGTATCTCCCTCGACACCTGAGTGGATACAAGAGAAAGTGATAAAAAAAGGGCAAGAACTAGAACTTTGTATCTCCCTCGACACCTGAGTGGATACAAGAGAAAGTGATAAAAAAAGGGCAAGAACTAGAACTTTGTATCTCCTTCGATACCTGAGTGGATACAAGAGAAAGTGATAAAAAAAGGGCAAGAACTAGAACTTTGTATCTCCTTCGATACCTGAGTGGATACAAGAGAAAGTGATAAAAAAAGGGCAAGAACTAGAACTTTGTATCTCCCTCGATACCTGAGTGGATACAAGAGAAAGTGATAAAAAAAGGGCAAGAACTAGAACTTTGTATCTCCCTCGATACCTGAGTGGATACAAGAGAAAGTGATAAAAAAAGGGCAAGAACTAGAACTTTGTATCTCCCTCGATACCTGAGTGGATACAAGAGAAAGTGATAAAAAAAGGGCAAGAACTAGAACTTTGTATCTCCCTCGATACCTGAGTGGATACAAGAGAAAGTGATAAAAAAAGGGCAAGAACTAGAACTTTGTATCTCCCTCGATACCTGAGTGGATACAAGAGAAAGTGATAAAAAAAGGGCAAGAACTAGAACTTTGTATCTCCCTCGACACCTGAGTGGATACAAGAGAAAGTGATAAAAAAAGGGCAAGAACTAGAACTTTGTATCTCCCTCGATACCTGAGTGGATACAAGAGAAAGTGATAAAAAAAGGGCAAGAACTAGAACTTTGTATCTCCCTCGATACCTGAGTGGATACAAGAGAAAGTGATAAAAAAAGGGCAAGAACTAGAACTTTGTATCTCCCTCGATACCTGAGTGGATACAAGAGAAAGTGATAAAAAAAGGGCAAGAACTAGAACTTTGTATCTCCCTCGACACCTGAGTGGATACAAGAGAAAGTGATAAAAAAAGGGCAAGAACTAGAACTTTGTATCTCCCTCGACACCTGAGTGGATACAAGAGAAAGTGATAAAAAAAGGGCAAGAACTAGAACTTTGTATCTCCCTCGACACCTGAGTGGATACAAGAGAAAGTGATAAGAAAAGGGCAAGAACTAGAACTTTGTATCTCCCTCGAAACCTGAGTGGATACAAGAGAAAGTGATAAAAAAAAGGGCAAGAACTAGAACTTTGTATCTCCCTCGATACCTGAGTGGATACAAGAGAAAGTGATAAAAAAAGGGCAAGAACTAGAACTTTGTATCTCCCTCGATACCTGAGTGGATACAAGAGAAAGTGATAAAAAAAGGGCAAGAACTAGAACTTTGTATCTCCCTCGATACCTGAGTGGATACAAGAGAAAGTGATAAAAAAAGGGCAAGAACTAGAACTTTGTATCTCCCTCGATACCTGAGTGGATACAAGAGAAAGTGATAAAAAAAGGGCAAGAACTAGAACTTTGTATCTCCCTCGATACCTGAGTGGATACAAGAGAAAGTGATAAAAAAAGGGCAAGAACTAGAACTTTGTATCTCCCTCGATACCTGAGTGGATACAAGAGAAAGTGATAAAAAAAGGGCAAGAACTAGAACTTTGTATCTCCCTCGATACCTGAGTGGATACAAGAGAAAGTGATAAAAAAAGGGCAAGAACTAGAACTTTGTATCTCCCTCGATACCTGAGTGGATACAAGAGAAAGTGATAAAAAAAGGGCAAGAACTAGAACTTTGTATCTCCCTCGATACCTGAGTGGATACAAGAGAAAGTGATAAAAAAAGGGCAAGAACTAGAACTTTGTATCTCCCTCGACACCTGAGTGGATACAAGAGAAAGTGATAAAAAAAGGGCAAGAACTAGAACTTTGTATCTCCCTCGACACCTGAGTGGATACAAGAGAAAGTGATAAAAAAAGGGCAAGAACTAGAACTTTGTATCTCCCTCGATACCTGAGTGGATACAAGAGAAAGTGATAAAAAAAGGGCAAGAACTAGAACTTTGTATCTCCCTCGACACCTGAGTGGATACAAGAGAAAGTGATAAAAAAAGGGCAAGAACTAGAACTTTGTATCTCCCTCGACACCTGAGTGGATACAAGAGAAAGTGATAAAAAAAGGGCAAGAACCAGAACTTTGTATCTCCCTTGATACCTGAGTGGATACAAGAGAAAGTGATAAAAAAAAGAATGAATGAATGAAACAAACAAACAAACATATAAACAAACAAAGAAAAAAGAAAGAAAACCAATTTTATGTCTAAGTGAATCTAGAAGACGATCAGAATCAAACCTACCCTCTTTTCTGCAGTAGATCAATTCTCTAACAACTGCTCCATATGGGGTAGCAGGGGAGATGTGCAATATAACTCTCTTTACGGTTATTAGTTTTCACTGACCTGGGGCGTAGCTATGACACCAGATGTCTCAGACAGAAGATGATGATTTATAGCTGAGCTGTGCTGTACATTTGGACCCCACCTAGAAATAAAAAAATCAGGGTTCAGTATAAGCAAAGTAGATAAATAAATAAGATTCTCTCCATGTTTTACAGCATGAGAGGAATATGGTACTAGTACCCACATTTTTTAATCATCAATAGAACATTTTATGAGTGATGCTATCAGGTCTAGTAGCCCTATCTTCCCTCCAAAAAAAATGAGAGGTAGACAGAAAAGAGATGGGAAGATAACAAAGAATGGACAGGCCCCGACTTTGCAGAGTCCTAAAGAATGGCTGCAGTTAGAAAGTAATGGAGATGGTTGACAATGTCTTTCAGTCATGCCCAATGATTTCCAAGGTTATGGAAAGAGATGAAGAAGAAGAAATAGTAGAAGATGAAGAAGTAAAAGAAAAATAAGAAGAAAAAAAAAGAAAGAAGTTGAAGAGGAAGTAGAAGACGAAAATAAAGAAATTGATGAGGAAGTAGAAGAGGAAGAAGAGGTTGAAGAGGAAGTAGAAGACGAAAATAAAATAATTGATGAGGAAGTAGAAGAGGAAGAAGAGGTTGAAGAGGAAGTAGAAGACGAAAATAAAGAAATTGATGAGGAAGTAGAAGAGGAAGAAGAAGAAGTTGAAGAGGAAGAAGAGGCTGAAAGATAAATTAAAATCTGGTTAAAAGATAAACAGACAATCTATCTATTGACCTTTCGAGCCGTAGCCGGCCCATAGGACGTAGACCAAGATACACCTTCTCCTATCTAAATTTTGTTCTAGCAGTTTTCTTTTAAAGATATTTTATCAAATCTCGCCATTTGTCCCTGTTCTGCGCAAGCAGCTCTATCTCATTGAGGGAGCCGAATCCTGCTGCTCTTGCCTCTCTCATCAATGTTCTTCTCAGTGTCTCCCTGGGTCTTCCTCTTTTTCTCTTACCTGTTGTTTCCCATATGAGGGCTTGCTTTGCTATTCAGTTATTATCTCTTCTCATCACATGTCCAACATATGACCATCGTCTTTTCTCTATTACTGAAGATATTAGTGGTTGACTGGCGATTTCTCTAATTTCTTCGTTTGTTTTGAATTTGTTCCACGCTATACCAAAAACAGACAATAGGGCTGGTATAATTAAAATTAAACTAAAAGAAGCCATACTTTTCTCTAAAAAAAAGTAGACTGCTCAGATGTAGTTGACAATATCACCCATAAATGGCAAGGTCATGGTGAGAAATGGCAAAAAGCAAAGTACCCCCCGTCACGCCAAGTGGCGTATAGGGAAATATGGTGTTAGTGACCCTATATTTTACAGACCTTCAGCACATGATTTTTGGGGTAATGTGGTCGGTATTACGCCCGTGCTGCTTTACTTTCCCAGAAAAAAATCCGGTACCCATTTAAGGCGGGGTGAACCCGGAAGCCATCGGTTGGGATCGAACCCTACCCTTGTCCTTTGTAGTCCAGTTCACTAACCACTGAACTATCGGGGCTCCGGTGAGAAATGGCACTACTTCCATATTCTTCATACACCTGTGATGTAATAGGTTCACTTTAATTTGATATACAATGTTTAAATTACTGGCAAAACTGATTTATATTCTTGCCTTACCTCTGATAGAGCCTGTGTATGTACTGGACTTGCGACGTAAAGCGAATGTCGTCACTTATCTTGTTGCTGTCAAGCTGAAAAGATCAGATATTTGTAATTTCATGCATTGATCTTCAATTTGAGAGTTTTAAACTTCAAGGCATTGTTTGGTGGCATATAAGGTGATTAATATATTTCCAGGGGTAATCCAGAAGACTAGAGTGAATCTTGATCAGTTTTGGTTCATGGATGATGTCATTTGAAATTTTCGATTCCACAGTCACTTGTATACAAAATTCAAGATCGGCACCTCAATTACATGTACATGTGGACAAGCGCCCCAGATTGCTGAACACATACTCCAAGACTGTATTGAATATAGTAGACTGAGGAAAATCCATCGGCCCATAAATACAACACTACAGACACAACTATATGGGCAACTGCAAGAATTACAAAAGACAGTAAAATTTATACAGGAAACGACGTTGCAGATATAGACAATACTTCAGGCGAACAACAGACAGACAAGTAGGCAGGCAGATACATTTGAAATTGTTGCCTATGCAGCCAAATATGGATTGCACTGAGTTTGACCTTGGTAACGGCATAAACTAATGTCACAATGGCGGGCCATATCACAGAGATTAGTCCATCATTGCTTAAAACATATTATTTGCTGTGTTTGTTTCCAAAGTGTTCATTCCAGGAAAGTGAAATGAGGAAATGAGCGTGGGTACAAATATTTTTGTTTCAATAAAAGTCATTTGGAATCCTTGGCAGTCAAGTCGAGTAGGGCATGCATACAGTGACCATGTCAAGAGAATTTACTGATGCATTTTGAGAAATGCTGTAACAAGTGGTGGAGCGGAAGATTTCATGTACATCTCAATAAATGTCAAAATATATAATCTGCATACAGAGTATGAGAATCATCAAAGACTTTGTGTTTGTCTCAACAAATGTCAAAATATAAGATGTATGGAGGATAAACGAAGAGGAGTGTTCTTTAAGATTTAATGTACTTCTCAACAAATATAAAAATATATCATCTCCAACTGAAGTATCAGGTCTACGAAAAGAGGAAGACCCAGAGAGACACTGAAAAGAATATTGATGAGATAGGCAAGAGCAGCAGGAATCAGCTCCCTCAATGAGATAGAGCTACTTGCACAGAACAGAGACAAATGGCGAGATTTGATAAAATATCTTTAAAAGAATTAAAAACTGCTAGAACAAAAATTCAGATAAGAGAAGGAGTATCTTGGTCTATGCCCTATGGACCGGCTATGGCTTGAAAGGTCAATAGATAGACAGAATTGAAGTATGAGAATAAATGAAGAGGAGCATCTACCAAGATCCCAGATTGAGTTATTTGCGGGTCGTCATCACCATTGCACTCCGAACATGTCCATAGGTGCTCAGATCCCCTCCTCAGTTATTGAGTTATTTGCGGGGCGTCATCATCATTGCACTCCGAACATGTCCATAGGTGCTCAGATCTCCTCCACAGGAAGTACCGCAGTGCCCAGCGACTGACGACTCCAGTTCTGTGTTGGTTGATAAGTCTTCTTACACGACCACTAAGTTTCTCGTTGGCTGTGCACATCTTAACTCTCATCTCTTTCATCTGAAGGAGTGACGTGGAATCATGGTTGTCGAAGGCCTGTGCCCTTCCCACATCTCAGAGGGCATTGATGATGTCCATCCAATCCATTGGTTGACCGTCTTCAATGACAGCACAGCTAGCCAACCAGTCCACTCTTTCATTTCCCCGTACTCCCGCATGTCCTGGGGATGTAGACAAAGGTGACCATACATATTTTTTACTTCTGCTATGACTCTACCCATTGCCAGCGTACAGACCCCACCTCCACTTTTTTATCATGCTCATCAAATCATTCAGTATGCAGGCGTGGGTGTAGTCTTGTGACTCTAACCAGATGAATGCCCTGGTCACTGCCTCACCTCCATCATCATACTACTCATGGGCATAATGTATGCACCACTGTCTTCCTTGACTAATCTGTCTGCTGATCTCATATATTGACTCTCAACAAAAGTCAAGAAGCCAGCATAGCTCAGCGGTTTGTGAACTGGACTACTAAGGACAAGAGGTCAGGTTCAATTCTGATTGATGGCTCCTACATTCACAACTATAAATGGGTACCAGATTTCTCTTGAAAAGTAGGGGGGCCAGGTGTGATACCAACCACAAGATCCATAAAAATGCAGCTGGTCAGTGGAAAAAAATATGGGGAATATGATGTTAGTAATCAGATTTTTCTATGACCATGGCACATTTTTGGGTGATGTGGTTGGTATCACACAAAGCCACCTTTACTTCCCAGAAAAATCTCTGGTACCAATTTTTTTTAGGCTGGGTGAACCCCGGAGCCTTGTCAGTCTGAAAAAAAAATCTGCCTCTGCTGGGAATTGAACCAAGACCTTCTGGTCAGGAAGAAAGCACACTAACCACTCAGCCACCGAGGTGAGCACACTAACCACTCAGCCACAGAGGTGAGCACACTAACCACTCAGCCACCGAGGTGAGCACACTAACCATTCAGCCACCGAGGTGAGCACACTAACCACTCAGCCACCGAGGTGAGCACACTAACCACTCAGCCACCGAGGTGAGCACACTAGCCACTCAGCCACCGAGGTGAGCACACTAACCACCGAGGTGAGCATACTAACCACTCAGCCACCGAGGTGAGCACACTAACCACTCAGCCACCGAGGCTAGCACACTAACCACTCAGCCACCGAGGCTAGCACACTAACCACTCAGCCACCGAGGCTAGCACACTAACCACTCAACTACTAAGGCTAGCACACTAACCACTCAGCCACCAAGGCTAGCACACTAACCACTCAGCCACCGAGGTGAGCACACTAACCACTCAGCCACCGAGGCTAGCACACTAACCACTCAGCCACCGAGGCTAGCACACTAACCACTCAGCCACCGAGGCTAGCACACTAACCACTCAGCCACCAAGGCTAGCACACTAACCACTCAGCCACCAAGGCTAGCACACTAACCACTCAGCCACCGAGGCTCCATGTGAGAAAGTAAAGGTTTATTAACCAAAGACTCACCTTCCAGCTTGGTGGTGGGACAATCCTACACATCCCATAAGCCTCGGCTAATGGTTGGATCTTATTGATATATGTAAATGGGTCAGCAAACTCTGCTTCCGAAGGATGGAATGTTGGTACGCTATTCTCTTCTGCTGCAGTCTGGGATACAGGCACTCGTGTTGGACTTTGTTGAACTTTAGCTGTCAAGGTTGGAAAGATGAAGTTAAATTTTGTGCTGAAAGATGAACATGAAGGGTGTTTGTTGTGTGAATGTTATTTTAACACATAGGGTGTTTTTTTAAAGTGAATGTTGTGTGAATGTTTATTTAACACATGGGGTGTTTTTAATGTGAATGTTGAGTGAATGTTTATTTAACACACTGTGTTTTTAATGTGAATGTTGTGTGAATGCTTATTTAACACACTGAGTGTGTTTGTTGTGTGAATGTTTATTTAACATACAGGGTGTTTTTTAATGTGAATGTTGTGTGAATGTTTATTTAACAAACAGGGTATTTTTAATATGAATGTTGTGTGAATGTTTATTTAACATACAGGGTGTTTTTAATGTGAATGTTGTGTGAATGCTTATTTAACACACTGAGTGTGTTTTTAATGTGAATGTTGTGTGAATGCTTATTTAACACACTGAGTGTGTTTTTAATGTGAATGTTGTGTGAATGCTTATTTAACACACTGTGTTTTTAATGTGAATGTTGCGTGAATGCTTATTTAACACACTGAGTGTGTTTTTAATGTTAATGTTGTGTGAATGGTTATTTAACATACAGGGTGTTTTTTTTATGTGAATGTTGTATGAATGTTTATTTAACATACAGGGTCCTTATTATTGTTAAAGATCTTTTAGAGATCCAAGAGGTTCACACCATAATTTATATGAGATCTTCTTCTTCTTTATCCCATTAACCAGGGGGATCGGATCACTGGGGCACTGCAGACTTCACCAACCTTCTCCATTTCTCTTTATCTTCTGTGGTTCTTTGGGACTCAATGCCTGTCTACTCATTGATGTTATCTTCCCATCTCTTTCACTGCCTACTTCCTCTCCTTCTCCCTCTTCTCACAGTTGCTTATAAATGGTCTTTGCTGGTCTAGACGATCAATACACGTGGCCAAACCATTTCATCTTGCAGTTCTTCACGACAGTCAAAAGATCCTCAAATACACCAATTCATCATCATCAAGTACCAAGCCTGCTGGCGTAGGTGATCATGTCTCTCCACAACTTTTGATCTTGACAGTTCTTTACCTTTTCTGTTGTTGACCTTCTGACAAGCCATTCTCTTAAGCTGTCTGGTATCTTTTCTCTTTGCTTTCCTCTATCTCTTTGTCCCTCAATTTTTCCAGTTGCTACAACATATTCCAGCTGTTCTCTTCTCATTACATGGCCAAAAATGATGATTGTTTCTTCCTAATATTGAAGATCAGCTCTCTTTTTGTTTTGGCCTCTTTCAGAACGTTTTCATTACTCTTCTTAGCTGTCCATGGTATTCTCAACATTCTTCTGTAAAACCACATTTCTACAGCCTCCAGTGATTTTCTTGTCTGTTGTCCTATTGTCCATGATTCACATCCATATATTAAGGCTGGCTCTACGTAACATTTAAGAACTCTTTTTCTTGTTTCTATTGTCAAAAATTAATTGCATTGTATCTTCCTCATTTTGTGGAAAGCTGCTTTTACATACCAATTACTTGTATCTTTTTACAGACTTTTTCATTTGTGATATGATCTAAGTCAGAAATGCCACAAATCTTATGATAACATTTCATATCCATAGCTTGCGGGCCTCGGTATCCTAGTTAGGAAAACCAGCCGACTAGACTACCAACGTTCGGACAACCCATGTTCGATTCCCGCTGGGAGCAGTGTGAGTTGTACTCGTGGTTGGAAAAAAAAAATACCCAGCTGTTGGCAGAAATGGGTACCAGGGTATTACCCTAGGAAGGTGAGGAATGTCGCCTCGCACCTGAGTTTCGATGTTTGAGGCGACACTACACAGAAATCTCAGAACATTTCTGGATAGGCGGCTGAGCACATATGGGTGTAAACTTGCGTGCTAAGACGCCGGTTAAAGTCTCGTGACCTTGACCTTTATCCATAGCTTGTATGTTTTTCCGTAGCTCATTTGTAATAGCTATTTATCTATCGCCCTTTTGTGCACATAGGGCATAGAATCAGATACTCTTTCCCTGTTTTAAAATTTTCTTTCTAGAAGTCTCAATCCATGCAAGCATCTTTTATCAAATCTCGCCACATGTCTCTGTTCTGTGCAAGCATCTTGATCTCATTGAGGGAGTCGATTCCTGCTGCCTTTGCCTCCCTGATCAATGTTCTTCTCAGTGTTTCTCTGGGTCAGCCTCTTTTCTTCCTACCTGTTGTTTCCCACTTGAGGGCTTGCTTTGCTACTTAGTTATTATCTCTTCTCATCGTATGTCCATCATATGTCCAACAATATGTAATAGCTAGAGCTCTTTAAATAATAAAAGCATAAAAGGTTTTTCATTTAAAATTAACAACATGTTTGCATTGTATTTTCAGTACCTAATTACAGTTAACTTAGAATTTTCAACTCAAACGTATTATCCACCCTCACGTATGCAGGTTGAAGTTGGAAAATGGCAAAGGAGTTTGAGAAAAGAACTCAACACAATTGAAGACAACTACCCAAGACAGGGGAGCCACGATATCTCAGTGGTTAGTGAACTGGACTACAAAGGACAAGAGGTAGGGTTCGATCCCAAATGACAGCTTCCGGTTCACCCAGCCTTTAATGGGTACCAGATTTTTTTCTGGGAAAGTAAAGCGGCACGGGCGTAATACCGACCACATTACCTCAAAAATCATGTGCCGAAGGTCTGTAAAATGTATGGTCACTAACACCATATTCCCTATACGCCACTTGGCGTGACGGGGGCTCTTTACTTTTTTTTTCCTTCTTTACCCAAGAAAGATACTTTGCATTAAATGGAATGAATTCAAGACTAATGCTGAAATAAGAGAAATGGTCATGCAACCATTTATATCATCTACTATTAAAAAACGAAGACGGACATATGCATGAGATGGGCATGCATTTTGAAGAAATGACCACAGAATTACTAAGCAGCTCTCCAATGGGGAAACATCAGGTTAGAGTAAAAGAGGATGACCATGATAAACACTGAAAAGAACTCTAACAAAAGTGGCAAGGTTGGCAGGCATTGACTTACACTCTATAATCGAATGGATTGTCCCAAACAGAGACACTTGACCGGAGACTCTATGAACCCTTCATGCCGTCTAATGAAACTGGGTGAATCCAGAATCAAGAAGTACAGTTGAATCAATATTTTCACTGAATGCTATTTTTAAAATTCTACAAAATATTTAATAATAATCTTTATCTTTCCCATGCCGCTAGACATCACATAGGGTTTGTAGTGTTTTCTGCCACCCATCTCTATTCTGGACGAGAAGTTTATCTTATCTAATGAGTCCATGCCTGCCAACTTTGCTTCTCTTTAAGTGTTATTTTTAATATCTCTTTAGGTCTTCCTCTTTGCCAGTATCATGATGTTTCCCATAGAAGAGCCTGTTTTGGAATTCTCTTGTTGTCTCTTCTCAGCACATGTCCGACATATGTCAACCTTCTTTCCTTAAATGTAGATGAGATCGTTGGTTGCATAGCCATTTCTCTATCTCTATATTAGTCTTGAATTAATTCCATTGTACATAGAGTATTTTTTTAATGCAGGTGTCTTCAAAAGGTTTATTTTTCTCTCTTTTGTTCTCCAGCTTTCACATGCATAGGTAAGTGTTGATAATACATTTAGGTTAAATATTTTAAGTTTGGTTTTCTTGCTTAGTATTTTTGATTTCCATGTTCTGTCCAGGTTTTTAAAATTCACTGCTGTTTTTGCTATCCAGCTTCTGATCCCTTTCTTTGTTTCACCTTCTTGATCTATATCACTACCAAGATATATGTAGTGGTCTACTCTTTCCAATGTTTGGCGATTGAGATATATATTGCCCTCTGGGGTATTGTTATTTTTCATTATTTTTGTTTTATCCCTGTTGATTTCAAGTCCTATTTTTTCCGCCATGGATAATAAGGTATATTATTATATTTTGTTAACCTCAGGCGGAAGATGTACAAAAGAGGTGAGATGCAGAATGGCTCAGGCAAAAGCAGCTTTCCAAAAAATGAGGAAGATACTATGCGATCCATTTTTGACAATAGAAACAAGAAAAAGAGTTCTTAAATGTTATGTAGAACCAGTCTTAAAATATGGATGTGAATCATGGACAATAGGAAAACAGACAAGAAAATCACTTTCGGAGGCTGTAGAAATGTGGTTTTACAGAAGAATGTTGAGAATACCATGGACAGCTAAGAAGAGTAATGAAAATGTTCTGAAAGAGGCAAAAAGCAAAAAATATAGCTGATCTCCAATATTAGGAAGAAACAATCATCATTTTTTGGCCATGTAATGAGGAGAAAGTTGTGGAGAGACATGATCACTTATGCCAGTAGCCCGGTACTTGATAATGATGATGATTATATTATATAGTATATTAAGGTGATATTTTGCATCTTGTTGATATTGTCTCCTAAGAGCACTATCTCATCTGCAAAATATAGATGGCATTTAATTACATCAAAAAGTGATTAATTTTTGTACCTTTTTTTTGAGAAGTTCGTTTTGCTGCAAATCCTACGCTGTCTTTTGAAGCTTTTCTGCTTTTTACCACAACTGGTTTGCCAGAACTAATGCTGGAAGAACCAGAACTAACGCTTGCTTTAAGAGATGAATTGGATCCAGAATTCATTTGAGAATCTGAGGCTATATCCTCCGCAGCTCTAGGTGTGGTTCTCTGTTGCTTTTCCCCAGCTGTTCTGGTCCTTATTTGGTTTCTGTTAGCATGATCATCATGTTTTTTAATACTTGCACCTTCAGAGTCTTTTTCTGTCTTTGCTCTTTGCCTGACAGCTGCATTTTCACGTCTGGCTTTTTTCAGAGCGAGTTTCGATGCCAAAAGCAAACTGTAGGCTCTAGTTCTCACTCGTTCAAGTGGTCGGATTTTGTAAGGTTTTCGAGGTTTGGTGGAAGAACCGGTGCTGATTTTCTCATCTTTATCCACTTTTGTACGATGTGGAAGGTACTCATCACTATCTGCTGTGGCTGAGTGGCTGCTAAGAATCCTTTCTCCAGCTTTTCCACCATAAACTTCATAGCTGCTGTCTGAAATTGTTATTGAATTACTTCCCTTGGCTTGTCGCATCATCTCACGAAGACGTGTGCTTGTTCTTCTGTTAATTTTTGGTTCTTTTTTTCGTCTCTTATTATTATTAATACTACTCCGTTTCTCAATTCTTTCTGCTGAAGAATCATATGTTCTCTTTCTTTTTTTCTCCGCTGGCTTTAAGGATTCACTCTTTGTCATATTATCTGACCTTATAACTCTAGTTTTTGCATAATCATTCCACCCATGAGTTGATCTAGTAGATTTTCCCACAATCCTCTTAGCTTCCTGCTGGACCTTGCTTGCTGGCTTGCCAAAGAGGCTCTTCCTGACACTTTTCACCTTGCTCATCTGACCATCCATCTGGTCTCTTGACCTCCACACTTTTGATGGAGACCCTGACCTCACAGATCTGCCAGAACTGCTAACTGGAGTGAAGGCCCCTAGAGGACTTTTCTGTAATAAAAAATTAAGGCCAAAAATGAGCTGGAAATATTTTTAACAAAGTGGTTTTTGAACATTTTAATCATTGACAAATGTAAAAGATCTATCAGAGCCCATACAAGCAAACTGTTTATGTTGGTAATAGGTAAATAAAATCCTCTATATTATGAAAATACTTCATAAAGGGTTGCCAACACTTAAGATACTATCAGCAAGTCAAGTTATCACATTAGCCTATCATTAATTATTTATTTTTTTATTTATTTATTTATTTATTTTTTTTTTTACAAAAAATGCTTTGTGATTTTCCAACAATCTGCACCAGGTTTTCAACTTTCACCTGCAGATGTTGAATCATTTACAGAGGTGTTTTGACAATTTTTGGTCTATTGTCAATAATTTCTAAAACCTTTCAATTATTTATTGCATTTTTTTTTTTAATGTGATGCACTGATTTGCATTTTTCTTTATTCAATTATTTCATAAATCTATCTATCTATCTATTGTCCTTTCGAGCCGAAGATGGCACATAGGGCAGAACCACAATCCTTGCGTGCCAAAATGTCACATACTGCAGAGATCACTGCTTCCAAAATCTATGGCTCTGTTTCCATAACAATACTTTTTACAATGACAGCTTGTCAAGCCATCGATCAACCTCCTTAGTCGCCTGTTACGACATGCCTGGAAGGTCACAGTGTCACTATATTTTATAAATAACCCCCCAAAAATAATAAAATTGCCACTGGCTTATAATAAAGTCAAACTAAAAGGAAATAAATCAACATCTCCTTGTCTAAGAAAAAAGCTTTAACATTTTCACAAATGCTAAATGAAGATAAACATTAACTAAAGCAATTATGCTAATACTGAAAAAGACAAATAGTTGTTATTGGTATGATCATGCATAGAGAATTACAAGCAAGCACAGATCTGGTTATGCAGGTAGATAGATGTGCATGATTACTGGTAAATAATTATAGCTGCACACAAGAGTGCATGAGTACTGGTATGTACAAGAAACATTTAAAAAAAAAAACAATTACAGATAGGTAAGCGTATGTGATGGCATACAAATGGTAAATGAGGCAAGCTAAGGGTGGAGATATTATAGCTAAACACAAATTGTTATAGAAGTATTGGTGACTTAGTGATTCGTGTTTTCACTACCGATTTGAGCCTTTTGATTTCCAGCTGTCAAAGATTCTTTGATCAAAACTTTGATCAAAACACAACACAATGATCTTTCAATAAACATTGCAAGAACACCAGACTAAAGGGCCGACCACAAAAAAAGATGGACTGATGGAATATTAGAAACACTAGGAAACATAACAGCAGCAGAGGCGAACAGAAGATCAAAAGTCTGCAAATTATAAATCCTCCCTTGACGCTAAAAGGGAAATGAGGAAGGGAAGAAAAAGAAGAAGAAGAAGAAAAGATACTTTACAATATACAATCTTCATTCCAATATTGTGCTACCAATGCCAGATTTGGACTCTAGACTCCGGAACAATAAGAAAAATAACCACCACCGAGAAGAAATGTGTTAGACGAATGACAAGAAACAGCCTGAGAAATAAGATCAGGAATGAAGAACTGAGAAAAAAGCTAGAAATAATTCCAGCAACAGAGTACATAAAGAAACTAGGCTCTGGGGTTCACCCAGCCCATAAAAATGGGTACCAGAAAATTTTTTGTGGAAATAAAGGTGGCCTGGCATAATACCAACCACATCATGCAAGAATATCCCATATCTATCAACCTTGCAAGCTATAGTCAGCCCATAGGGCATAGACTCAGAGACTCTTTCCCTGTTTTGAAATGTTCTTTCCAGCTCAAATCTCACCATTTGTCTCTGTTCTGTAACAATGTAACACGGTCATGAAATAATACGGTCACTAACATCATATTCACCATACACCTAGCAGGAGTGGAGGGAACCTTTTACTTTCTATTTCGGGGGAAATTGACCTCATAAATAATTTTACAACAATCATTTTGGGTGAAGGGAAGACTGAATCGATAACCTGTCGGGCTCCAAACCAGAAGAACGCAAAGTCAAAAGTTTTTTCCATTGGGAGTGAAATAAAAACTCAGACATGAACACCTCGCAACGACTGCACTGGACAAGCTGCCTTTATTCTCAGGTCCTACAATCTCAGCAGATCCCAGTAATGGGAAAATGTCATGAAGATGGTTTTTATTTATTTTTTTTTTTTAATTTTTGGGTTCATCAATAATCGATGAATTACATTGTTAAATAGGTGTAAAGTGTTCTTCTTTGCTTCCTATTAAAATTATTTTGTCAAAGGGTGTTATGCCATGATATGTAAAACATTTACAAAATGTATGAGCTTAAAGTCAGTACGTAGTTTTGATTTAATGCTGTAATTATTTTCTCAAAATCACTTCATGCAATAATTATTTTGCCCAAATCCTTTCATGCAATAATTATTTTCTATAAATAATTTCATGCAATAATTATTTTGCCCAAATCCTTTCATGCAATAATTATTTTCTATAAATCATTTCATGCAATAATTATTTTGTCCAAATCCTTTCATGTAATAATTATTTTCTATAAATCATTTCATGCAATAATTATTTTGTCCAAATCCTTTCATGCAATAATTATTTTCTATAAATCCTTTCATGCAATAATTATTTTGTCCAAATCCTTTCATGCAATAATTATTTTCTATAAATCCTTTCATGCTATAATTATTTTCTCCAAATCCTTGCATGCAATAATTATTTTGTCCAAATCCTTTCATGCAATAATTATTTTGTCCAAATCCTTTCATGCAATAATTATTTTCTATAAATCCTTTCATACAATAATTATTTTCTATAAATCCTTTCATGCAATAATTATTTTGTCCAAATCCTTTCATGCAATAATTATTTTGTCCAAATCCTTTCATGCAATAATTATTTTCTCCAAATTCTGGGAAGTGATCAAGTCAAATAAAACATCACATGACCTATTTGTGCTATAAATTGTATTATAAATGTGGCATTGTCGAACAATTATAAATATGACATTTGTTTTTAAAAAAAATAGTTATATATATAATGTATATAAAATGACACCAGCTTGTTTAAATGTCACTGTTTTGTGCTGCAGAAATTACACCTGTTTTTGTGTGTTTAAATGTCACTGTTTTGTGCTGTAGAAATGACACCTGTTTTTGTGTGTTTAAATGTCACTGTTTTGTGCTGTAGAAAAATCTCTGACCTAGTTAATTTTACAAATATGACCTACTTAAATATCATATTACCAAGTTGCACAATTTAAAACACACACCTACTTACACAAAGAGAATGACCTACTTCCACGATGATTTCAACAACAAAAATCGCCAGCAACATAATATAATTACCTAGATCTATCAACAACACACACAAGAAATCATAATCTAGTTGCACAGATAACATGACCTAGCTGTTCAAAGGCATGTCTTATTTTTTATTCCATCATTTGCTTTTCTTCATAATTTGCATTTTTTTGCGCTTCTGTTAGCCTCTTCAGCGGTTGTTTCCTCATGCTTATAATATTCTATCAGTCCATCTTTTTAGGACAAGGGGTAGGGTTTGATCCCAACCGACAGCCTCCGGGTTCACCCAGCCTTAAGTGGGTACCTGATTTTTTTCTGGGAAAGTAAAGCGGCATGGGCGTAATACCGACCACATTACCCCAGAAATCATGTACTGAAGGTCTGTAAAATTTATGATCACTAACACCATATTCCCTATTCGCCACTTGGCGTGAAGGGGGCTCTTTACTTTTTTTTTTAACCTTGGAGCTAGTGTTTTTGCAGCATTTGTCAATGACTTGTACTACATTTAGTTTTTTCTGTCTTATAACGTGGCCAAACCTTTTTACCTGTCACAACAATATATGAATCAGTTGCATATATAGCATATGGCCTACTTTCACAAAAAAGTGTAACACAAACCCTTTGGGTCTGCAATGACAAGTATAGCAAACCTAATGAGCACAGTTAATTTTGTTGCTTATGAACCAAGAGTGATGTACAGTGAACGAATGAGCTGCAAGTAGTTGGCAACTTGTTCATATCGGGATAAGTCACAGCTGTCTGCATCTGATACGTTAGTTGATTTCCTCATTTGTGTCGTTCCAGGAAAATAAAATACACAAACTTCTTCTATTATACATTTAAAGTGATTAGAAAAAGTTGTACCGTAACATATTGTCATTGTTGTTGCGTTCACCAGCTTTCAACTCTGACAAAGTCCCTAGAGACTAGGAACTAAATTTTGCATGTTAATCCATTTTTCCCTGGCATCCGTGTGCACAGGGGTCCCTCACCGCACAGGCAGATAACTCTGACTTCGGAGGGACCTTAACATATGAATGTGGACAATGGGACAACAGACAAGAAAATCACTGGAGACTGTAGAAATGTGGTTTTACAGAAGAATGCTGAGAATACCAAGGACAGAAGAGTAATGAAAATGTTATGAAAAAATGCAAAGCAAAAAATGCACATCATGAGCTGTGCATTTCATTAATTTTGATCATGTTTCGATATTCCGATTGCTTACAATGAATGATGATATCGTATGAACAGGGAACAGACGGTTGTGTTCACTTTCTGTGCAGTTTCGCCTTATGTCTTTTGGCATGTGCTGAGACTGCTATGATGGGGACTGCAGCTACCTTTCTCTGTTCTGGAGATGAGATATTAATTTGGATGCTTCCACTGGCATGGGCGGTTGAGTAATTATGGATTTTAATTCGTTTACAGTGATACCAGCGCCTTCCAAACCAATAACCATAACCAATGCACAATGAACAACTCAGTGTTCTGATTCCAATACATTCCCTGGCAAGAAGTACGCCTGCTATAAATTAGTGAAAGCACTGAAGATGGCTTCAGCTTGGATGCACAAACTCAATAGCACCAACCAAGACCTTGTCCCAAAACCCCCTTAACTGCGTCTTACGACAAGCATGGCAGCTAACTGTGGCTATATTCTTTTCTCTTCTCATCATGGTCAAGACAGCATGTGGCCATACAGGTGAAACTAATCATATCATCAAATACACGTACAACTATTAATACACCATACTGTCTCATATAAAATTATTGCACAAGTAATTTATGACCTAACGGGGGAAAAAAGTGGCCTTGTTACATAACATAATTTAGTTGCATATACAAGACAAGACCTAATTGTATAAATAGGAAATGATCGGAGGTTTAGGTGGTTTGGAGATAAAAAATGCCAGCCTATGGACAAGGTCCCAGGTTTAAATCCTGTCACATGTAGTGTGAAGTTTCTTCTTCTGCCATGCAGTTTCTTCGTGGCTTTACTTAGCTGTCTCTGGGTAGTGAGATTCAATGTCTGGCCCTCTCTGGGCAGTGAGATTCAATGTCTGGCCCTCTCTGGGTAGTGAGATTCAAAGTCTGGCCCTCTCTGGGTAGTGAGATTCAATGTCTGGCCCTCTCTGGGTAGTGAGATTCAACGTCTGGCCCCATCTGGCCCTCTCTGGGTAGTGAGATTCAATGTCTGGCCCTCTCTGGGTAGAGAGATTAAATGTCTGGCCCTCTCTTGGCAGTGAGATTCAATGTCTGGCCCTCTCTGGGTAGTGAGATTCAATGTCTGGCCCTCTCTGGGCAGTGAGATTCAATGTCTGGCCCTCTCTGGGCAGTGAGATTCAATGTCTGGCCCTCTCTGGGTAGTGAGATTCAATGTCTGGCCCTCTCTGGGTAGTGACATTCAATGTCTAGCCCTCTCAAAGTAGTGAGATTCAAAGTCTGGCCCTCTCTGGGTAGTGAGATTCAATGTCTGGCCCTCTCTGGGTAGTGAGATTCAATGTCTAGCCCTCTCTGAGTAGTGAGATTCAATGTCTAGCCCTCTCTAGGTTGTGAGATTCAATGTCTAGCCCTCTCTGGGTAGTGAGATTCAATGTCTAGCCCTCTCTGGGTAGTGAGATTCAATGTCTAGCCCTCTCTGGGTAGTGATATTCAATGTCTAGCCCTCTCTAGGTTGTGAAATTCAATGTCTAGCCTTCTCAAATAATGGCAAAAAATAGGAGATCCCAAAAATTTCTAGCATTTAAAATATTGAAAAAGAGCTGACTAAAATTAGCGCTGCCCTGACAAATATTTTAGCAATTTAAAAATGTTCCCATGCTATCGATGGCTGTATTGGGCCGATTGGTGTAGATATCATGACTTGCCACAAACTAGCGACACAACATATCCATTTAACAGATGAAAAGTGAAGAACAAAAAGACAACTTTGCTGCACAACTTATCTGCAAAAATAATACAATCTAGCTCTACAAATAACATGGTGTAGTTGCGAAAAAGAATAGCAGCCTAGTTGCACAAATAACATGACCTAGTTGTGAAAAAGAAATGTAGCTTAGTTGCACAAATATAATGACCTAGTTATGAAAAAGAAATGTAGGCTAGTTGCACAAATATCATGACCTAGTTGTGAAAAAGAAATTCAGCCTAATTGCACAAACAACATGACCTAGTTGTGAAAAAGAAATGTAGCCTGGTTGCACAAATAACATGACCTAGTTATGAAAAAGAAATGTAGGCTAGTTGCACAAATATCATGACCTAGTTGTGAAAAAGAAATTCAGCCTAATTGCACAGACATGACCTAGTTGTGAAAAAGAAATGTAGCCTGGTTGCACAAATAACATGACCTAGTTATGAAAAAGAAATGTAGCCTAGTTGCACACATAACATGACCTAGTTATGAAAAAGAAATGTAGCCTAGTTGCAACAAATAACATGACCTAGTTATGAAAAAGAAATGTAGCCTAGTTGCACAAATAACATGACCTAGTTGTGAAATAGAATGTGATCACAGCCAACTATATCTAAGGCCTGCAGGCAGAGAGGGTTTTCCCAAAATCACCCAAAGCTCATGATGTCTTCAGCTAAGCAAGTTTTCAGTGGCTGATGTAATTTTACCCATAACCGCTCCTGCTCGCAATGCTGAAAACATCAGAAGCTATGGATGAACCATTGCTCCCATGAGCCTTAGATATAGTTGGTTGTTATGTGACTAAGTTGCACAAATAACACGACCCAGTTATGCAATATAAAAGTAGCTTAGGTGGATAAACAAATAGTACAACACAGTTGTACACATAGCACGCCATAGTTATGCACATAGCACGACTTCTTGTATGAAATAAAAATGTGGCCTAGATGCACAAATGTGACCTAGTTACACAAATAGCATGACCCAGTTACACAAATAGCGTGACCAAGTTATACAAATATCATGGCTTCATCATCATCATCAAGTACCGGGCCTGCTGGCGTAGGTGATCATGTCTCTCCACAACTTTCGATCTCGACAGTTATTTATCAATTCTGTTGTTGACCTTCTGCCAAGCCATTCTCTTAAGCTGTCTGATATCTTTTCTCTTTGTTTCCCTCTATCTCTTCGTCCCTCAATTTTCCCAGTTGTTACAATATATTCCAGTTGTTCTCTTCTCATAACATGGCCAAAAAATGATGACTGTTTCTTCTTAATATTGGAAATTCGCTCTCTTTTTGCTTTGGCCTCTTTCAGAACATTTTCATTACACTTCTCAGCTGTCCATGATATTCTCAGCATTCTTCTGTAAAACCACATTTCTACAGACTCCAGTGGCTTAGTTATACAAATACCATGACCTAGATACACATATATAGTGATCTAGTTACACAAATAATGTGACATAATTACACAAATAGCATGACCCAGTTACACAAACACCTTGGTCCAGTTAAACAAATATCATGGCTTAGTTACACAAATAAAATGATTTAGTCATGCAAATATAATCTGAAAAATCACTTAGTTACCTAAATATCATGAAATAATTACACAAGTAACATGACCTACTTACACAAATATCATGACCTACTTACACAAATATCATGACCTACTTACACAAATATCATGACCTACTTACACAAATATCACAACCTAGTTACACAAATACCATGGTTTAGTTATTTAAAAAACATGACCTATTTACACAAATACCATGACCTAAATACACATATATCATGACCTAGTTACACAAATATCATGACTTAGTTACATAAATACCATGGTTTAGTTAAAAACATGACCTGGTTACACAAATATCATGACCTAGTTACACAAATATTATGGCCTAAGTTACACAAATACCATGACATAGTTGCACAAATATCACGACCTAGTTACACAAATACCATGGTTTAGTTATTTAAAAAAAACGCAAAACGCGTTTTACGTCACACAAAGTGCTGTTCAGTGACCATTTGATGGAGATGGTTGACGCAAGTTATTTACAAGTTACAACGCATTAATGTGGTGGGCTCCGTCAAGTCAGTCAAGTCAGCGTCTTTGGGAAGTTTGTACCATGTTTCGTTCGTTGTAGACTGCATTCAGTAGAGTAATAATGAATACATGGGCGCAGACATTGTGTGCGTGCTACGTCATCATATTGGATCATCGTGTGTCCCAAGACCGACCATGCGCTAATCTTGCGATCTTGCGATTGGTGTGCATCGGGGATAACTGACGACGAACTGTGTTTTGTATGTTCGGAGTTGCAGTTAAACACGATGTCCTAACATCATCAAGCGCCATACATTTACTATGACGATCATCATTTTCAGGAGGACGTGATCTTCCGGGCAATGTGATGGATAGGCGGCAGGAACCATTGAAGGCTATGTCTGAAAGGTGTTCCTTGTTGCAGTTTCCTCATGTTCCAAGTCCGGCTTGTTGCAGGAGCTACTGAGTTAAGTGCTCTGTGCACACCGTGAGCTGTGTGTTTCATCCGTTTTGATCATGCTCCAATATTCCAATTGCTTACGATGGGTGCTGATGTCGTGTGACAGGAACAGTTGGCCGTGTTCACTCTCTGTGCGGTTTCGCCTTATGTATTTTGGCGTGTGCTGAGACTGCTATGGTGGGGACTACAGCTACCTTTCTTTGCTTGGGAGATGTGTTAGCAGTTCGGATGATTCCACTGGCATGGGCGGTTGAGCAATTATGGATTTCAATTCGTTTGCAGTGATACCGAAGCCTACCATAACCAGATAACCAGTTATTTAAAAAAAACATGACGTAGTTGCACGAATATCATGACCTAGTTACAAAATATCACGACCTAGTTACAAAAATACCATGGTTTAGTTATTTTAAAAAACATAACCTAGTTCACGATTATCATGACCTAGTTACAAAATATCACGGTCTAGTTACACAAATACCATGGTTTAGTTATTTAAAAAACATGACCTAGTTGTACGAATATAATGATCTAGTTACACAAATATCATGACCTAGTTACACACATATCATGACCTAGTTACAAAATATCACAACCTAGTTACACAAAACTCACAACCTAGTTACACAAAACCATGACCTAGTTATAAAAACATGACCTAGTTACAAAATATCACAACCTAGTTACACAAAAACCATGACCTAGTTATAAAAAACCATGACCTAGTTACACAAATTCCATATTAACCTATAGGAACAATAACAAAGGTGTTAAATGCACATTTAGCACAACCTGAAACAATCAGCACAAACAGCAGGGGCCAGCTGCACAATTAATATTTTACCAAATTGCATAAAATGACCTAGTTACATAAACACGACCTACTTAAACAACAACAAAAATGATCAAGATGCACAAGTCAAATATAACCCATTTGCACAATGAGAGATAAACCTTATGTACAGAACTAGAAGACATGTATCTACTAAGCCAGAGGATCAAAGTTCAAAAGTTTACGGATACACAGTTTATGTACAACATTAATAGTAGCAGATCAAATGAATGCAGCAAAACTGATCCACAGGGCAAGCAATTACATTTTAATTACCTCTTTATGAACATCCGAAACAGTTCTGTAAATAGCCTTTTTTTTTTTTAACAAGAAGTTAAAAGAAAATGTCCGTCGAAGATTTCACTGCTCAAACATTGATTCAATCATGTTGGTTTTTCTTTTGGGCGTTTTTTTTTCTTTCTATTTCTTTTCGCTTCCTCTTATACCACTTCTGCTGATGGCTTGCGCACCAGGATTGGTGAACCAGAACCATCCAGACCCTGCTCCACTTTTCCGTGGTGCGTCCAGTAACAGACTAACCGGTCTAGTCTGGCCAAGTGAGTAGTGATTGAAGAGGGAAGACAACCTGGTACTCAAAAATGTCGTGCTGAAGCAGGATGTGTTGGGCCGAAAGGCGCAAATATTACAGTTATACTGCAAACCACAACACAACGTAGACACGCCCACTTAACGTCCTTTTAAGGGTGGATGACGAAGAGGTATATTCCTTTAGTCATCGGGCGAACACAAACAAGCAGCATACCACTTCTGGGGTATCGAGCGAGATACAAAGTTTTAGTTTTCGCCCTTCTGGCTGCCTTAACTATTGTGTTGTTGCTGTCTTGGATGCAGCTGCTTGTGTGCTTATACTCTTTGTCTCAACATGATGTAATGATACCTGCTTATGTTTATGAGTTCACTTGTAGTTCTGTACAAGGTTTTCCATTTATCAGGTCTTTGAGAAAGTAGAGCTGCTCTGATATCGGTGAGCTTTGGACAGTCAAACAATTGATGTACAACTGTCTCATGCGGGTGTTCACAGAGTGGATATGCTGGAGTATAGTTTTGTTGTATTCTGTTGATGTGGTTGTTCACCTCAACCATTGTTGTTGTTGTAGCATTTCTCAGATGTTGTCTGCCTCTCTTACTCTTTGTTCAGAAAGATCTTTTCTTTCATCTTCTTTTCTAATATATATTTTTAATGGCATAGAATCTCTTGGCATACATTCCAAATGAGCAAACCATTTCATTTGTTACCTCTATAGATAGTTTAGACTTGCTCAATGTCCAATCTCTCTCTGTATATTAGTCAAGGATATCTGGTGGTGGACTTCCGGTTTCAAGATGGAACGGTCATGTTTGCGTCAACGTCCACTGTTATGTTTTTTGCCGAAAAGATGGTCAATTCTATCTTTCCAATGCAGATAAGTGTATAGATGGGAAGTTCCACTGTTGGGATCTTTGCTGGTGCAGCAGAGTACATGCATGTGATCTGAAATCCTCTACAGTGTGCGCAATAGTTTGTTCTGTGTTGATTGCAGTATATGTCATAATTGGAATACTGGTCAATATGGCGGATAGGCGGCAAGAACCATTGAGGCTGAGTCTGAAAAAGTGTTCCCTTTTGCAGTTTCCTTATATTCCAAGTCCGGCTTGCCGCTGGAGCTAATGAGTTAGTGCTCTGTGCACACCGTGAGCTGTGTTTTTCATCTGGATCATGTTTCCATATTCTGAATGCTTATGATTAGTGATGATATCACGTGACGAAGGACAATCCAGCAGCATTCACTTTCGGTGCCGCTTAGCCTTATGTCTTTTGATGTGCACTGTAGCTGCTATGATAGGGACTGCAGCTACCTTTCTTTGTTTGGATCCTTCAATGCACTGAAGTATTAATTCGGATTATTCCACTGGCACGGGCGGATGAGCAATTGTGGATTTTAATTCGTTTGCAGTGATACCAGGGCCTTCGACTAACCATAACCATCTTGTGGTGGCTTATGTGTCAGAAAACATGAAGATGAGGAGGAAAGTGAGCGAGTGAATGAGTCTAAACAAGCAGACAAATATTACAGGCTTCAAGGTTTGGCTGAGGACCCATAGATAAAAAACAGTGAAAGGGCTGAAAATGTGTACCAATCAAAAATAGAAGGTTAACATGGTATTCATAAAGATTGTCCATCTCAGAGTTCACCTGTTAAGTAGGCGTAGATGCGCTGTGTTGCTAGTTTACGAGAAAGCCACAATATTTGTGCCTTTTTGGCCTAACACATTTATCTTTGGCACGGGTAAATTAATTGGCTCACTCAATGAGATAGAGTTGCTTGCAGGGAACAGAGACAAATGGCGAGATTTGATAAAAGATCTTTACAAGGATTGAAAACTGCTAGAATACAAATTTAGATAAGAGAAGGAGTATCTGGGTCTATGCCCTATGGGCTGGCTACGGCTTGAAAGGTCAATAGATAGATGGGCAGATTTGCTTATGTTTGCCTGGGTGAACGCCATTTTTGGCCTAATTTCTTTGACCTTTAATTTCCAAGGATTCACTGGTGGCAGAGATATTTCACAAATTGAATCCGTGGTTTCTTCATGGCTTTATCCTTCCCTGGCCTTTGGGTAGTGAGATCCTGATGTCTAGCCCTCTCTGGGTGGTGAGACCCGATGTCTAGCCCTCTCTGGGTGGTGAGATCCTGATGTCTAGCCCTCTCTGGGTGGTGAGACCCAATGTCTAGCCCTCTCTGGGTGGTGAGACCCGATGTCTAGCCCTCTGGGTAGTGAGACCCGATGTCTAGCCCTCTGGGTAGTGAGACCCGATGTCTAGCCCTCTGGGTAGTGAGACCCGATGTCTAGCCCTCTGGGTAGTGAGCCCCGATGTCTAGCCCTCTCTGGGTGGTGAGACCCGATGTCTAGCCCTCTCTGGGTAGTGAGACCCGATGTCTAGCCCTCTCTGGGTAGTGAGACCCGATGTCTAGCCCTCTCTGGCTAGTGAGACCCGATGTCTAGCCCTCTCTGGGTAGTGAGACCCGATGTCTAGCCCTCTCAGATAACTGCAAAAAACAGGAGGTCCTGTGTATACTAGCATACATTAAAGAACCCTTGTCCGTAAAAAATAGTAAAGGGTAGGCCAAAACTGGTCTCTTCTCTGACAAATTGTTCGCAAAATTGGCTCATGCTGATGGATCTCAGGCTATAGAGTTCATGCACATTGGTCAGGGTTCTTCTCTGGAAGTTTTCTCTATATTCTGATGGGAAAATCTGAGCTCCTATGGATTAATCAGGAGTGCAATGACATTGATTCTAAAATAACATAACAAAGACGATGCTTGCTTGTCTCCAATTCCTAAACACTTTATGTTGAAGCCACAGTTGCAGAGTTATTAGTGCCCTTCCCTACTGATCAAAATGGAAATAGTTAATTCCTAAACATGGATCTTTTTGTTCTGGACTGACACTCATTTGGGATTCATCCATTCTCTGAAAATAGGCACTAGAGATTTTCTCCGGAAAATAGGGCAGCCTGGTATGGCAATGGTTACATCAACTATATTTGTGTCATTGGTCGATCAATAAAGGCTGATGAAGGCTTTTGACGAAGCATTGTTGCTGGGAATAACCACCACCATAGAATACACAAAGAAACAGACAAAATGGTTTGGCCACATGACAAGGCAGAAAGATCAAAACACAACAAGCCTTCAATAAACGTTGTGAGAATACCAGACCCAAAGGTCAACCACAAAAAAAGATGGATCGACAGAGTATTGGAAATACTAGGAAACATAACAGCAACAGAGGCAAACAGAAGAGCAAAAGACCGCAAATTATATCTCTCCTTGACGCTGAAAGGTAGATGAGGAAGGAAAGAAGAAGTTGCTGTTTATCTTGTCTTTCTATTAGTTTAACTACTCCCTACCATTTTAATTTGGGGAACAGACAAATAATTGCAGCAATGCGGTAAAGCTGGCAGCAAGGGGTTAAATAAACATGAAGTAGCAGTGGTGCAAGTGTTTACATTTCACTCTCTTTTCTAGATCCACTAGTTTTGGTTCAAGCCTAGTACTTGCTGATGAGTTTTGGTTACTCCAGAACATGTAGTTTAGTTATTCTTCATGTCATTCTCCATTTCTGTGTTTGTGTTTTCTGAAGAGAGCCACATGCAGGCCAAAATGTCATGATTTTGTTTTGTTCCTGTTGTGTGAAGCTATCACCGAACTTTGTTGGAGTATGTCACACACCACCACCTCTCCTATGTTTCATTTATATGTTCTCAATAAAAGCCTCCAAGCATTAACTAGAGCCATTACGTGCATACTTCATGTGGATAGTCAAAATGTAAATTATTAAAGTGTCATCATCATCAAGTACCAAGCCTGCTGGCGTAGGTGATCATGTCTCTCCACAACTTTAGATCTCGGCAGCTATTTATCATTTCTGTTGTTGACCTTCTGCCAAGCCATTCTCTTAAGCTGTCTGGTATCTTTTGCTTCCCTCTATCTCTTTGTCCCTCAATTTTCCCAGTTGTTACAATATATTCCAGTTGTTCTCTTCTCATTACATGGCCAAAAAACTATGATTGTTTCTTCTTAACATTGGAAATTAGCTCTCTTTTTGCTTTGGCCTCTTTCAGAACATTTTCATTACTCTTCTTAGCTGTCCATGGTATTCTCAACATTCTTCTGTAAAACCACATTTCTACAGACTCCAGTGATTTTCTTGTCTGTTGTCCTATTGTCCATGATTCACATCCATATGTTAAGACTGACTCTACATAACATTTAATAACTCTTTTTCTTGTTTATATTGTCAAAAATGGATTGCATAGTATCTTCCTCATTTTTTGGAAAGCTGCTTTTGCCTGAGCCATTCTGCATCTCGCCTCTGTTGTACATGTTCCGTCTGAGGTTAACAAAGTTCCCAAATATTTATATTCATTCACTTGTCTTTATTTTGCACTGAGGTAATGTCTTTTTCCTTGTTGTTACCATTACCTCTGTCTTTTTGCTATTAAGGCTAAGTCCTTTATTTTTTCTCCCATTCACTATAATGTCTAACATTTCTTGTAACTCATTTTCACTCTTGTCGATTAAGACTATCACCAGCATACCTTAGATTATTTCCTATTCACAATTAAAGTGTAGCAGCAGGTATTAGCTCCCTTGTCAAAGTTGAAAAACCCACCCAGAACTGGGATGTGTGGCGAGACACAATGAGGATCCTTTGCAAGGTCTGCCACTTGATAACAATGATTGTTGGACATGGAGAGTCTAGGATTTCTGCCTTGTCTTCGGCTCAAAAGGACAACAGATAGATAGACAGCCATTTCTGTTGTCCAAAGTTTACTAATCTGATTACTAAACTTTTACTGCAATTTCAATGGGATGTCAAAAAATATCTTACAAAGATGAGTAGGTGAGGCAGCCTAAGAAACTTGAATCAAATGGATAGAAAAGTTTAGTTTATAATAGTGACCAGTGCAAATGGAGAGAGAGAGATAGAGAGAGAGAGAGAGAGAGAAAGTGTGAGAGAGTAGAAATATATTGATGACAATAAATTTATTGGAGACGTATTTAAAATGGGATACCTGGAAAGATTATTTCAAAAGAGGTCAAGAATTACAAAGTTTAAATAACTTGAATGGCATGACACCAGATTTTAAGGAAAAAAAAATCCTAAAAATACTGAAGATCTGAAACATTTAACGACAGAACACACTATCAAAAAAAAAAAAATATATATATATATATGAATCAAAATAAAACTGAAAAAATATATATGATATATAAATATGTCTTTCAGAAGCCTTGAAAAGTTGTGGAAATCAAAACTCATCAGCACAAACACAAAACTTAGACTATTCAAATCAAATGTACTATCAACCCTTACGTATGCGTGTGAAAGCTGGAAAACAAGAGACATAGAAAAAATGTTGAACGCATTCGAAAATAAATGTCTAAGGAAAATACTTGGTGTAGCGTGGAACGAATTAAAAACAAACAAAGAAATTAGAGAAATCTCCAATTAACAATTATTATCTTCAGTAATCAAGAAAAGACAATGGTAATATGTTGGACATGTGATGAGGAGAGATAATAACCGAATAGCAAAGCAAGTCCTCATGTAGGAAACAACAGGTAAGAGGAAAAGTGGCAGACCCAGAGAGACACTGAGAAGAGCATTGATCAGAGAGGCAAGAGCAGCAGGAATCGGCCCCCTCAATGAGATAGAGTTGCTTGCACAGAACAAAAACAAATGGTGAGATTTTATAAAATATTTTTAGAAGGATTTAAAACTGCTAGAATAAAAATTTAGATAAGAGAAAGAGTATCTGGGTCTATGCCCTATGGGTCGGCTACGGCTCAAAAGGTCAATAGATAGATACATAGATATGTAAATAAAGATATGTGTTTGACTGACATGCCCAAAATGAGAAAATGTCTGGTTAAAGAGAATCTGGAAAAAGAACAATAGAAGAGGCAGTCAAATCATAGTTCCATGGTCTGTTAAAGATGGCTGCCATCAATTAAATGGAATGTTAAAGATGGCTGCCATCAATTAAATGGACTGTTAAAGATGGCTGCCATCAATTAAATGGACTGTTAAAGATGGCTGCTGTCAATTAAATAGACTGTTAAAGATGGCTGCTGTCAATTAAATAGACTGTTAAAGATGGCTGCCATCAATTAAATGGACTGTTAAAGATGACTGCCATCAATTAAATGGACTGTTAAAGATGGCTGCCATTAATAAAATGGACTATTAAAGATTCATCATCATGTACCCTGCCGGTTGGCGTAGGCGATCATGTCCCTCCACAATCTTCTATCTACAATGCATCGTATCAGTTCTGTTGTTGAATGTTTTCCATGCCATGACACCAAGCTATCCAGTATTTTCTTTCTTTGTCGTCCGCGATCTCTCTTTCCTTCTATTTTGCCAGTTGTAACCAAGTATTCCAATTTTCCTCTTCTCATGATGTGCCCGAAAAATGTTGATTGCTTCTTTCTGATGTTTTTTAAGAGCTCCCTTTTTGTGTTGGCCTCTTTGAGAACTTCCTCATTGGTCTTTTTAGCTGTCCAGGGAACTTTCAACATTCTTCTGTGAAATCCCATCTCTGTGGCCTCTAATCGTCTTTTCATTTGTTTGTCTACTGTCCATGATTCGCTTCCATAGGTCAGAATTGGTTCTATATAGCACCGATGAACTCTCTTTCTCATTCTTTATTAAAGATTGCTGCCATTAATTAAATGGACTGTTAAAGATGGCTGCCGTCAATTAAATGGACTGTTGAAGATGGCTGCCATCGTCAAAAAGTTTATCCAGAAGAGAATGTGATTTTTGCCAGCCTTAGAGAAATGTTTTCCTGTTGCCTCGCTGTTATTGTCTTCAACATTGTTTCTGGGCCATTATTGCATTTGAGGTGGTCAAATTATGTGAGTTTTCTTTGTTTAAATAAATTTCTAGAAGACATTCTCCTTTTTCTTCTTCTCTCTTCATTTCCTCTTGTAATGTATCGAGGGAGATACAAAGTTCTGGTTCTCACCCTTTCGGCAGTCTCACTCATTGTCAATTGATGTTGTTGTAACATTTCTTTGATGTTATCTGTCCATCTTACTCTTAGTCTGCCTCTTGCTCTTCTCCTCTTTTAATATATGCTACAAATGGTAAGAAATCGTTCAGCATTCTTTCTAGATAGGCAAACTAGTTTGTTTGTTTTTTTTTTCTGTATGTAGCTTAGGATTGGTTCAATGCCTACTCTTTCTCTTATGATATAACTTCTGAGTCTGTCTTTCCTGGTTACTCTAAGTGCTTTTCTCAGACATTGCATCTCTGTGGTGACAAGATTTCTTTTGTGCTTAGACTTAAGTGACCATGTTTGGCATTGCTAGCACAATGTGGGAATGAATATACTCTGTATAAGGTGTTTCTTGGTGGTTATAGGTATTACTTTGTGTTGTAGTATAGGGGATAACTGTCCCAATATCTGGTTTCTAGAAGACGTTGCAGAATATAAATTGGAGAGCAACTTGAAAAATTGTACATTCCGATGAGAATTGAAAAGACTGGACAGCAACTAGAAAAATGTTACATTCCGATGAGAATTGAAAATACTGGACAGCAACTAGAAAAATGTTACATTCCGATGAGAATTGAAAATACTGGGCAGCAACTAGAAAAATGTTACATTCCGATGAGAATTGAAAAGACTGGACAGCAACTAGAAAAATGTTACATTCCGATGAGAATTGAAAATACTGGACAGCAACTAGAAAAATGTTACATTCCGATGAGAATTGAAAATACTGGGCAGCAACTAGAAAAATGTTACATTCCGATGAGAATTGAAAATACTGGACAGCAACTAGAAAAATGTTACATTCCGATGAGAATTGAAAATACTGGACAGCAACTAGAAAAATGTTACATTCCGATGAGAATTGAAAAGACTGGACAGCAACTAGAAAAATGTTACATTCCGATGAGAATTGAAAATACTGGACAGCAACTAGAAAAATGTTACATTCCGATGAGAATTGAAAATACTGGACAGCAACTAGAAAAATGTTACATTCCGATGAGAATTGAAAAGAGTAAATGAAATTATTTACATAAAGTCACATAAGGAACTGAGTCACATAGCACACATATAATAACAAAACTTATGTAGTCCCGTCACTTTACTGCACCCCTTTGAACACACTACACATGTGAGTCAAACATAATTATAGTGTTAAAATCAGGAAACAGTAATACTGATTTATTTAATGCAATTACATATTAAGTAATAGTACATATCATACAACATCTACCAATTGTTCTTTCTTTAAACTAACAGCAAGACTGGATAAATCACTAACAATTTCACTGCACACCATTTGCTTTCTCTAGGTTATGTATATTTCTAAATTAAAAAAAAAAATAAAATCAAACATTACGAATGCTTCATTCTTAAGTTGAAATTTCGAAAAAAAAATCAACCATCAAGATTGTGTTAAAATTTAAATTTAAAAAATCAAGTACTAAGAATGTGTTAAAATTTAAATTTAAAAAATCAAGTACTAAGAATGTGTTAAAAGTTAAATTTAAAAAATCAAGTACTAAGAATGTGTTAAAAGTTAAATTTAAAAAATCAAGTACTAAGAATGTGTTAAAAGTTAAATTTAAAAAATCAAGTACTAAAAATGTGTTAAAAGTAAAATTTAAAAAATCAAGTACTAAGAATGTGTTAAAAGTTAAATTAAAAAAAAAAATTAAACACTAAGATTGTGCTAAAAATTAAAATTTAAAAAATCAAGCATTAAGATTGTGTTAAAATTTTAAATTAAAAAAATCAAGCATAAAAATCAAGTGTTGAGATTGTGTTAAAATGTTTAATTTGTAAAAATCAAGCATTAACATTGTGTTAAAAGTGAATTCAAAAAAAAAAAAAAACTGACATGTATTCCATTTTCTGGGCATGACAGGGTGGAGGAGTTGTGTGTTGGTGAGGGCTGATAACGGCCGTGCACCTCAATATCATCGCAACTACAATTCAGTTTTTATTTCATCCCTGACACAATAATGATTTCTGATGCCAACAGGGAATTGAACGCATTTCCATCCTGACTTGAAAGCTGCAAGACCAATACACTCACCTGCTGTGTTTACGAGTTCAATAGTTAAATTTCAAGTCACTTCGGATTTATTCTCTGCGGATCTTTATGTCAAGTATGGCATAGCTGTTTGTGGATGATACTTTAGTAGTTTAGGCTAATTTTCTCAGTTCTGGGCATGACTTGACTATAATATTGCTATAGTATATTCTAAAAATGTTAGACATTATAGTGAAGGAAAGCAAAAAATAAATGTAAAGTAAGTAAAGTGCCCCCGTCACGCCAAGTGGCGTTTAGGGAATATGGTGTTAGTGACCATAAATTTTACAGACCTTCGGCACATGATTTTTGAGGTAATGTGGTCGGTATTACGCCCGTGCTGCTTTACTTTCCCAGAAAAAAATCCGGTACCCATTAAAGGCTGGGTGAACTGGAAGCCATCAGTTGGGATCGAACCCTACCTCTTGTCCTTTGTAGTCCAGTTCACTAACCACTGAGCTATCGCGGCTCCCTCTTTAACTAATGGTTGTCCATTTTTACTTTGTACAATGGTGATACTATTTTTGAGGCCACCAGATAGAATCTTTGTGACCTTGTAAACAGTTCTACAATATCCTTTCACTAATGCTTCCTGAGCTTCATCTGCCAGTCTACGGCCTAGATAGGTAACATTTTTCACTTTTTTTAACTTTCTACAAAGTAAAGTAAAGAGCTCTGTCACACCAAGTGGCATATAGGGAATATGGTCTTAGTGCCCATAATTTTTACAGACCTTTGGCACATGATTTTTGGGGTAATGTAGTCAGTATTACGCCTGTACCGATTTACTTCCCCAGAAAAAATTTGGTACTCATTTAAGGCTGGGTGAACCCAGAAGCTGTCGATCATTCTTCTTCTTCTACATTTCACCTCCCTGTGGAGCATAGGTCTTCAACAAACACTTTCCAAGCCGTTCTGTTTCTTATAATTCTTTTAAGACCATTCCAAGTCTTCCCCATCATCATCATCTCTGCTTCTATCTGTCTTCTCTAAGAATTCCTTGGTCTTCCTCTTTGTCTTTTTCCCTGGGGATTCCAAAAAAGGGCCTGTTATGTTATACTCTTAGTTGGCTTCTGCAGTGTGTGTCCTATCCAGCGCCATCATCATCGCTGTAGCGCTTTATCCACTGGTATTTGACTGGTACATTTCCATAATTCTATGTTAGTGATTTTGTCCTGCCATTTCCATCCTTTTATTCTGTGTAAGCATCCATTAATGGAAGTCTGTATCTTCATGATTGTCAATTTCATTGTTCTCTATGTTACACAGCCATATAATAGGACTGACTTAACATTGGAGCAGAACATTTTTATTTTTGTATTTAACCTAATTTCTTTGGACTTCCATATGTTCCCCAGTGCAACAAATGCTCCTCTTGCTTTTGATATCCTTATTTTGGTATCATTTTCTGTTCCTCCCTCTTTGTCTATATTACTGCCCAGATATATGTAAGATTGTACGTCTAGTAAAGGTATTTCTCCTATTTTTATTTGGTTATTGCTAACTGCATTAATTCTCATAATTGTGGTCTTTTCTCTATTTATTTCAGTTGCATCTGTTGTGATCTCTCATCAAGTATGCTCATTTTATCTTGCATCTGTTGATGGTTGTGTGATAGGAGAGCTATGTCATCAGCAAAGTCTAAATTATCAAGTTGTTTGGTCAGTGACCACTGGATTCCATTTCTGTTGTTTTGAGTTATTTTCATAATCCAATCTATGGCCAGTAGAAAGAGAAATGGAGACAGAAGGTATCCCTGCCTTACTCTGTCTTATTTCAAATGCTTCTGTAAGCTGTCCTTCATGCACCACACTATATTTCTTTCCTTCATACATTGTTCTTATCAGTTTAATCAACTTTATGGGGATTCCGTAATGATTCAGCAACTTCCAAAGCATTCCTCTGTCTAAACTATCAAATGCCTTTTCGCCGTCGATTATTATCGAACCTGATCTCTAGTCCTTTGTAATCCAGTTCACTAACAACTGAGCTTTCGCTGCTAACTTTCTACAAAGGGTATGCATAATGATAACTCCCATGGTGCACTAGTAAGCTTCAAACAATCATTCTATGTTCATAAATTACTGTACCACTCTCCAACTATTATGCAGTCATCTGGGACCTCTCCTCTATCAAAGCTTATTGCTTTCAGGTCAGCTTAATCATCCTTTCAGGTCAGCTTAATCATCCTTTTAGGTCAGCTTAATCTTCCTTTCAGGTCAGCTTAATCTTCCTTTCAGGTCAGCTTAATCATCCTTTCAGGTCAGCTTAATCATCCTTTCAGGTCAGCTTAATCATCCTTTCAGGTCAGCTTAATCTTCCTTTCAGGTCAGCTTAATCATCCTTTCAGGTCAGCTTAATCATCCTTTCAGGTCAGCTTAATTTTCCTTTCAGGTCAGCTTAATCATCCTTTCAGGTCAGCTTAATTATCCTTTCAGGTCAGCTTAATCATCATTTCAGGTCAGCTTAATTATCCTTTCAGGTCAGCTTAATCATCCTTTCAGGTCAGCTTAATTATCCTTTCAGGTCAGCTTAATCATCATTTCAGGTCAGCTTAATTTTCCTTTCAGGTCAGCTTAATCATCCTTTCAGGTCAGCTTAATCATCCTTTCAGGTCAGCTTAATCTTCCTTTCAGGTCAGCTTAATCATCCTTTCAGGTCAGCTTAATCATCCTTTCAGGTCAGCTTAATTATCCTTTCAGGTCAGCTTAATCATCATTTCAGGTCAGCTTAATTATCCTTTCAGATCAGCTTAATTATCCTTTCAGGTCAGCTTAATCATCATTTCAGGTCAGCTTAATTATCCTTTCAGGTCAGCTTAATCATCCTTTCAGGTCAGCTTAATTATCATTTCAGGTCAGCTTAATTATCCTTTCATGTCAGCTTAATCATCCTTTCAGGTCAGCTTAATTATCCTTTCAGGTCAGCTTAATTATCATTTCAGGTCAGCTTAATTATCCTTTCAGGTCAGCTTAATCATCCTTTCAGGTCAGCTTAATTATCCTTTCAGGTCAGCTTAATCATCATTTCAGGTCAGGATAATCATCCTTTCAGGTCAGCTTAATTATCCTTTCAGGTCAGCTTAATCATCATTTCAGGTCAGCTTAATTATCCTTTCAGATCACCTTAATTATTCTTTCAGGTGAGCTTAATCATCATTTTGGGTCAGAATAATCATCCTTTCAGGTCAGCTTAATCATCATTTTGGGTTAGCATAATCATCCTTTCAGGTCAGCTTAATCATTCTTTCAGGTCAGCTTTATCATAATTTTGGGTTAGCATAATCATCCATTCAGGTCAGCTTTATCATAATTTTGGGTTAGCATAATCATCCTTTCAGGTCAGCTTTATCATAATTTTGGGTTAGCATAATCATCCTTTCAGGTCAGCTTAATCATCCTTTCAAAATGTCAGCTCGATCATCCTTTCAGGTCAGCCTAATTATCCTTTCATGTTAGCATAATCATCCATTCAGGTCAGCTTTATCATAATTTTGGGTTAGCATAATCATCCATTCAGGTCAGCTTTATCATAATTTTGGGTCAGCTTTATCATAATTTTGGGTTATCATAATCATCCTTTCAGGTCAGCTTAATCATCCTTTCAAAATGTCAGCTTAATCATCCTTTCAGGTCAGCTTAATCATCATTTTGGGTCAGCATAATCATCATTTTAGGTCAGCTTAATCATCATTTTGGGTTAGCATAATCATCCTTCGCATAATAATCCTTTCGGGTCAGCTTAATCATCCTTTCAGGTCAGCTTAATCATCCTTTCAGGCCCTTTCAATGCCATGAATCCCCCCTCATGACCAGATCAATAGATCCCCATCAATTCCTGAAGCTTTGAGGCCCCCTCTGCATGCCGTGTACTCATTTTGCCATAATCCATTTTTAATCTTCCTAAAAAAATAACCGAAAATCATGTGTCACTTGATAAATACTTGCTGGAGTGTCAACTAAACATATCAGAGCTGCTGTCATCCCATCAGTCTTGCTTAGGAGATCAAGGACATTATATTATTTTTTTTTCATGAAAACAAAACAAAAATTCACCGGGTACATATATCAAAAAAAAAAACTCAGGAAAAACTTGTAAAATAAACAGAAAGTATTAAAGACATGAGAATCAGAAGAAGAATGATAGAAAAGATTTAAAATACGATGTCAAAGTGGTTAACGAAAAAAGACTATCTTTATGGCATTATACGATTACTGGGATCTGCTGAGGGGACATATACAGGACCAGAGAAAAATGTTCTAAGCAATAACCACGTGATGTTTAGATCAGAGCTGTACTTTCTTTTTAAATAAAACAAAAACTCAAAAACTTCACACCTTGCCAGGATCTGAACCCACATTGTCCTGGTTTGGAGCACAATGAGTTATCAATTCAGCCACTCACTATCTTTCAAAGTGGCTGGAAAACTTAAATCCTGTATAACCAACAGAGACAAAGTTATGAAAAAAGTTTATCAGCAAACGCAAAAACTTGTAATGCAACATATATGACCCTTTTCATCTTGTCAGACTGTCTAGTGGAAGCTATTGTGTATTTTTTTTAGGTTCTGTTTTTGTCCAACAGCTTCTCTCGTTCAATTCTACCAATGCTTGATAAACACACATGGCCACAGAATGAACAAGTCAGGCCCAATGATCCACAGGGTTTTCCATCCTTTTTCATAAGTCTTTTCTCTTCTAATTTGTGCCTTTTGCAACATAATACAATAGCATATAACAATGATCTAAAATCTTAAGCTCACTACATAACTCACTCACTACAGAACTCATATTAAGCTCATGCTTGAAAGTACAAATATAGAGAAATCTTTAAATTATTTCAACTTTCTATTGTATTTGTCCTTCCCATTCATCCAATGACTACTTAACTCTTTCCATACAGAAGCTTTTTATCAATGCAAATGGAAGAGATTTCAGAGACCAAATTTTTCAAGGTTTTTAAGTATCAATCTACATATTTAACATATAACATATTATATATGAATGTTTAGATAATTGAACAAGGTATTAGATTTCACCAATACCAAAATGATACAAGACACAAGACATGTAAAAAGAATATGGTTTCATAACGGTTCACACTAATCAAATTGAGAGTGACCGCACTATGCGGCAAAATGTACGAGGCCAAAATCGACATGACGCACAGTGTGTCAAAAGGTATGGAAAGAATTAAGAAAATGAATAGTCCTTTTTGTCATCCCCCTTTAAAAGGATGCTCAGTGGACGTAGATGTGTTGTATAGTGGGTTGCCTTTCGACCCAACACATCTGACTTCAGCACAGCACTTTTGAGTACAAAGTAGTCTTTCCTTTCAATCTATACTCACTTGGCCAGACCAGTTAGTCTATTTCTCGGAGCACAGCAAAGCGGTGGATTAGAATCTGGATAGTTTTGGCTCATAGATCCCAACACAAGCCATCAGCTAAGAGTCGCTGACTGTTTTCAGCCCCATTTATTTGTTCTAATAATACAATGCAGCTGTGACATCCTTAGTGGGTAGTTTTGAGGGTCAAGGCAAAGAAATGCACATCAATGCATCAGAATGCAAAGCTGCAGTGAAGCTAACAGTGAGAAGAAATGAACAAATACATATATAGAACAAAAATTGAAAAGAAAAAAAAGGGTATGGTTAAAGCTTCATGTAACAAAAGGACAACACAAACCAGAACGATGTTTCGGCGCAATAGGCCTTCAACAGGAACAAACATACAACACACGCACAAATATATTTTATTTTAAATTAATTCATTAATAAAGTCTATTTTAAATTATTATATTTTAAAATTATTTATTTAAAATACATATTTGTACGTGTGTTGTACATTTGTTCATGTTGAAGGCCTATTGCGCTGAAACGTCGTTCTGGTTTGTGTTGTCTACTTGTTACATTAAGCTTTAACTGTACCGTTTTTTTTCTACTTTTTTTCTCTATAAATATTTTTTCATTTCTCCTGGCCAGTTTTTAGCTGCACAGTTTTGATTAAAGAAAATGTCCTTCGGCAGAAACCTTCTAGTTTCATAATCAAATAACATAATCTTTCCATCACAATATCTCTGACAAAATAACGTCGTTACAAAATCCCTGATACAAAACACTCGCTCAAAAAAATGCTTGATAGTAAATCAGCTACACAAACAAGATACACATTTTTGCATAAAAAGTATTTTTAAAAAATATGTCTACCACAAACGTTTTCAATTAAAAACACCTTCACCACAGAAGTTCTAAGAAATTATAAATCCATTTTTTAAAAAATCATTCCAAAAATAAAAAAATATAATTCCATTAAAAAAAAGTGTGACAGAATTTGTTCACTAACTTGTGCAGAATTTAATTATATGCAAAATATAGTATAAGCCTTCAGGTTCGATGCTGCAGGAATTATTGTAGCAGGGTTGTTGAGTTATTTGTGGGTTATTGAGTTATTAAAGGGTTATTGAGTTATTTATGGGTTATTGAGTAATTTTTTTGGGCTAATGTGATATTTCTCCCATGTGTTACCGGGGCCTCATTATGTAGGAAGTAAAGAATAGTGACATTGTGACCTTCCAGGCATGTCATAAGAGGCGACTAAGGAGGTTGATCGATGGATTGACAAGCTGTCATTGTAAAAAACATTGTTATGGAAACAGACCATAGATTTTAGTAAGCAGTGATCTCTGCAATATGTGCCATTTTGGCAAGCAAGGTTTCTGTTTTTGAGATTGTGGTTCTGCCCTATGTGCCGTCTTCGGCTCGAAAGAACAATAGATAGATAGATAGAATGTGATATTTGAGCATTATTGAGCTATTTGTGGGCTATTTAATTATTTGTGGATTATTATCATTGTGCTCCGAACATGTCCATAGGTGCTCAGATTCCCTTCTCAGCTTGTCCCTCAGCATCCAGCAACAGACGACTCCAGCTCTGCGTAGGTTGATAAATCCTCTTATATGGTCACTAAACCTCTTGTTTTGGCTGTACCCATCTTTACTCACATCTCTTTCATCCGATAGAGTGATGTGGACTCATGGTTATCAAAGTCATGTGCCTCTTCATCATCTTCTTCTTCTTCTTCTTCTTCTGCTGCGATCATGGCTCATTCAGAGTAGGATTCCGGACTTTCTTATGGAGTCAGCTGTCTGTTTAAGCGAATCGATTGCCCCATATAGTTTCTCTTCCAGGGAGGTGGGTGTGGACCACATTGTCCTCCTCAGGTCTGTGTACTGGGGGCAATCCTGTAGAACATGTTTTGTTGCCATGTTATCCAGTGTACAGTGGCATTGGCTGGTAGTTCCTATTTTGAGTTTGTTGAACATGTGGTTTCTCATTCTGTTGTGGCCAGTGTGTAGGTGAAGTATGATGACTTGATCACTCCTTAATCGTTGGATGTATCCGTCCCTCTCGTTATACTTTGGGTGTTCTCGTTTCCATTTTTCATGGAACTGGCCTTTGATGATGGATTTGGCTTCGTTGTAGCTGACCGGATGGTTCTCTTGTGGTAATCTCCCTCCCTCTTTAGCTAATTTATCTGCGCGTTTGTTTCCGTGTATATTACAGTGTGAAGGTATCCACTGGATGATCACTCTCTGGAAGTTATTGCATAGTTGGTCTAGGGTTATTCTCAAGTCATCTAAGAGGGCATTAAAGACGTCCACTTGATCCATTAGTTGACCATCTTTGATGAAAGCCCAGCTAGCCAGCCTGTCCACTCTTTCATTTCCCTGTACTCCCATGTTTCCAGGGGCGTAGACAATGGTGACTCTAAGTATCAAACTATAAATGTTCCTGATAACAATTTACCAACAACTAAAGCTTCAAATAAACATTTTCCCACCATAATTATCATCATGTGCCATAATGCTTGGTGTAGGCGATCATATCTTTCTGCAATTCTCTGTTCTCGGTGCATTGTATGAAATCTGTTGTTGACTGTTTACTTTGCCATGATACCAAGCTGTTAAGTATCTTCTCTCTTTGTTGTACCCGATCTATTTCCCCCTGTATTTTGAAAGTTGTAACCAAGTATTCCAATTTTCCTTGTCTTATGATGTGCTAGAAAAATGTCAATTGTTTCCTTCGTATGTTTTTTTAGGAGCTCCCTTTTTGTGTTGGCCTCTTTGAGAATTTCCTCATTGGTCTTTTTAGCTGTCCACAGAACTTTCATCTTCTGACAAATCCCATCTCTGTGGCCTCTAATCATCTTTTTATTTGTTTGTCTACTGTCCATGTTTCACTTCCATAGATCATAATTAGCTCTACATAGCTCCGATGAACTCTCTTTCTCACTTCTATTGACATAGATGTGTAGTACAAGATATATATAATCATAATAGTTAGTCCCTGATAAAAAATTACTCATTTACAGAAGGCTCTACTATAATCTTTGAGTCACAAAAATCATCAATTGAAATTTTTTTCATCATTTAAATTAAAAAAAAATTATCTTTGCAGCATTATCTTATTAACTGCGATCTCTGCAATATATGCCATTTTGGCACGCAAGATTTCTGTTTTTGAGATTGTGGTTCTGCCCTATGTGCCGTCTTTGACTTGAAAGGATAATAGATAGATAGATTATCTTATTACTGGGGTCTGATGGTGAGAGATTTAGGAGCAGAGAATAAAGGCTGCTTGTCCTGAGCAGTTGCCATGAGGTGTTGAGTCCAAGTTTTTATTTATTGTATGAAAACATTCATTCAAACATTTCATTGTATAAATTCAGCCCCGGCAGAAATAAACTTTGACCCTATCAGGATTAGAACCCATGTTCTCTTGGTTTCTAGCACAACGAGTTACCAATTCTGCCACCTACACTACATTTTTTTTTATCATCAAAGTCCCAAATTAACAATTTTTCTACCACAAAAGTTCCTGATAAGATACCATTCTGTCACAAAAGCTCTTGATAAGATACCTTTTTGTCACAAAAGTCCTTGATAAGATACCGTTCTGTCACAAAAGTCCTTGATAAGATACCGTTCTGTCATAAAAGCTCTTGATAAGATACCATTCTGTCACAAATGTCCTTGATAAGATACCGTTCTGTCATAAAAGCTCTTGATAAGATACCTTTCTGTCACAAAAGTACTTGATAAGATACCGTTCTGTCATAAAAGCTCTTGATACGATACCTTTCTGTCACAAAAGTCCTTGATAAGATACCGTTCTGTCACAAAAGTCCTTGATAAGATACCTTTCTGTCACAAAAGTTCTTGATAAGATACCTTTCTGTCACAAAAGCTCTTGATAAGATACCATTCTGTCACAAAAGTCCTTGTTAAAATACTGTTCTGTCACAGTCCTTGATAAGATACCTTTCTGTCACAAAAGCCCTTGATAAGATACCATTCTGTCACAAAAGCCCTTGATAAGATACCATTCTGTCACAAAAACCCTTGATAAGATACCATTCTGTCACAAAAGCCCTTGATAAGATACCATTCTGTCACAAAAGTCCTTGATAAGATACCTTCTGTCACAAAAGTCTCTGATATGATGCCTTATTGTCACAAAAGATCATCAGACACAAGAGTCTAGAATTTCTGTCCTAAATGCCATCTTTGGCTCAAAAGGACAATAGAGGTAGAGGTTCTAGTAGATTTTTTTGGTATCAATTTTGCCTAGGCAGCAGCCATTTTTGTTCTGCTCTTTTCTATTTCTAACTGCTAAAGTGTTCTTTAACACTCACAGAATGCACACAGACTTCTAGTTCTTTGCTGTTATCCAAGACCGCTAGGCACCAGATCTCACTATCCATAGATTGTTGGGTCAGGGTAAAACCATGAAGCGACCACGAATATAAAGTTAAAAATTCCCACCAATGTGATGAGATTCAAACCTATGACTTTCTTGTTTAAAGGCAGACATAGCTCTAGACCAACCAGACCCTCATTAAGTTTCACTGCGCTGGTCAGTATTGTCTTGCAGTTATTAAATTAACAATAAACATTTTTTTTGGGGGGCACAATATATCAAAAAAGAAAAAAAAAAGAGAGATCATCATGACTATTAGTGGAAGAAAAGTTTAAACAAAAAATGTTTTAACTCCAACATTAAATCAGTCCTATTATATGGATGTGAAACATGGAGAGCTACAAAGGCAGTAATATAGACAAAGGAGTACCACGGAATGATACCAAAATAAGGATACAAAAAAAAGGCATGAAAAACTTTCATTGCACTAGGAAACATATGGATATCCAAAGAAATTAGGTTAAATACAAAAGTAAAAACTGTTAACTCCAATGTAAAGTCAGTCCTATTATACTGCTGTGAAACATGGAGAACAACACACATGACAATCTCGAAGATACAGACCATTAATGGATGCTTAAACAGAATAAAAGGATGGAAATGGAAAGACAAAATTACTAATTTCGAATTATGGGAAAGTACCAGTCAAAAACCAGTGGACAAAGAGATACAAAGAAGACGATGGCGCTGTATAGGACACACACTTTACAGAAGCCAACTGAGAATATTCACGACAGGCCCTTTTTTAATCTCCACATGAGAAGACAAAAGGGAAGGCCAAAATAAACCTGGAGAAGACAAGTGAACGATTTTATAGTATGGCAAGAAATAGAACAGCTTGGAAAGTGTTTGTTGAAGACTTATGCTCCACATGGTGTTGGAAAGTAGAAGAAGAAAAGGAATGAATAAATAGACATATTTTTTTTTAGCCCAGACAAATATACATTTCCCACAATATAAATGATAACAATTTGTTGTCGCTACCTATATAATTATGTATGCGCACATACTTTGTCCGTCGCCACAGATATCTCTGAGCCTGCCTGCTTAGGAGGTTTTCCCGAAAACATCCCGATACTTGTGATGTCTCGAGCTATGTGAGCTATTGACGGCTGACCTCATATTACCCACAACTGCCCCTGCTTGTAATGCTGAAAATGTCATAACTATTGGTCTAAGACTAGACAAATCCTGGCTGTTGTTTTTTAACATTTTACCCATACATTCAACTACTCCATCTCTGTCATTGGTCATATCTCCATTGCTGGACACTGCCCTCGAGTGGAACATCCTATCACCATTGTTGGACACTGCCCTCAAGTGGAACATCCTATCACCATTGCTGGACACTGCCCTCGAGTGAAACATCCTATCACCATTGTTGCACACTGCCCTCGAGTGGAACATCCTATCACCATTGTTGGACACTGCCCTCAAGTGGAACATCCTATCACCATTGCTGGACACTGCCCTAGAGTGGAACATCCTAACATCATTGCTGGACACTGCCCTCGAGTGGAACATCCTATCACCATTGCTGGACATCTCTACTGTAGAGCTGAACATCCTAACTTTTCTATCCCTGTCATACAAATTATAGTCTCTTTTTGACAAGTTAATTCCCCCATCAGCAGGCAGACCCACAGATATCGGTGACGATACTTTGTCAATACATTATTATGCTTGTGAGAACAGTATCCACAGCAGAAACATAGATTCTTTATTTCTAAATTACAAGACAAACATAAATTAATACTACTAACATAAAACATATATTTTAAAAATCTGGCATATACTTTTGCACATAATTTATTTGCAAGAAACATAAAAACTGTCCATAAATTGAAAATATTACCACATACATGCGATTTATCAAGTTATTTGCTGGTAACATTATGTGAATTTTTTGTTTTGAGAAATATAACATCAATAATTATATAAGGACATAACCAACAAAAATCTACAAATCAACAAACATGTTTAGTTTAAAATAAACAGTTTTAAAATTTCATTTATATAAATGTATAGGTCATAATAAAACAATGAAAGTTTTAAATGCTTAGTTAGGTGTGCAAACTTTCAAACAAATTAATTATGAATGTAACTGTGATACAACTGATATCTGATACAGGATGTTATTAATCTGCATAGGAACCTTCAGGACTATTTTATTTTACTACAGTTTGACTCCAAATGCAGATTCAACTATTTTACTACTGTCCAACTCTATCTCATCTACTGTATCACTGTCCAACATTGCTTCCTCTCTATTTTATTTCTGCCAAACTCTATCTCCTCTATTTTACTACTGTTCAAATCTATCTCCTCTATTTTACTACCACCCAACTCTTGTCTCTCATATTTTACTACCGCCCAACTCTATCTCCCCTATTTTACTACTGCCGAACTATATCTCCCCTATTTTACTACTGCCGAACTATATTTCCCCTATTTTACTACTGTCCAAATACTGATAACGAGGACAAAAGCACCATTGTTCTATCATAGTCTATGATTATGACAACAACGCTGTTGCTATGGCAATATTCCAAAAAATGTTTTTTATTCAATATCATCATCATTGAATGTCATCTCAGCATCGAAGGTTGGCTACCAAGGGACGTCATTCCACTCTGTCTCTTGCTTTGATGGTGCAGATTGTCAAAGGTTGACCTGTCCATCTTTTGATGTCACACCTCCATGTTAGTCTTGGTCTGCCTCTGCCTCTTTTGCCTTGTATTTTCCCCTTCCAAGATTACTTTTAGTAGGCTGTTGTGTCTTTTAACATGCCCCAAAAATCACATTTGTCGTGTTTGATTGTCTTTCGCAGTTCTCTTTGCATTTTTAGTTGTTTTAAGACTTCGTTTGTCTTACAAAGAATTATACAAAATAACTATCATGAAAACAGTTCATCATCCGAGGAAATTTCTATGCAATTTGACGGTTCGCTATCTGACGACACCAATGGGTTTATCTTAGCAGCATCTGAGAGTTTTCTGGTTTCATTTATCATCCCATCACTGGTGATTTGAGATACCCTGTCATCACTTTTGAAAAGTGTTGGCCTATCTTTCAAAGAACCATCTCTGCTGCTTGAAATAGTATACTTATGACCTGATGTACTATCTATGTTCATGAACGTTTTATCAATACCCTCAAACGAATTATCTTTATTCTTGACAATATTATCCCTGCCACAGGATAAATTATCTCTATTCTCAAAAATATTTCTACCATTTGGTGAACTATCTAGGTTTCTAGAATCATTATCTATATTGTGTGATGTATTATCTCTATTCCGGGAAATAATATCCCTATTATCTGGTGTTTTATCTCTTCTTCTTGAAAAATTATCCTGTCTTCCTGATGAATTATCCTTGCTCACGGAAATATCCCTACTGTCTGAGATATTATCTTTATTGCAGGAAACATCACAGTGTGATGAATTTGAATTATCACCACTAATACAAATATTATCCTTTCTGTCTGAAGAATGATCTCTTTCACTAGAGGTATTTCTACTGCCTGGTGTTTTATCTCTTTTGCTATAAATATTACCCCCAGTTTCTGATGTACTATCTTTATTGCTTAAAATATCTTTCATGTCAGATACAATGTTGCCACGACACAATAAATTATGTCTGCTGTTTGTTTCATTATCCCTGATGTTTGATCCATTATCTCTGCTATTTGATTCATTATCCCTGATGTTTGATCCATTACCCCTGATGTTTGATCCATTATACCTGATGTTTGATCCATTATCCCTGGAACTAGACCCATTATTTCGGTTGCTGGACTTATCATCCTTGTTGCTGAATGAAACAGCTTTGCTGCTGGATGTATTAGTATTGCTGTTGACAATATTATCCCTGCTGCTGACAATATTATCCCAGCTGCTCAATGTATTATAACTGCTATTAGATATGTCATATCTGCTGCCAAATAAGTCTTCCATTAAACTAAGCGTACAATTCTGGGTATTATTGAACATATCCTTATTTTGGAACATATCCTTATTTTGGAACATATCCTTATTTTGGGACATATCCTTATTTTGGAACATATCCTTATTTTGGAACATATCCTTATTTTGGGACATATCCTTATTTTGGAACATATCCTTATTTTGGGACATATCCTTATTTTGGAACATATCCTTATTTTGGAACATATCCTTATTTTGGAACATATCCTTATTTTGGAACATATCCTTATTTTGGGACACATCCTTATTTTGGAACATATTATCCTTGATGCTGGATGTGTTATCTCTACTGCCAGACATATCCCTAAAACTTGATGTATATTCCTGTTTGTTGGAAGTATTATCCCTATGGGTAGAAGTATTATCCTTGTTGTCTGATGTATTATTATCCCCGCTGTTTTTTGCATTATTTTTATCCCTGCTATGAGAAATATTATCCCTAAAACTAGACAAATCCTGGCTCTTGTTTTTTAACATTTTACCCATACATTCCACTACTCCATCTCTGGCATTGGTCATATCCCCATTGCCGGACACTGCCCTCGAGTGGAACATCCTATCACCATTGCTGGACACTGCCATTGAGTGGAACATCCTATCACCAATGCCGGACACTGCCCTCGAGTGGAACATCCTATCACCATTGCTGGACACTGCCCTCGAGTGGAACATCCTATCACCATTGTTGGACATCTCTGCTGTAGAGTGGAACATCCTAACTTCTCTATCTCTGTCATACAAATTATGGTCTCTTTTGGACAAGTTAATTCCACTGTTAGGCAGCAAATGTTCTTGATTGTATTCTCTATCTACCATATAATTTTCATCATTAATTAAAATATCTCCTTTGTTAGATTGATGGTGTTCTTTTCTGGACAGCAGATGTTCTCTATTCGAAGAACTATATTCTCCATTGGGCAAAGGAAGTTTTCCGTTTGCCAAACCACTTTCTCTATTAGACAAAACAGTGTCCCTGTCTGACAACTGATGTTGCCTGTCTGAACGAAGATGCTCTTGGTCGAACATACTGCAATCTATACTGGACACAGCGATTCCACTGTTGGAGAGGATACTTTCATCATGGGACAGAAGATGTTCTCTGTTGGACCAAACATTTACACTGTTAGTCAAAAGGTGTTCACTGCTGGATATTTCAGCTCCATAATTAATCACCCTGTTCCCACTACCAAGACGACGGAAACTCTGATCATTTTCAAAGGATTCAACAAATAAATCAGAATTCCTATTTGAAAGAAAGTTTTGATGATCAAATTGCTTCATATTGTACTTATGACTTTTTTTCCTTTGAGCAGCTGTAATTCCTTTCTGCATCTTTGCCCGTCCTGAAATTTTAGGACAAGTGTAGTTTCGTTTACTGCGACTTTTTGAACAATTTGAAGACGCTGCTTCTTGGTTTTCTCTCATTATTTCTTCCTTTAACAAAGCAATCTGCATTTTTAATTCTTCCATGACAACATCGAGTACATTCTCTTCTGAATCATTATTAGGCAAGGCTGAAGCAGAATGTATGTTATATGTTGTCTCTGACATCAAGCAATTAGGCAATGATTGTGGCTGGTAGGAGTTTGTGACATTGCCTAATGGGCAATTAACGTCAACACCTGTGTTTGCTGAGCTAGCCAGCGGTGTTGGAATGGTCGCATCGTAGAGCACAGATTTATTAACAGGGACTTCAGCTGATGATATTGCTTGATGTATTGTGTTATCTCTTTGTACTGATCCCAAGAGGGGGTCGCCGCTTATATAATTATCTAACTGAACTATACTTGTTGAACTCAAGTAATTATTTCGATTCGACCCGGAAGGCGCTGGGATATCTGTCCGTGATGATGTTGGATTTGATGAAAATGAATATTTTCTTGTGCCAGAAATTGATTCTGATCTTCCAACATTTTTGGTAGATTTTCTCTTCATTTCAGGACACATCAAGCTTTCTTGTACAGAACAGTAGTACGGATAACCAAATTGATCATGGGATTGCGGACATTTTTGGGATGAATTAAATAATTCTTTTTTGCGTTGAACCATGTCTGAAATGTATTCTGATCTAAGAATGCTTCTGTCAGATGTGGAAACGGGATAACATTTAATCTGCTTGTTTCTCGTACAAGTTGTGGAATATGGTTTTGGTGTAAGTGGCCTGCTTGTTCCAACGGGCTGAGTTGCTCTTGCCAGACAACTGGTATTCAATGGTGACCTAGTTATAGAAGAATAATTTTCACAAACTTTGGTACTTTTAACTAATTTTGGATCCTGTTGAGCAGAACTGGCATTTTCTTTAAGATTTACGGAGCGATTTTTTGCATAATTTGGGTCTGAGCATTCCGCATAAAGATACTTTAGCTGAGAGCTACTGTGACAGGATTTAGGCATGATAGTTTGTGATTTGTCCTTGGGTTTGATCACAAACTGAGCAAAGTCACTTGTAGAAGCTTTATGGCTTTTATGTGTTTCTTTATGCTTGAAAGAAGTGATTTTATTGAGATTGCATGTAGAGATCTGGACCTGCTCAAATTGTCTGGACAGATCAACACATTCACTGCTACTTTTGAGTGTTTCTGTTGCAGTCTTACTCTTCAAACTGTTGCTAAAGCATTCTCTACCTCTACTGTTGTTCTCACAAAGAATATGTTGCTCTTTCTGATACTCCTTCCCATCTTGGCTGTTTAAAGAGTTTATAAACTGGTATGGCAATGCCATCATATTTTGCTGTTGTTCTAAAATCTGTGCAGAATTTTGTCGCCTTGTTTTGTCGTTTCTGTCACCGCCTCTTTTCTCAGAGTTGTAAGCATTTGCCAGGTGCACAGTACTCATGGATATCACTTCTTCAGCAACAGAATGTCTGCAGTTACTTTTACATCTTTTGGTTAAATTTTTGGCAGATTCATTAATTTCCGGTTCAATATGCCGCTTGTTCAAAATTTTACACTGCTGCAACTGCCCATTGATTAAGGCAAAACCTTGACCAGTATTCAAGCTCCCATAACTGTGTAAGACAATGGAGTTTCCATCTGCAAGTTGTTTCCCTTCCATCATAGAAACCTGTTTCAGAGAATCAACATCTTGGAATTGTTTTTTCTCTTTCTTATCTTTTTTTGAGGATTTTTCATGAAATTGGTCACCAATACTTCCTCCTTCATTGCCATATTTTGTACTTAACAAACTAGAGCTCAAACATGAACCTCTTTCACCAGAAATTTCAGGTATTATCTGATGAAATGTGCATTTTTTAATTTTTGGGGATGTATTGTTTTCATTTTCCAGTTTTTGCCGTATTTTTAACATTCCACAGTTATTTGAAGGTTTACTTCTTTCAAGGATGTTAAACTGGACAGGTCCTGATATTGTGTATACTGTGCTTGACATACTTTTAGGCAGACAGTTCTTGTGGGTGCAACTAATAGAGCAACTTGAATCTGTCATATGGGGCTCGATACAGACTGAAGATGTATGATCATTGTTGCTGCTTGAAGCGTTTACAATATTGTTTGTTGTATGTTTGGCTGAATCCTGGTCTGTAGTTTTGTCTGCATCTGAATTTCTGCTGGTCACTTGTCTCAAGTCTAAAAGCCCACTGAAAGTGTTCTCACTGCAGTACTCAGATTCCACAGCCACTTCCCCGCAAGAATTGAAGTTAATATTACTGTTTGAATCATTCGAGTCAAAAATTGCTGCAGCATGTGGGCTGTTGCTACAGCTGCTCACTGAACAGCTTTTAAAACTGCTGTTCGATACATCACTCCTACTATGAATTGACAAGTCAATAACAAACTCATCGGTACCATTCAGTTCTGAACACACAGAGGACACAGTCAAAGAGTCGTTACTAATGGTCGTAAAATTTTCTTTGAAATCGTCTTCCAGAATAATTAGATCATCATTATCATCCTGTGTCTGATCAGTTTGCTTGTGGTCCCGAGGTGCTGCTCCGCCACAAAGATTACTGTCAAAAACACAGGTTACGCAGCAGTCTGACGGCACCTGCACAACGTGTGTTTGATTTCTGTTAAATCTATCTTGCTTATCAGACAACTGAGCTTTCTGTATTTCATTTGCCCCTTTTTGAGTTTGAAAAACAGAACTCTCAATTCTGGGTTCATTGTATGAACAATTTGATGTGTTTGATGCACATATATTTTCACAGCTATCAGTGTGTTTGGAATCCATTTCAGAGCTCATATTTGTGGTTCCACGTATGATACAGTGATGACCTGTTGCCCTATTTATTCTCTGGGAATGCTGTGAACCTCCTGTGTATCTACTACGAGAACTGTCTGCGTGTATATTTGCCGATTTTGACTGGAGAGTTATATTATTCGTCTGTGCTTCTTGCCAAGACGTGGATTGACGACGGTAAACTGAATTGCCATTATGTCCAGGAGTTGTGTTTCGATTTATCTGGCAATCTGGTACACTTGACGTGCTATTCGATGAACCATCATGCATTTTTACAGTAATAACATTGTCATATGCCTGATTGTCCTTGCCTTCTGACCACAGATGTTTCCCTTGGCACAAGGAAGTGGTTGGAAAGTCAAGGTCACAGATACCAACTTGCACTTTCACTGACCTGTGATTAAGGCTTAATTCCACCTCTGCCGCAGAAGTACACCCCAGGGTGGGCAAACTTTGTCTTCTATCACCCCTACATTGATGGTCTGTTTGAGTACAGATGCTAACACATGGTATTACTTTCAACTGGTCAAACGACACATCTGACTTTGACAAACTGGTTTCCAAAACTTTTTTATTATCCGTTTGTGGATTCCCCTTGGAATTCATGGGGACAGAGCTCTCATCTAATACAGTTTTTGTTTGACAAATATGACAATCATTATTTGAAGAAACACCCTGAACTTCAATATAATTTTTGGTGCATTCATCAACACACCCTCTAGTTTTGGGTTTTTTAGTCTCCAATTGCAAATTACTTCCTTCTGCCATTTTATGCACACATAGACATGTGCTATTGTTTTGCCTTTCTATGAAAGATTTATTCTGGGAAAAGGAATCACTCTTCTGAGAAAAGGAATCACTCTTCTTAGAAAAGGAATCACACTTCTGAGAAAATGAATCATTGATATGTATTGGAAAGTGTGAACTTTTCTCTGACATTATGATTGGTTCTTTTCCAATGATGCATTCATCTGTAGCAGTTTGTTTATTAACCAAACCTGCTTCTGTTGTCAAAGAGGACGTTTCACTTTGATAAACCTCATGCTGATTCTGAGAATGAGAAAGTCTATTCCTCCCACACAGTTTTTTCTCATCACATTTTAGTGAAGAATTGTCTTCATTAGTTATTATATTCTTGTCTCTGTTTGCACTAACACCATAAAACACCGAGGCATGAAAACTGCTGCCAGTTTCGGTCTGTGTTTGAGCAGACATAGAGTTAGCCAAGACTTGAGTGGTTTCTTGATTTGGAGAAGGCCAAAGTGAACAAGGCTGCAAAGCATTATGTGTCCTCAAATCTAAGGCATTGTTTGTTGTCAAGTCCAACGCAGTGCTTATACTCAAGTCTAAGCCATGGCAAGAATTGTTACTTAACTGAGTTAGGCCTCCTTCACCGTGGCTCATTTCTGAATTGATGGTCAGATCTATAACCTCAGAACATGCATCACCTGGTGGTGGTGGTGGTGACTCAAATCTTTTTGTTTGAGTTGACACATTATTTAGGTGATTATTGTCTTTGAGTATTCTCCCTTTGTTATGATATTTGTCTTTGAGTATTCTCCCTTTGTTATGGTATCTGTCTTTCATTATTCTCCCCTTGTTATTGTATTTGTCTTTCATTATTGTCCCCTTGTTATCGTATTTGTTTTTAATTATTCTTTCTTTGCTATTCTGTTTGTCCTTTATTATTCTCATATTACTGTGCTTGTCTTTACTTTTTGTCTCATATGTGAGTTGTTTATCGCTGCTAGTTCGTACAGAGCTAGGTTGTTTGTTGTCTGCTATTCTTTTATTACTAGATTGTTTATCCTTAGCTATTTTCTTATTGTGAGCCTGCTTGTCTCTTGTTATTTGTCCATTATCTGGACACACACCATTGCCTATTCTCTCTACATTAGACTGTCGGTCTTTGACTGTTTTCTCATTTCTAGATTGCCTTTTTTTGTCTATTCTCACATTGTTACAATGTTTGTCTTTGCTCCTTCTTTCATTGATTTGTAATTTCTCTTTGTTTATGCTTCCAATGTTTAGCTGTTGATCTTTTCTCTCATTCTTACACTGCTTCTCACTGCACATACTCACCATTTTAAGCAATTTGCCTGTGCCTCTTCTCTGAATGGTATCGTCTTTCACTTTGCCTGTATTTACCATGTTAGGCTGTTGGTCCTTGTCTACTCTCTCATTGTTAAACTGTTTATCTTTGTCTACTCTCTCATTGTTAAACTGTTTATCTTTGTCTACTCTCTCATTATTAGACAGTTTCTCTTTGACTATTCTCTCATTGTTAAACTGTTTCTCTTTGCCTATTCTCTCATCCGATATTCTTTCACTGGCTTCAAACTTGGAACACTCACTCCCGGAATCACTTTTTAAATTTACCTTTTCAACCGAACCCTCAGACATCATTTCAACTACGTGGTTAACATTAACAACTTCATCAACAAACTGTTCTGCTATACGGTGATGAAAATCAGTTTCTAAAATCGGTTTCGCTGATTTGTTATCTGGTACGTTATCGAGTAAACAATTCTTGGAATCTGATCCAAAAGTGGGATCTAGATCCCCAGAACTTTTGCTGACATCAATACTGCTGACAATGATATCCTTTCTGTTGAATTTGGCGAAAGCTGAGATGACTTTGTCTCTTAATGTGATGCTATCTGCTAAGTTTATTGACTCTCTGGCTGACATGGAAGCAGGATTCAGTGACCGGCCACTTTTGATTTTAGATGGTGTTGGAATATGAAGATTCTTCCGAAGCATCTGATGGCAGCTTGAAATCATGGATGATTTCCTACTTTCAAAGCTTGGTGTGTTTGACCTGATTGGATTGCCTTCTCTTTCTTCTAACCCACAATCATTTTTATGTGTATAATGGTTATCAAAATGAGTTAATGATTGTGGATTTAATGGTGTTTTTTTGTGAGGTTTGAAGGATTTAGCTTTTTGGTTGCAATCGGGATAACAGACATTCATAGTTCTTGTTGTGCTGAATTTTTTATCAGGTTTCATGGTTTTAGTTTTTTGGCTGCGATCAGAATAACAGATATCCATAGTTTTTGTTGTGCTGCACTTGTCTTGAAGGGGGTCTGTGTCACTGGCTTCTGAGTTAATGTTTGAAGTTTCAAGTGACTCTTCTGTGTTGTTGTGTTGTGCTCCTGGACAAACTCTGCCGCAGCTAAAGTCATTTAAAGATTTGTCCTCATATGATGGGTACGTCTGTCGTTTTATACGGCAGTCACTGCCCACAGGTTCTGTACTTTCTGACAAACTAACAGCACAGCCTGCCTGCAACATTTTCAAGAATTCATTTTGAAAATCTCCACAAGACGCAGCATTATCTGAATTTCCTGCTGGATCACATGACTGTGTCGCAACTACTTTGGCCGACACTTTGCCTGCAGCCACAGAGTGTCTTCTTACAATGCGGATCTTTACTTTTGGCACCTCTTTTACCAAACAATACTTCTTTTTCACTTTGCTTGTCCGTGTCTCATCTAGAGTATGTCTAGTCCTATGTCTTTCATGATACCTAAAGTGCTTCTGTTTTCCTCTCCTCCTTGCGCTCGTCAACCCGGAGAACCTCTTTCTTTTGGAGCAATCAAACTTAATTGCTGAAATTACAGGAAAACTTTTGCAGCCCTCATTTTCATCAACGACAGAAAAGTTCATATTCTGTTGTTCTGAGTCACTATAATCAACACTCCCCTCACTGTTGTAACAACGACTGTCACCAGAACTAACAACATCCATATAGTCTTCACTGCTTCTAAAGTCAACATTACTTTCAAAACCCCTTTTGTTAACATGGACACTTTTCTTATATAATGTACGATTTTCCTCAAAATCGGAACAATTTTCTCTCAAAGATTTACAATTCTGTTTTTCAGAAGATTTACAACTACTGCCAACACAACTATTTTTGAAACTGTTATTTACACAACTATTGTAGGTCGTGTCTAATAAGTCTGATGACAATACACTATTTCTGCTGTTTAAATGACACACACAGTTTGTACACATGCAATGTTCATTTACTTGTGTTTCATGATCACGCATGCAATCTAATATGCAAGAATTATTAGTAGGAAAATAATGAGCATGCAGTTGCAGAGGGTTAGATCTAGTAGTACTGCTACAGTCATGCAAACAACGAAAATCAAATGGGGGGCTTGCAGAACAAATGGAAGGTGGGTTAGTACAATGGTCTGAATGATGAGCATTAAAGTGTACGGATCGGAAAGATGAGGGTTTATGAATGGATTTGGCATAGATGTTTTATGATGGACGTCTTTCTTGCTTAAGGAGTGTTTATATTTGCAAGTTTCGAATGTGTCCTTGATCGTTTTTCCTGATTTGGATTTAAACTGAGGTGAAGTCGAGAGTGTTTTGTGATTGGGTGATTGTAAATTGGGTTGGTTAACTTCTTTTTCTATTGGAGGAATGCTGGAGCAGTTTATGTTAAAGAGAGGGGTCGTGGGAATGACAGATGGTGAGTTTGAGAGGAATGAAAGTGAGGAATGGTTCGTTGTTCGTGCTAAGGGTTGTGTTGGTGATTTGATAGGGAAAGTGGGCGTGCACAAAGGTGATGAAGATGATGCTGAATCTACTGAAGCTGGGAAAAGCGAGATGGGAATATGGGGTGATAAGCAATCCAGCCCATCTAATCTAGTGCGTTTGGTCACACAAAAGCTGGGAACAGAAGAACCATGGTCGCACGTTACCTTGGTGGTTGCAGCATCTGTTGAAATGGGTAACCGTCGCTTTCTTTTCGACGCACCACAGATCGGGGATGATGACAAAGATGAAGAGGAGGAGGAACCTGAACTCTGGTTAACTGAAGACCCAAAAGGTAAGTCAGTCATTGCGAGTTTTGAAGGGCAGCATACTAGAGGTGAGAATTTGTACGTTGAGCTCATGTGTGTTGCAGACGAGAACAAAGACGGAGGGGTAAACTCCCCTGTTCGGATGCAGCTGGCTTTAGACGGAGAAGGAGTCTTCTCAGGCGTGAAGTAAAACTTATTTCTGTATCGAGAAGGCGGAGTGTTAGTAAGCTCTGAAACCGGAAGCAGGCAAGAGGAAGAGACTGGGGGCCAAGCCAATGATGACGAAGAAGAAGAAGTGGATACCTTGCGCTGAAGACCTTGCCTGAGGCTAACGATGCCACGAGCTGTCTCTGGAGTGCCTGCACTGGCCCTAGCCGCAGATCGTTTTGCCTGCAAACCTCCACCACTACGTCCAATCTGAAAAAAAAATAGGAGACTCAGAGATCATGCTTTTATCATAACAAACATATAGTTTATTTCTTTTCATGTTTTCATTCTAATAAGTATAAAGTGGATTTCAGATTTAATAATAAAGAAACAGATGGCTTGCGCCAGTATCAGTGAACCAGAACCATCCAGATACAATCACATGGACTACTGCACACTCGTACACCTACTTAGTGAGGCAGGCTGTGACCCACAGCTCATGCTGGGTGGCATCGTTGCTGATGTGAAGAAAAGTGGCGCTATGTTTTCGTACCTGGACATCTGAGCCAAGATATATATCTCTGGGGATGTCTAAAGGATTGCCCTTATCACCTGCTGTGCTCAATATATTCACTGTCAGGGTAATGTAACAATAGTGTTAAACCGGGTCACATTCTCGCCTTTGCAGATGACATTATGACGTATGTACTTGGTAGCGGTAGAAAAGAAATGGCTAGGCAATTACAGTAGAGTGTTTCAAGAGTGGAGAGTGAAGAGGACTTTTCATTCTTTCAGTAGCCTTTGGGTGAATGCCAGAAAGAATGAAATCCACTAAATATTATTCAAGTTCTTTTTTCCACGCCATAATATGATTATACTCAGCTGTAGCATGGAATGAGTTCAAGACTAATATTGAGATAAGAGAACCAATGATCTCATCTACAACTAGGAAGAGAAATTAGTCATATGTCAGGCATGTACAGAGAAGAGACAAGAGAATTTCAAAACAAGATAACCACTTGGTGCAACAACTACAAAGTACTCATTAGCTCAAACAAGGCTTCTGTAATGTGGTGTTCTTTAAACAACAAAATAGTTAAAGATACCCCCCAAGTCATAAACTGCAATGGTGCAACCTTCATGAGAAGTCCAACTATTAAGCATATGGGAATATCAATTAATAGAATCCTTTCCTTCAATGAACACATAAGCAATTTCATTCAAAAGGTAAGGAGAGGGCAATCTGTCTCAATATGGTTTATAATCCTTCTATCTCAATATGGTTTCTAATTCTTCAATCTAAATATAGTTTCTAATCCTTCTATCTCAATATGGTTTCTAATTCTTCTATCTCAATATGGTTTCTAATTCTTTATCTCAATATGGTTTCTAATTCTTCTTTCTCAATATGGTTTCTAATTCTTTATCTCAATATGGTTTCTAATCCTTCTTTCTCAATATGGTTTCTAATTCTTCAATCTAAATATAGTTTCTAATCCTTCTTTCTCAATATGGTTTCTAATTCTTCTATCTCAATATGGTTTCTAATTCTTTATCTCAATATGGTTTCTAATTCTTCTATCTCAATATGGTTTCTAATTCTTCAATCTAAATATAGTTTCTAATCCTTCTATCTCAATATGGTTTCTAATTCTTCTATCTCAATATGGTTTCTAATTCTTTATCTCAATATGGTTTCTAATTCTTCTTTCTCAATATGGTTTCTAATTCTTTATCTCAATATGGTTTCTAATTCTTCTTTCTCAATATGGTTTCTAATTCTTCAATCTAAATATGGTTTCTAATCCTTCTTTCTCAATATGGTTTCTAATTCTTCAATCTAAATATAGTTTCTAATTCTTCAATCTAAATATGGTTTCTAATTCTTCAATCTAAATATAGTTTCTAATCCTTCTTTCTCAATATGGTTTCTAATTCTTCTTTCTCAATATGGTTTCTAATTCTTCTATCTCAATATGCTGTCTAATTCTTCTATTTCAATATGGTTTCTAATTCTTCTATCTCAATATGCTGTCTAATTCTTCTATTTCAATATGGTTTCTAATTCTTCTATCTCAATATGGTTATCCCAGAGAAAGATGAGTGCCCAGGGATGGTGAGTGCCCAACCAAAGATGAGTACACAGGCAAAGATGAGTACCCAGGCCAGCAGCAGTTTATGATGGCTGCATACCCGTTTGAAAGAATTATTTTCCCACAGTATCTAAACGCATACCGGGTGATGGTATATTTGCCTGGAACTGGAGAGGGATTCAGTTGAACACTTATAGTGTAATTATTTCGGTGTTGACAATGAATATTCTGTAGACAAAATATTGTTTCCCACTGAACACACCTTACATAATCCGTTAGCTCAATAATTTGGAAGCCATGCAATAGTAGTTCATACTCATCTTCTATCCATCTATCCATTGACCTTTCTAGCCATGGCTGGCTCATAGGGCGTATACCCAGTTAAGTGCTCTGTGCACACCGTGAGCTGTGTGTCTCATCCGTTTTGATCCTGCTTCGATATCCCGCTTGTTTACGATGAATGATGATATCGTATGACAGGGAACAGTTGGCTGTGTTCACTTTCAGCGCGGTTTCGCCTTATGTCTTTTGGCGTGTGCTGAGACTGCTACGATGGGGGCTACAGTTACCTTTCTTTGTTTGGGAGATGAGTTAGTAATTCGGATGATTTCACTCACTGGCACGGGCGGTTGAGCAATTATGGATTTTAATTCGTTTGCTGTGATACCGAGGCCTTCCATAACCAATAACCCAGATACTCTTTCTCTTTCTGATTTATGCATTCTGTATCAGGTCTACATTTCATTAACAAAGGAATTTTTACGATAGCGGCTTGTTAAACCTCTGATCTACGGCTCTGTGTCAATCAGGAAAAAAATAATCCTCCATCTTAGATTGAAACCAGAAACTATATTCATCTTATTCCTCATCTTCAGCTATGTGTTTAAACCAATATGGGTAATGAAGAAAATGGTGTGTTTGATGTTTTCACCTGTTTGCTCATAACTTGTCATGCAGGGTTGTTTCTGTGGGCCATATTTGTGTTAGCTACAGCAGTGGTTAGTAAAATGGTCTACAGACAACAAGAGGTCAGGTTCGGATCCCCTGACAGACTGGTATCTACAACCACTCAGCTTTATTTAGTAAAGAATTTTCCAGAGACGAGAAAGAAAGACAGTCAGGTATAGTGCTGACCATGTACCCAAAAAGGGAGCTGCGATAGCTCAGTGGTTTACGAACTGGACTACAAAGGATAAGAAGTTGGGTTTGATCCTCATCGATGGCTTCCAGGTCACCAAGCCTTAAATGGGTACCAGATTTTTTTCTGGGAAAGTAAAGTGGCACAGGCGTAATACCGACCACATTACCCCAAAAATCATATGTGAAGGTCTATACAAATTATAGTCATAAACACCATATTCTGCATAGCATGACGGGGCACTTTACTTTTTCACGTACCAAAAAAGTGTTGATTATCATTAACTCTTTCCGTACTGAAGCTTTTTATCGACGCAACGAAAGCGATTTTAGAGACAAAATTGTTCATGGTTTTAAGAATCAATCTATATATTTATCTAACATATAACATATTATATATGAATGTTTAGATAATTGAACAAGGTATTAGATTTCACCAATATCCAGATGATACAAGACATGTAAAACGAATATGGTTTGATGGCGTTCACACTAATAAAATTTTGCGTGGCACACCATGCGGCGGAATGCACGCAACTAAAATGGAAATGGCGCACCATGCAGTGCAACGTACGGAAAGAGTTAAAATATGGACACTAACACAATTTTCCCTATATACCACACACAAGATGTGGCAGTATTCTTTCCTAATCGCTTCACTACCAGATTTTATAAAAGAAAAAGTACCACATCGTACCGGACAATAAAATGAGGGCTTCTTCTTCTTTCCTTCCTAATTTGCCTTTCAGCGTCGAGGGAAGATATAATTTACAATCTTTTTCTCTTCTGTTCGCCTCTGCTGCTGTTATGTTTCCTAGTGCTTCTAATATTCCATCGATCCATCTTTTTCATGGTTGACCCTTGGGTCTGGTATTCCCACAACTTTTATTGACGACACGTTGTGTTGTATTTTGATCATTCTGCCTTATCATGTGGCCAAACCGTTTTATCTGGTGTTTCTTTATATATTCTATGGCAGGGAGCTATTCCTAGCTCTTTTCTCAGTTCTTCATTTCTGATCTTATCTCTCAAACTGTTTCCTGCCACTCGTCTGATAAATTTAATCTCAGTAGAGGTTATTTTTCTTATTGTTCTTGCATCTAGAAATAGCACGCATTCTTTCGAGAGGCATATCTCTGTATCTATCTCTCCTACATGTTTAATTTATATAAGTTTGTTGAAGTAAAATGGATGAGGTATTTGAATATGTAAACATTGTGTGTGCTGATTAATTGTGAGTTATTTAGTAAAAGTAAATGGAAAAAAAATTGTTTTTCTTATTTTTTTTGTTTCAGGAACAAAAATTGTAAACCTTTGGATGTTTTATTATGTCTGCTACTTTTGTCTAAAAAAGTCACAACAAAGGCTAAATATATTCAACAATATATGAACTTTATTTACTGTTTATTTTTTTTTTACAAAGATTCTTAAAAACCTCATCACTCAAACAAGAAGGCACATACTGTGTTGCTTGGCCATGCTTCCTTCCACTCGTTTCACCTCGTGATCAAACTACACATAGACATTGTCTACCATAACCTGATAAAAGGAATTATTCCAATGATAGAACTAGTAGATTGTGTATCTGCCACAACAGTAGTTCCATGTGTAGAGGTGCTGGGTTGTATGTCAACAGTAGTTCCATGTGTAGAGGTGCTGGGTTTGTACGTCGACAGTAGTTCCATGTGTGGAGGTGCTGGGTTGTACGATGACAGTAGTTCCATGTGTAGAGGTGCTGGGTTTGTACGTCGACAGTAGTTCCATGTGTAGAGGTGCTGGGTTGTACGCCAACAGTAGTTCCATGTGTAGAGGTGCTGGGTTGTACGTCAACAGTAGTTCCATGTGTAGAGGTGCTGGGTTTGTATGTCGACAGTAGTTCCATGTGTAGAGGTGCTGGGTTGTACGCCGACAGTAGTTCCATGTGTAGAGGTGCTGGGTTGTACGTCAACAGTAGTTCCATGTGTGGAGGTGCTGGGTTGTACGTCAACAGTAGTTCCATGTGTAGAGGTGCTGGGTTGTACGTCGACAGTAGTTCCATGTGTGGAGGTGCTGGGTTGTATACGTCAACAGTAGTTCCATGTGTAGAGGTGCTGGGTTGTGTACATCAACAGTAGTTCCATGTGTAGAGGTATTGGGTTTGTACGTCAACAGTAGTTCCATGTGTAGAGGTGCTGGGTTGTACATCAACAGTAGTTCCATGTGTAGAGGTGCTGGGTTGTACGTCAACAGTAGTTCCATGTGTAGAGGTGCTGGGTTGTACGTCGACAGTAGTTCCATGTGTAGAGGTGCTGGGTTGTACGTCAACAGTAGTTCTATGTGTAGAGGTGCTGGGTTGTACGTCGACAGTAGTTCCACGTATAGAGGTGCTGGGTTGTACGTCGACAGTAGTTCCATGTGTAGAGGTGCTGGGTTATACGTCAACAGTAGTTCCATGTGTAGAGGTGCTGGGTTGTACATCAACAGTAGTTCCATGTGTAGAGGTGCTGGGTTGTACGTCAACAGTAGTTCCATGTGTAGAGGTGCTGGGTTGCACATCAACAGTAGTTCCATGTGTGGAGGTGCTGGGTTGTACATCAACAGTAGTTCCATGTGTAGAGGTGCTGGGTTGTACGTCGACAGTAGTTCCATGTGTAGAGGTGCTGGGTTGTGTACATCAACAGTAGTTCCATGTGTAGAGGTGCTGATTTGTGTACGTCAACAGTAGTTCCATGTGTAGAGGTGCTGGGTTGTACATCAACAGTAGTTCCATGTGTAGAGGTGCTGGTTTGTGTACATCAACAGTAGTTCCATGTGTAGAGGTGCTGGGTTGTACGTCAACAGTAGTTCCATGTGTAGAGGTGCTGGTTTGTGTACGTCAACAGTAGTTCCATGTGTAGAGGTGCTGGGTTGTACGTCAACAGTAGTGCCATGTGTAGAGGTGCTGGGTTGTACGTCAACAGTAAATCCATGTGTAGAGGTGCTGGGTTGTGTACATCAACAGTAGTTCCATGTGTAGAGGTGCTGGGTTGTATGTCAATAGTAGTTCCATGTGTAGAGGTGCTGGCTTATACGTCAACAGTAGTTCCATGTCTAGAGGTGCTGGCTTATACGTCAACAGTAGTTCCATGTGTAGAGGTGCTGGCTTATACGTCAACAGTAGTTCAATGTGTAGAGGTGCTGGGTTGTGTACGTCAACAGTAGTTCCATGTGTGGAGGTGCTGGGTTGTACATCAACAGTAGTTCCATATATGGAGGTGCTTGGTTGTACGTCAACAGTAGTTACATGTGTAGAGTTGCTGGGTTATACGTCAACAGTAGTTCCATGTGTAGAGGTACAGGGTTGTACGTCAACAGTAGTTCCATGTATAGAGGTACAGGGTTGTACGTCAATAATAATTCCATGTGTAGAAGGTGCTGGGTTGTACGTCAACAGAGCAGCTGACACTCTGACACTAACAGGCGCTGTCGTGACTCCAGAACTTGATGAAACAGCAGTTACATACTTAGGCCTACTGACAGCATAAACACAGTCACATATCACTGTCAGAGATGTTATACCTCTCTTCAGAAGGGGGAATAACTGAACTGAAAGCAGTCAGCTGCCTATAGCTGACTGCATGTGTGCAATAGCGTTGATCAAGACCTTGCTCTATCTATCTATCTATCTTTCGTTCGCCTGAAGTATTGTCTATATCTGCAATTTCATTTCCTGTATAAATGTTACTGTCTTTTGTAATTCTTGCAGTGGCCCATATAGTTTTGAGACCTTGCTCTAACTCCCGGTGGTTTTTCCGGAATCAAGACTATAAAGTCTGCCAATCAAATAGGGATGAAATAAACCACAACACAACACATCTACGCCAACTTAACCTTAGATTATGACACTTATCTGTGACTACTGTGTTTACAATGGGATAGTAAACATTACTACCACTTAATTGTAACTTAGGAGCTCTAAAAATCGTGTTTTCTTTGAACTTTTTGACACACAGCTGTGTGTTTACATTAGGAGAGACATAGGGTACTTGATTTCCTGTCTCCGGTTGATATATGACCTGAATTTGACCACACACAGGGGTCGGAAATATTACAATGTCTATCGATACAGACGTCATAAGTCCGTCAGTATGTTCGGCTACCTCATAGCATTATTCTCTGCATTTCCCAAGTTATAAATGGTTGTTTGATGTCAGACGATGACCAAGGAAAATTCCCTGCTCACGGCCAAAAATAAAATACGAAAAATTACTTTGAAAATTGGTGACATTTTTTTTTTTGTATAAGAGATTATATCTCACAAAATCTAAAAAAGAGAAATCCAACAACGGAAGCAAATCCAACACTCAGGGATCAGCTGAAGTGATAATTAGGAAGGTGCACGGAGAGGGGGTAATATTTTAACACGGCAAAATGTCAAATTTGGAAGAATTTCTGTTTTGATGCTGCAATTTTTACTATGGTATCATAATATAGGATTAAAATCTTTTTAAGAGCGGAGAGAACTATTCATTCTTTCAGTAGCCTTTGGGTGAATGCCAGAAAGAATGAAATCCACTAAATATTGTTCTTGTTATTGTACTATCAACCCTTACGTATGCGTGTGAAAGCTGGAAAACAACAAGAGATATAGAAACAAAGTTGAACGCATTCGAAAATAAATGTCTAAGGAAAATACTTGGTATAGAATGGAACGAATTCAAAACAAACGAGGAAATTAGAGAAATCGCCAATCAACCACTAATATCTTCAGTAATAAAGAAAAGACGATGGTCATACGTTGGACATGTGATGAGAAGAGATAATAATCGAATAGCAAAGCAAGCCCTCATATGGGAAACAACAGGTAAAAGAAAAAGAGGAAGACCCAGGGAGACACTGAGAAGAACATTGATGAGAGAGGCAAGAGCAGCAGGAGTCGGCTCCCTCAATGAGATAGAACTGCTTGCACAGAACAGAGACAGATGGCGAGATTTGATAAAATATCTTTAAAAGAAAACTGCTAGAACAAAAATTCATATAGGAGAAGGTGTATCTTGGTCTACGCCCTATGGGCCGGTTACGGCTCGAAAGGTCAATAGATAGATAGAAATATTGTTCAAGTTTTTTTTTCCACACCATAATATGATTATACTCAGCTGTAGTATGGAATGAGTTCAAGACTAATATTGAGATAAGAGTAATGACCATGGAAGCAACGGTTTCATCTACAACTAGGAGGAGAAGTTGGACATGTCGGGCATGTACTGATCAGAGACAACAAGAGAATTTCAAAACAAGCTCTTTTATGGGAAACATCAGGATACAGAAAAAGAGGAAGACACTGAAAATAACACTTATAAGAGAAGTAAATTTGGCAGACATAGACTCATTGGACCAGATCGAACATCTCGTCCAGAACAGAGATGATGGAAAAAACACCACAAGTCCTATGTATTTTTTTTAGTTCTTTTAAAAATAAAATTTATTTTATTGTAACAAATGGCCTAGTAGATTAAACTGGTTGGTTGTCAATCCGTTGGATGTGGTTTCGATTACATCTAGCTATAGACAGGGATTCTTTCATACGAGCTGTGGTGAATGCAACATTCTGTGGGAGATCTGGCTAGAAATGGAGATTCTTTCTAACAGGCTGTGGTGAATGCAACGTTCTGTAGGAGATCTGGCTAGAAATGGAGATTCTTTCTAACAGGCTGTGGTGAATGCAACGTTCTGTAGGAGATCTGGCTAGAAATGGAGATTCTTTCATACAAGCTGTGGTGAATGCAACGTTCTGTGGAAGATCTGGCTGAAGACAAGAGATTTTTTTTGACGGACTGTGGTGAAAGCAAAATTCTGTGGAAGATCTGGTTGGAGAGATAGATTTCCTTTTATGGGCTGTGGTGCTGCAAAATCCAGTCAACTATGACTGACAGAGGCTACTAAACTATTAGTTACTTCAACATTCTGCAAAGGACATGCAATATGATGATGATGATGAACCATCTACACTGCTATAACTGCACAAAGCATATGCCCATTTATTCGCTGATTATCGCCTCGGAAGTTTCCCTCTATAATAATATTCATTTATTATTATTTGTCTCCAGTCTAAATCACTGGAAACTACTATTCGTGCTGTTTCGTCCTAAATGTTTGTCTGCAACGCAAGTATTCAGCGCTACCCTACTCGGGAGATACTTGTCTTAATAGAAAAAATACAGATACACAATTTAATCCCGAGCTGTGATCGCAGCCTTATGCTATAGTCATAGGACACCTGCATGAAAGACATCGCCACTGACAGCTAATTTTTTAGTTAGCTGAGTTGGCAGTGTTCTCTAGCATTTGGCTTCTCGTGGCAAGGCGCTGTGCCAAGGAGTACGGATTCGATCCTGCTTCGGTCCAATTATTGTTCTTTGTATTTTTTTCTGTTGATTATTTGTCATTTTTTCTGAGTGCTGTAAACATACCACTTCCTCTGAAATGATTCGTTGCCCATTACACCTAGTCTCTATATACTCCCAAAAATATTTTGCCACTGTCATTATCAAGTATTGTGCCTGCAGATGTAGGTGATCATGTCTTTCCTCGATCTTTTCTTTCTACAACTGTTGCTGATTTACTACCAACTCCTCTTCATCATCTTCTTCTTCACCTTCTTCTAAGTGCCTTAAATGGTTCAAACATTTTTGTGGAAAAGTGGGGTAATCTGCCATGACACTGGCTACATCACTCATAAAATATGTCAATGGTCACTGAAAAACAGGGACACTAACGCCATATTTTGAGAGTTCTCTAGACAGCTAAAAAGAGAGAGAGAGATCTTGAATGTGGTCCAGGCAGGAGAGAAGCAGAGAAAATGTTGAAGAATAGGAATCGATGGAGAGATCTTGTAATGGCCTAGAAAGGAGAGAAGTAGAGAAAACGTTCAAGAATAGGGATGGATGGAGAGACCTTGTCTGTGGCCTAGATTGGAGAGAAGTAGAGAAAATGTTCAAGAATAGGGATGGATGGAGAGACCTTGTCTGTGGACTAGACTGGAGAGAAATAGAGAAAATGTCCAAGAATAGGAATGGGTGGAGAAACCTTGTCTGTGGCCTAGACTGGAGAGAAGTAGAGAAAATGTCCAAGAAGAGGGATGGATGGAGAGACCTTGTCTGTGGTCTAGACTGGAGAGAAGTAGAGAAAATGTCCAAGAATAGGGATGGATGGAGAGACCTTGTCTGTGGACTAGACTGGAGAGAAGTAGAGAAAATGTCCAAGAATATGGATGGATGGAGAGACCTTGTCTGTGGTCTAGACTGGAGAGAAGTAGAGAAAATGTCCAAGAATAGGGATGGATGGAGAGACCTTGTCTGTGGTCTAGACTGGAGAGAAGTAGAGAAAATGTCCAAGAATAGGGATGGATGGAGAGACCTTGTCTGTGGTCTAGACTGGAGAGAAGTAGAGAAAATGTCCAAGAATAGGGATGGATGGAGAGACCTTGTCTGTGGTCTAGACTGGAGAGAAGTAGAGAAAATGTCCAAGAATAGGGATGGATGGAGAGACCTTGTCTGTGGCCTAGACTGGAGAGAAGTAGAGAAAATGTCCAAGAATAGGGATGGATGGAGAGACCTTGTCTGTGGCCTAGACTGGAGAGAAAGAGAAAATGTCCAGAGAACATTGGCAATGTGGTTTTTGTCTACACAGAAGAACTAACAACAGTACACAGTTTTAAAGTTTCAATATTTTGTTTAATTGTAATTGCCTTCACTATATCTTTCTACTCATATAATTTTAAACAAAATTTTGATTTATTTTATCTTCGCAATACATATACTATTTGTTTGTACATGAACATTTCAAAGGTCACAATATATATCACAAGAGTCAGTACAGTCACATCTTAAGAGTCAGTAAATTTACATGTCAGAAGCCTGCACATTCACACTTTAATAGTCAGCTAATTCATATCTTGAAAACCAGCATATTCACATCTCAGGAGCCAGTACATTCACATCTTAAGAGCCACTGCACATTCACATCTCAGGAGCCAGTACATTCACATCTTAAGAGCCACTGCACATTCACATCTCAGGAGCCAGCACATTCACATCTCAAGAGCCAATGCACATTCACATCTCAAGAGCCAATGCACATTCACATCTCAGGAGCCAGTACATTCACACCTCAAGAGCCAATGCACATTCACATCTCAAGAGCCAATGCACATTCACATCTCAGGAGCCAGTACATTCACATCTCAAGAGCCAATGCACATTCACATCTCAGGAGCCAGTACATTTACATCTCAAGAGCCAATGCACATTCACATCTCAGGAACCAGTACATTCACATCTCAGGAGCCAATACATTTACATCTCAGGAGCTGTTACATTCACATCTCAGGAGCTGTTACATTCACATCTCATTTCTTGTTTCTTATAAATATTCCAGGTATAGTATAATTTCAATCACTTCTCTGAATTTCACATTGGGTATTCAATCTATCTTTCTGTTGTTTCTTCTACCATTCATGTCCCATAAGAGCATTGACCTTCAACAAACACTTTCCAAGCCGTTGTTTCTTGCCATTCTTTTAAGAATATTCCATGTCTTCCTCATCATGTTCATCTCTGCTTGCCTCTGTCTTCTCTAAGAATATTTTGGTCTTCCTATTTTCATTCTCCTTGGGGATTCCATAATAGGGCCTTGTCATGTAATACTCTCAGCTGGCTTCTGCAGTGTGTCCTATCCAACACCATCATCTTCATTGTATCTCCTTGTATTTGACTGGTACTTTTCAATAATTCTATGTTTGTGGTTTTGTCCTGCCATTTCCATCCTGTTAATCTGGCCAGCATCCATTAATGAAGATCTGTATCTTCATGATTGTCATTTTTATTGTTCTCCATTTTTCACAGCCATATAATAGGACTGACTTAAACATTGGAGTTGATAATTTTATCTAATTTGTATTTAGCCTAATTTGTTTTGAATTGTTTGCTCCAAGCAAAATTGCTAAATAAATAAAAACCTATATATGTCAAAGATAGATGGTGTTGGTCTGAAAGGTACAGATATTGTAGGGAACAGGCAAATAATTGTAATGCTGCGGTAAAGCTGGTAGCAAGAAGCCAGTAGTGGGGTGTGATAAACACTCCAAGGTGTGGTGACAGCTTTACAAGGAAGGAACACAACACAAAACTTACGTTTCAGCCTGTGGCCTTCTTCAGAATACATGGACAACGACAACAAACGGTGAAGCACAATTATCTATAACTGCATCAGATCACATAGATGATCAACTAACATGTAGTTATAGATAATTGTGCTTCACCGTTTGTTGTCGCTGTCCTTGCATTCTGAAGGCCACATGCCGAAACATCAGTATTGTGTTGTGTTCGTTCCTTGTAAAGCTGTCACCGCACCTTGGAGTGTTTATCACACCCCACCACTGGCACTGATATCGTAGTTTTGTTAAAACCTAACAACATAATGTGTATAACCTAACAACATAATGTGTATAACCTAACAACATAATGTGTATAACCTAACAACATAATGCATCCACATCAAATTAACAGGTGAATATTAAAGAATATATTAAGAATGACCTACTCATTTTAGAAATATAAATATTACTAGGTCGGTGTGATGAATTCAGATGTGTTGGGCCAAAAGGCGCAAATATCACAGTTATACTGCAAACCACAACACAACGCAGACACGCCCACTTAACATCCTTTTAAGGGCGACGACAAAGAGATGTGATCCTTTAGTCATCAGTTGAACGGAAACAAACAAATGAACTAGGTCTGTAAATGATGCTCAGATAGGATTCAGCAGATATCAGAATGAGTATGTTTTTCCAATCCAGAAGATATCTATTTGATAACTAAATAGGTTTAATTATTATTTGCTGAACAGTGTGAGTCTTGAAGATCAATTGAGGAGGTTGCTGCCAGGGAGTCATGATTCAGGCAGGTCCACCCTCTCATCATCATCATGTGCCATACCGGTTAGCGTAGAAGGCGATCATGTCCCTCCACAATCTTCTATCTACAGTGCATCGTATCAGTTCTGTTGTTGACTGTTTTCCATGCCATGACACCAAGCTATCCAGTATTTTCTCCCTTTATCGACGGCGATCTCTCTTTCCTTGTATTTTGCCAGTTGTAACCAAGTATCGCCAATCAACCACTAATATCTTCAGTAATAAAGAAAAGACGATGGTCATATGTGATGAGAAGAGATAATAACCGAATAGCAAAGCAAGTCCTCATGTGGGAAACAACAGGTAAGAGGAAAAGAGGAAGACCCAGAGAGACACTGAGAAGAACATTGATCAGAGAGGCAAGAGCAACAGGAATCGGCTCCCTCAATGAGATAGAGCTGCTTGCACAGAACAGAGACAAATGGCAAAATTTGATAAAATATCTTTAAAAGAATTGAAAACTGCTAGGATAAAAATTCAGATGAGAGAAGGAGTATATTGGTCTATGCCCCATGGCCGGATACGGCTCGAAAGGTCAATAGATAGAACCAAGTATTCCAACTTTTCTCTTCTCATGGTGTGCCCAAAAATTGTTGATTGTTTCTTTCTGATGTTTTTTAGGAGTTCCCTTTTTTGTGTTGGCCTCTTTGAGAATTTCCTCATTGGTCTTTTTAGCTGTCCAGGGAACTTTCAACATTCTTCTGAGAAATCCCATCTCTGTGGTCTCTAATCGACTTTTCATTTGTTTGTCTACTGTCCATGATTCGCTTCCATAGGTCAGAATTGGTTCTATATAGCACCAATGAACTCTCTTTCCCACTTCTATTGACATAGATTTGTTGAATAAGGTATTTTTCATTTTCTGAAATGCTATTTTGGCCTGAGCAATTCTGCTTTTTATTTCTGTGGTGCATCTTCCATCTGATGTTATTTTTGTGCCCAAGTATTTGATGCGTTGCACTTGTTTAGGATTTGTCTTGTTTATTTTTATGCTGCATGATGGTCAAGATTGTTTCTTCGATATGACCATTACTTCTGTTTTCTTACTATTCATACTGAGACCTATTTTGTTGCTTTCTTTTACTATTATGTCTATCATTTCTTGTAGTTCATTCTCTGTCTCTGCTATTAAGACTGTGTCATCCACATATCGCAAATTATTTATGTTGTGACCGTTGACTTCAATTCCTTTTTTGTCTACTATTGATCTCATAATATGTTCACTGTAACTAATATCTTCAGTAATAAAGAAAAGACGATGGTCATACGTTGGACATGTGATGAGAAGAGATAATAATCGAATAGCAAAGCAAGCTCTCATATGGGAAACAACAGGTAAAAGAAAGAGAGGAAGACCCAGGGAGACACTGAGAAGAACATTGGTGAGAGAGGCAAGAGCAGCAGGAATCGGCTCCCTCAATGAGATAGAACTGCTTGCACAGAACAGAGACAGATGGCGAGATTTGATAAAATATCTTTAAAAGAAAACTGCTAGAACAAAAAAAAAAAAAAAAAAAAAAAAAAAAAAAAATTCATATAGGAGGTGTATCTTGGTCTACGCCCTATAGGCCGGTTACGGCTCGAAAGGTCGATAGATAGATAGAAAGTGAAAACAAATCTGGTGATAGAACCCAGCCTTGTCTGACTCATTGTCTTTGACCCTCGCCGGAGTGTCAAAAAGTTAACCTTAGATTGTGTCACCCTATCCATGTGTGATTCATGGTTTTATGATACCTTCTGAAAATTTACGAACACTAAGTGTTACATTTGGAGTTTATAAAATAATATTTTCTTTGAATTTTGGCTACACACCTGTGTGTTTACACTAGGAGAGATACGGGGATAGAACGTGGTCATCGTTTCCTGGCTTATGTTCGATTTATGGCCTGAAATTTTACTGCATCATGCCGCTGTTACTGGAAGTGCTATGTTGTCTATTCACACATTGGCTGTCAGTCCATCATTCTAGCCGTAGGTTCGGCTTCCTCTTAGCATTGTTTGCTGCCTATCATGTATTACAAAGGTTTGTTTGATGTCTCACCGACAGCCAAAAAGATTTCCCCCCTCATAAGAAAATAAAATACATTTTTTGAAAATTGGGCAAATTTATATATATATTTTAAAAAAAAAAAAAAAGCAGCCTTGTTCTAACGACACCATTCGTAATTTTTATGAAGCACATAAGTTGTTGAAAAGAAAAAAATCCAACATCCAGTGAAATAAATCCAACAATCAGGGACCACCACAAGCAATAAAGCAATAATTAGGAAAGTATATTGAGGGGGGGAAATGTTTGCTCAGGGCAAATTGTTGAACTCCAAGAATTGGTATCTTGAGTACATAAGTTTTACAAAGGTGTCATAATCTGAGGTTAAAGGCCAGAAGTACTTGCTCGACAGGGTCACTTCTGATGATCAGACTGCCTCCTGCTGTGAAGGTATGTATTAAGAGTTTCCTATTACTTGATCATAGCTGGATAGTTTTCCTCTGCTAGGTATCATGTGTTCTTCTGTCCGTTCAGAGATCATATTGTCCTCTTGCTACAAAACTCCACCTTTGATTGCAAGACTGCCTGCCACTTCATTGCTCAGAATTAATGGTAACCACCGGGTGAAGATTCAAAAACCAAAAGAGATTCAAATACAATTGCCGTGGGGCTAAAATAGATCCCAAATTCTGAGCTCTGAGTGCTTACAGCAATAAAAACAAAACTATAATCACAAATTCAACAGTGCCAAAAGAAAACAAATAACAACACTGTCAACAGAGCTATAATGATCGACACCATCAACAGCTATAATGATCAATAATGTCCCCTGAGTTATAATGATCAATACTGCCACCAGAGCTATAATCATCAAAATGTTCAAATCAGCTACATCGATGAATACTGTCAACAGGGCCATACCATCAACAGTGTCAAAAGAACAATAATCCATAACACTGTAAACAGAATACAATCAGCACTGTCAAAAAGGCCACAAGTTGAACAGTGCCAAAAGAACAATAATCCATAACACTGTAAACAGAATTACAATCAGCACTGTCAAAAAGGCCACAAGTTGAACAGTGCCAAAAGAAAAATAATCCATAACACTGTAAACAGAATTACAATCAGCACTGTCAAAAAGGCCACAAGTTGAACAGTGCCAAAAGAACAATAATCATCATCGCTGCAATAGAGCTATCAACACTGTAAATTCAGCTCTATGTGAAACATAGCTCTTTAAACACATTTTTCCAAAAATTATTGAAGTTAAATTATTTTATTTTTTTACAAGATTTGGCAGCAGACCCATGTCCAAATTTTTTTGCATCATTATACAGTCCTGGCAACACGCCGACGAGAATTTGCAATCATTTCATCAATTTCCAGGGGATCTGCTTCGAAGATGAATGCTCCGTCTAAAACTTCTTGTATGTCTACGATTTTTAACAGCTACAGTCCGTGCTCCTTTGGACAAGACCTGGTATAATTAGAGATGTAAAAGAAAGAGGACAACCTGGTAGTTATAAGGGAAGCATATCTGGAAGATAAAATCTGGTCAATTATTACAAGACAAGTTTTAAATTATCACTAACATAATTTATGAACAGTAAAAAAAGTTAAGAGCTCCGTCACGTCCAGTGGCGTATAGGGAATATGGTGTTAGTGACCATACATTTTACAGACCTTCAGCACATGATTTTCCGGGTAATGTGGTCGGTATTGCGCCCGCGCCGCTTTACTTTTCCAGAAAAAATCTGGTACCCATTAAAGGCTGGGTGAACCCGGAAGCCGTCGGATGGGATCGAACCATACCCCTTGTCCTTTGTAGTCCAGTTCACTAACCGCTGAGCTATCGCAACTCCATTTATGAACAGTAAATACTATTATTGCTTGTGCACTGCCCTGGTGTCATATATTTCTTAGACAGAGAAGCCTTATCTTTCTGGATGGCAGATTTACATTTTTCTTTTCTTTGACTTGTGCATGTTTGTGAAGTTTTAGCGACTTATATTTTTTCAGTACAGGATAGGCAGTCCCATGCCCAACCCTCCTTAGTCACCTTTTATGGGCATGCACACAAATATAAAATATAAACACAAAAATAAAAATGTTCAACTCCAATGTTAAGCGAGTCCTATTATATGGCCGTGAAACATGGAGAACAACAAAAATGACAATCACGAAGATACAGATATTCATTAATGGATGCTTGCACAGAATAAAAGGAGGAAATGGCAGGACAAAATCACTAACATAGAATTATGGAAATGTACCAGTTAAATACCAGTGGATAAAGAGATACAGCAAAGACGATGGCACTGGATAGGACACACACTACGGAAGCCAACTGAGAGTATTACACAACTGGGCCCTCTTTTGGAATCCCCAGGGGAAAAGACAAAGAGAAAGACCAAGAAATTCTTGGAGAAGGCAGACAGAAGCAGAGATGATGATGATGGGAAAGACATGGAATGATCTTAAAAGAATGGCAAGAAACAGAATGACTTGGAAAGTGTTTGTTGAAGACCTATGCTCCACAGGGAGCTGAAAGAAAGAAGAAGAGTCATGGTCTGAGAAGGGAGTAAAGAATTTTGGTGCCGTTCCCCACCACGTAAGAGGCGACTACGGCTAAAGGGAGTTGAGCATGGGAATGGCTATCCTGTATTGTAAAAAAAAATAAGCCGAATAGACCAGTAATAAATGATTACTATTTAACCAAATTTAAAGTGAGCCAATTACTTATGTATCATATGAGATCAACACTAACGTAGTCTAATACAATCTTCTCTTTCTACAAGTTTCCGTGTGTTTTTCTGTTTGCTTCATTAATCTTCGTGGTCTATATTACTTTTGAAATTCTACTCTAAGTAACACAGTTTCACAATTTAAAAGTATACAATTATATTTACAAACTCACTAAAACAAAATATTGAGAAATCAAATGTTAATAATATTTAAGAAAAATCCTATCTATCTATTGACCTTTCAAGCCATGGCCGGCCCATTGGGCATAGACCCAGATGCTCTTTCCCTTTTCTAAATTTTCTTTCTAGCAGTCTCAATCCTTGCAAAGATCTTTTATTAAATCTCGCCATTTGTCTCTGTTCTGTGCAAGCAACTTGATCTCCCTGAGGGAGTTTAAGTTTTACGATCCAAGATGGAGAATTTGTTTTTCTCCCGCTCGGTACAGAGCCGTAGATCATAGGTCTAACAATCTATCTATCTATTATCTATCTATCTATCTATTGACCTTTCGAGCCGTAACCGGCCCATAGGGCGTAGACCAAGATACACCTTCTCCTATATGAATTTTGTTCTAGCAGTTTTCTTTTAAAGATATTTTATTAAATCTCGCCATCTGTCTCTGTTCTGTGCAAACAGTTCTATCTCATTGAGGGAGCCGATTCCTGCTGCTCTTGCCTCTCTCATCAATGTTCTTCTCAGTGTCTCCCTGGGTCTTCCTCTTTTCTTTTACCTGTTGTTTCCCATATGAGGGCTTGCTTTGCTATTCGATTATATCTCTCTCATCACATGTCCAACGTATGACCATCGTCTTTTCTTTATTACTGAAGATATAGTGGTTGATTGGCGATTTCTCTAATTTCCTCGTTTGTTTTGAATTCGTTCCATTCTATACCAAGTATTTTCCTTAGACATTTATTTTCGAATGCGTTCAACTTTGTTTCTATATCTCTTGTGTTTTCCAGCTTTCACACGCATACGTAAGGGTTGATAGTACATTTGATTTGAATAGCCTAAGTTTTGTTTGTGCTAATGAGTTTGATTTCCACAACTTTTCAAGGCTTCTGAAAGACATTGCTGCTTTAGCCAGTCTGATTCTAATTTCTTTGCTCGTATCCCCTTCTCGATCAATGTGACTTCAAGATAGATAAAGTGATCGATCTCTTCTACTGGTTTGTTTTCCATGTATATTTGTCACTTGTTGGAATTAAACTTTTCATGACTTTAGTCTTTTCATGATTGACCTCAAGCCCAATTTTGCTGGCTATTGATGATAGTCATTGTGTTTTCCTGCATCGTTTTATCTGACTGCTGATGAGAACTATGTCATCAGCAAAGTCGAGGTCCTCCAAATGGTCTCCTTGTATCCATTCGATGCCTTTATTACCAGTGCAGCATTTCTTCATTATGAAGTCCATAACAATTCCAATAACAAGGGCGATAAAATACATCCTTGTTTAACCCCAGTTTCTATTGGGAAACATTCGCTCAGTCCTTCCTCTGTTCGAACTGCACATGTGTAACCATCATACATGTCTTTGATAATATTATGATTTTGATGGTAAACCATATTGCTTCAGAATTTCCACAAAGAATCTTATGAATACTATCAAATGCTTTTTGAAGTCGATGAGTTAAGTACAAAAGGTTTTTGCTTTTCAATATGTTCCTCCAATATAAGTCGTAGAGTGAAATGTGGTCAAGACAGCTTCTCCCTTTTCTAAACCCAGCCTGTTCTTCACGCATTACTGTATCTATTGAATCCTTTATCTATTTAGGATGATTTTACAGAATAACTTTGAGGCAACTGACAAAAGTGTCACGCCTCTCCAGTTGTTACAATCTCTAAGATTGCCCTTTTTTGGGATCTTAACAATGATTCTTTTTTCCATTTATGAGGCGTCTTCTCTGTTTTCAAATGATGTTGAACATTTTTGGAGATGTATTAAATTATGGCTATCAATTGCCTTGAGGATCTCAGCTGTTAACTTATCCTCTCCAGCAGCCTTGTTATTGGTCATTAGCTTAAGGTGGTTTCTATTTCACTCAAGGTGAAGTCATCTAAATTTACATCTAATTCTGCTGCTGGTGTTTCAGCTTCAAAATCTATTAAACTGTGAGGTAGTGGACGGTTAAGAATTTCTTTGAAGTGTTCTGCCCAACGGGCTTTTATGTCTGCGCTTGTTGTTAGCATTAATCCAGATTGTCTAGAATTGGTGTTCCACTGGATGTATAGGTGTTGTCAGCATCTTTTGTACTGTATAGAGAGTTCTGCTGTCTCCTGTAATGCAGCTGTCTCTGCTTTCTCTGCCAAGTTGTCTATATAAGCTCTTGTATCTCTTCTTGCCGAACTTTTCACTTTGTTGTCTAATTCTTTGTATGTTGCTTTTGCCAGAACCTTTCCAAGATCTGTCTTTACATTAGTCATGGCTCTCTTTGCTTCTCTTCTTTCTTTAGGTCTAACAATGCATCGTAAAAACTCCTTTGTTAAAGAAATGTAAACCTGATACAGGGTGTGTAAATTAGCAGTAGATAAGAAAAATTACCACTCCTGAAATGAAATGTGGTTTGAAGTACAATGGGAAATAGGTTGAGAGATTAGATCAAAAATGAAGAACTGAGAAAAAAGCTAGGAGTAATTTCCGCAGCTAAGTGTATAAAGAAACAACAGACAAAATGGTGTGACCACATGATAAGACAGAAAAATCGAGATAAGACCAAAATTGTGAGAATTAATACAGTTGGCAATAAACAAATAAAAATAGGAGAAATACCTCTACTAGATGTACAATCTTACATATAACTGGGCAGTAATATAAACAAAGAGGGAGGAACAGAAATGATACCAAAATAAGGATATCAAAAGCAAGAGCAGCATTTGTTGCACTGGGAAACATATGGAAGTCCAAATAAATTAGGTTAAATACTAAAATAAAAATTTTCTTAGGTTAAATACTAAAATAAAAATTTTCAACTCCCAAGTTAAGTCAGTCTTATTATATGGCTGTGAAACATGGAAAACAACTAAAATGACAATCATGAAGGTACAGACTTTCATTAATGGGCGCTTATGCAGAATAAAAGGATGGAAATAGCAGGACAAATTCACTAACATAGAATCATGGAAATGTACAGTCAAATACCAGTGGATAAAGAGATACAGTGAAGACGATGGCGCTGGATGAGACACACTGCGGAAAACAACTGAGAGTATTACACAACAGGCCCTTTTTTGGAATCTCCAGGGAAAAAGACAAAAAGAGGAAGACCAAAGAATTCTTGGAGAAGACAGATAGAAGCAGAGATGAAGATGTGGGGAAGACATGGAATGATCTTAAAAGAATGGCAAAAAACAGAATGACTTGGAAAGTGTTTGAAGACCTATGCTCCACAGGGAGCTGAATGGAAGAAGAAGAAGACAAGAACATCAGACCCAAGGAAAAAGCAGATTGATGGAATATAAGAAATACTAGGAAATATTAACAGCAGGAGAAGCCAACAGAAGAGCAAATGACAAGCTATACCTCCCCTCGACGCTGAAAGACAAATGAGGAAGGGAAAAAAAAGAATAAATTTGGAAAAACTATCATTACGATATTTTTCACATTTCTGGGGTCTGTGCTGGTTGGGGAATGAAGGCTGCATGTTGTCATGTGACGTACAGGTCAAAGTTTTTAATAGAAAAAAAAAACTTCTCTATCCTCACAGAGAATCGAACCCACACCCACTTGATAAGCAAACAAGAGGTTTTAATTTACTCAGACGTCAGTTCTGCTCCCCACCCCACACAAATGAATTGATGAAATATTAAAGGAAACATAACAGTATGTCAAAATAATAGTAAAAGACCGTAAATTATATATATGTCCTCTCAACACTGAAAGGCAAATGAGGAAGGAAAGAAGTCTTAGAAGATCACCTTAAAAATATAACATACATTTGTAAAAGTATTCAAGAAATCAAAATATTAAGATAACAACAAAAGCAAAGATCATATTCCCCATACGCCGCAGTATGTGACAGGGTTCCTTCTTTTTCTACCTTGGTTAGAAATGTCACACTTTTTTTTCATTAACATTTTAAATATCTTTTTACAATGATAGATTGTCAAGCCATCGATCAACCTCCTTAGTCGCCTCTTACGACATGCCTGGAAGGTCACAGTGTCACTATTCTTTACCTCCCTCATAATGAGGCCCCGGTAAGACACGGGATATTTTTAAGATACTTACCCATTAATTCCTAAATTAATAAGAGAAAATATGAAGTGACTAGAATAATTTCACTGGATAATAAAATTGGGGCTCTTGAAGGATCCTTGGGGCTCTTGCTAGAACTTGGGCTTGGTGGACTTGGGGCTCTTGGTGGATCATGCAGCTTAGTGGATGTTGAGGCTCTTGGTGGATCTTAGGGCTTGGTGGACTTGGGGCTCTTGGTGGATCTTGGGGTTTGGTGGACTTGGGCTATTGGTGGATCTTGGAGGACTTGGGGCTCTTGGTGGATCTTAGAGCGTGGTGGACTTGGGGCTCTTGGTGGACTTGGGGCTCTTGGTGGACTTGGGGCTCTTGGTGGATCTTGGGGCTCTTGGTGGATCTTGCAACTTAGTGGATCTCGGGGCTAGGTGGATCTTGGGACTCTTCGTGGATCTTGAGGCTCTTGGTTCAGAATTTTTGCTTCAATTTGCAGCACAGGGAGCTAATATAGATGGCTCTGTAAAAACACCTGTGGGTCTGCCTTGAGTGGATTGAGGGTGATTCTTAAGACTGAACAAATAGGATTGGTTCAGTTACACGACTAATAGTGGCATGAAAAAAAAAACCGATGAACTTACCATTGGTGGAGTTGAAACATTTGCTGCTTCTGCTACTTCTTCATTAGCTCCACTACTTGTGCTTGAGGAATCTGGAGTAGCCTCCCTTTGATCTTTAAGCGTGTAAGCCACAGACCTTGAACTTTCCTCACTCGATGGCAGTTCCTCTCGAGAGAAGTTGAAAAAATCCAAATGAGCTGGGAGAATGGAGGAGCCTAGAAAACGGAAAATTGTACCACAGTTTTAGTCACATAAAAGAATACTTAATTGTTTTTGTTTCCGTAACAGCTCCACCATGAATTATACGTTTTAATTAAATTAAAGAAAATTTTAAATATTATACAGCCTTTTTACAACTCACAGCTGTTTGTCAGCAATACTTTAGTTGATTTGCTTATTTATGCCTTTGAAGGAGATAAAACACACACGATTCTTCTATTATACATTCAAAGTGATCTGAAGAATTTTAAAATTAAAAAACTTTTGCGGTTATAAATTGAATATTGCAACCCCTGAAACTCTCAAATTTGGCAGTCTTTGATCTTTCAGTTATATTTTATGTTTTTGTGTGTGTGTGTGTGTGGTGGTGTTACAAATTGAAACCACTTCTTTAAAATATAGAATTTAAGAAAGAGGAGAATGTACTAAGCTCACGACATCTTAATTTATAAGTGCTGCAAAATTAATTTCCAAGATTGTAACTAAAGTGCCACTTTTAGAAGAAAACAAACAGCTGTGTGCTTCACCCACTGCAGGAACCTAGAAACAGGTAGATGACATTCTTCAATGATGATATCCAGCGATGTTTTGCCGAGCAGCTTCTCTCACGAATGATTTTGTTAATATCAGAATGATAGGTCCAGCAACAGAATGAACAAGACATGCTAAAGTCAGATGTGTTGGGCTGAAAGACGCAAATATCATAGTTATACTGCAAACCACAACACAACGCAGACACGCTCAATCAATGTCCTTTTAAGGGTGGATGATGAAGAGGTACACTCCTTGAGTCATCGGGCGAACGCAAACAAGCAAGAATGAACAAGACATTTTTATGACACATGATCTCATTTATTTTTCTCGCATCATTTTTTAGCTCTTCACCTCTTCTTCTTAGCGCTCACCTTTTAAGTGGGTGTGGACAAGTTGTGACGCTAGTTTACAGTAAAGTTGAGATATCTCCACCTTTTGGACTGACGCATTCGTCTTCGGCATGAATAGATTTCTCTTCTACCTTTCAGCTCCCTGTGGAGCATAGGTCTTCAACAAACACTTTTCAAGTCGTTCTGTTTCTTGCCATTCTTTTAAGATCATTCCATGTCTTTCCCATCATCTTCATCTCTGATTCTCTCTGTCTTCTCCAAGAATTTCTTTGTCTTCCTCTTTGTCTTTTCCCCTGGGGATTCCAAAAGAGGGCCTATTTGTGTAATACTCTCAGTTAGCTTCCGCAGTGTGTGTCCTGTCCAGCACCATCGTCTTCGCTGTATCTCTTTATCCACTGGTATTTGACTGCTACATTTCCATAATTCTAAGTTAGTGATTTTGTACTGCCATTTCCATACTTTTATTCTGCGTAAGCATCCATTAATGAAAGTCTGTATCTTCATTATTGTCAATTTCATTTTTCTCCATGTTTAACGGCCATATAATAGGACTCGCTTAACATTGGAGTTGAACATTTTTATTTGTTTTATTTATTTTTTAGTTGTGTCGCTAGAGTTAAGATATCTGCACCTTTTGGACTGACACATTTGTTTTCAGCATGAATAGATTTGCTTATCAATATTTGCCCAGACAGCAGCCATTTTTTGGCCTCCTCTTTCTGACTAACCGTCAAGGCTTCTTTAACTTGCACAAGTGCACACTGGATCTCCTGTCTTTCACCATTTTCCAAGATGGCTACACATTGAATCTCACTACGCAAGGACCGAGGGAGGGTTAGGACACAAAGAAACAGCAGTTCAATTTTGACAAATTTCCCACCTGTGGTGGGAATCAACCAGGGACCTTCTTGTCTAGATACCAACATTTCACCTCTAGACCACCCATGCCCCCATTTTTCTTATATCTTTGGCTTTATTTCATTCTCAAGTATTTTAAGACCACTTCTTATATATATCTTCTCCATGTGATACAACCATCTGCAAACTATTCCAAGTCTTTCATTAATGGAGAATTCATTCAGAGATATCACCCAGACACCTTTCTTTTTAATCCTAGATTATGATGATCATCATCATCATCAAGTACCGTGCGTGCTAGCGTAGGTTATCACGTCTCTCCACAACTTTCAATCTTGACAGTTAATTAAACATTTCTGTTGTTGACCTTCTGCCAAGCCATTCTCTTAAGCTGTCTGGTATTTTTTCTCTTTGCTTCCTTTATCTCTTCGTCCCTCAATTTTTCCATAGATTATGATACCTTCACAAAAATTATGGCATCAAAATACAAATTCTTCCAAATTTGACAGTTTGTCGTCTAACATTTCCCTCCTCCGTGTTTCTTCCTAATTACTACTTTCGGTGGCCCTTGAGTGTTGATTTTTTTTTCCTTGTGTGTGATATGATCTCATATAAAGTGAAACAAAATCAACCCTTTTTTTCAAGAAATTGATCGTTTTTCCTTTTTTTCCCCCGTGAACAGGGAAATTTCCTTGGTCGTCAACTAACATTAAACAACCTTTTGTAACTCTGGAAACACAGTATGAGGTAGCCGAACATGCTGTGGCCATATCAATAGACAAAAAAAACTTGTTCAGTCCAAGTGGTCCAATTATAGGTCATAAATCAACCTGAGCCAGGAAATCCAAGTCTTATTGTCTCCCCTAGTCTAAACACACAGCTGTGTGTCAAAAGTTCAAAGAAAATATTATTTTTATAGCTCCTGATGTTACAAATAAATAAGTGGTAGTAATTTTTACTGTGGTATCGTAAACATGTAAGTCACAGATAGGTATTATAATCTAGGGTTAATCATCTTTCCCTTATTTTTCCTGAGCAATTCATTATGAAGTTAGTGCTTTGCCCATGTTGTACTAACCCCTACTCTGCTCATCTTCAGAGTTCTAAAGTATTAAAAAAAATTTAAAATATCAGGCAGTGGCAAGACAAGAAACAAAATACAAAATAAGTGCATTGTAGATTAACACAAATAAGAAATGACAAAGTGCAAGGTGTATTTTATGATCAATTTGATTTTTGTAGGAATAACAAAAGACTCTTTATTTATTCTGTTGCTATAGTTGTGTGGTTCTGTGTTTACTACTGACTAGAAGGGTTGGGGGTTTAGTTCCCAGGAATTTATTTTTCTAGACCAAAACAGCTTTGGGGAATCTTTCATCATCAGGTTGCATGTCCTTTGCAGAACATTGCAGAACTCATCACAGTCCGTTTTTAAAAAAAACTGAGATCTCCCACTTCTTCTGTTGTCATACACAAGGTCTCTTTGATGACTTAAAATCACTTTTTTCTTGGTCTGTCCCTGTCTCACCTCCTGGAATCATGCCTTTCATTATGGTTCTTTCTGTATTTTAATTTCCTCTGTAAGATACTTATAAGCCACTTTTTTCAATGTTAATCTTCTATCTTTCAGATCCTTGTGGAGCATAGGTCTTCAACAAACACTTTCCAAGCCGTTCTGATTCTTGCCATTCTTTTAAAATAATTCCATGTCTTCCCCATCACCTTCATCTCTGCTTCCATCTCTCTTCTCCAAGAATATTTTGGTCTTCATCTTTGTCTTTTTCCTTGGGGATTCCAAAAAAGGGCCCATTGTGTAATACTCTCAGTTGGCTTCCGCAGTGTATGTCCTATTCAGCACCTTCATTGTCGCTGTATCGGTATATCCACTGGTATTTGACTGGTGCATTTCCATAACTCTATTTTCAATGTTTAGGTCTTTTAAAACGTCTTCATTGCTCTTTTTTGATCCTCCAAGGTTCCTTAAAGATTATTTGTAGCATTGTACATGATTACTTGACAATCTGCAATTAATAGTTTGTAGTCGCTCACTTGAAGGTTCTGCTGGTCACTTAATAACTTTTGTCTTTGTTATGCCCAAAGCCTTATACCAGGCTGTTTCAGCTTCTGCCCTTGAGATTACTGTTGATGGATCAATCCTCCACCATTCTGCCATCATGTGTGGGCTATTGAAAGAATTCATCCAGATTCTGAAAATTGGTAGCAGAGATAGATCCAGATGGATCTCAGACTGAGCTACAGAGCTTGTGCACATGGATCGTGGTTCTCCATGGAAATTTTTGATATTTCATGGGGAAAATCATAGTATCTATGGAATATTCCAGCATGCAGTGATGATCCTAAAATAACATCAGAGATCCTACCTCATTGCCTATAAAAAACCCAGGCACTAAGACTATATTCACCGCAACATGGAGGGCATCATCAATTTTTTTTTTGCTCCCTTCTTCAACTTAGTTATGTCTGTTCATGCTGTATGCTGCCCTTGAAAAACTACATTTGGGCATAAATTAGTTGAATCTTGTCTTTCGTTACAAGCAGTGGAAAAACCACTTTATATCTTTCTTCTGTTTTATTTATTAATTTACATAATGGTCATCAAAACCAGAAAACAATTTATGAATAAGCTACAATTAGGCATAATTTATTGTGAGTGGAAAAGTAAAAACAAGGGAAAACATGGTAAATGTGCAGTTTTTCTTCTTCCTTTCAGCTCCCTGTGGAGCATAGTTCCTCATTTGTAATACTCTAAGTTGGCTTCCGCAGTGTGTGTCTTATCCAGTGCCATCTCTTTGTCCGCTGGTATCTGACTGGTATTTTTTCATAATTCTAAGTTAGTGATTTTGTCCTGCCATTTTCCATCCTTTTATTCTCCGCATGCATCCATTAAAGAAGGTCTGTATCTAAACATGAAGTTAGTGGCCATATTTTTCTGTGACCACAGCATATTGTTAGGTGATGTGGTCGGTATCATGCCACGCCTTCTTTACTTCCAAGAAAAAATCTCTGGTACCTTTTTAGGCGCTGGTTGAACCCCAGAGGTCTGATGGTCTGAAAAAAAGATCAGCAATTTCTAGGAATCTATGTGGTTGGTGCAAGTCCCTTAACTTTGGTGCTAACTTACGTAAATGAAAGAAACCACTTATTTTAAACCTACAATACCAACTGTCATTATGTTGTTTAAATCAACTTGCATTGACCACAAGTATTTTGTTTCCAAATTAGATCAAAAGCAAGGGCTCTAACTTATACTACATTATGATTCCGATGACAAATTAACATTATGCACTCCAGACAAACCTATAGGTATTCAGGCTTCTTTTAGCAGACAACAAATGGAAATGCATACTGAACATTCTATACATAATATGTTCAAAACTCAAAAAAAAAAACAGACAACACAAGGACACATACTCAAAGTTTGTTATATCTGGAAATATATGCTAGACACACATAATTATACAAGGCAGCGAAAATGGAGGTGCAAATACAACAAGCTGGAGATTTAAACTGTCTAAATAAAATTCTTTCAGCTCCCTTCATAAAGAAATTCAGCAATACCAAATACTGAAATAATTTGTGTGTTTTTGTACTTAAAATAATGTGTTTTGTACTTAAAATAATGTGTTTTTGTACTTAAAATAATGTGTTTTTGTACTTAAAATAAAACCAAGGAATAAGGACCTGTGAACACCCCACAGGTAGTGGGTCACTATAATGTTCTAATATAAATGTGATGGAAATATTATAATTAATAATCTAATAGTAATGTGACGAAATCATAATTAATGACCTAACATTGATGTGATGGAATTATAATGATCTAACATTGATGTGATGAAATAATAATTAATGATCTAACATTGATGTGATGGAATTATAATGATCTAACATTGATGTGATGAAATAATAATTAATGATCTAACATTGATGTCATAGAATTATAATGATCTAACGATGTGATGAAATAATAATTAATGAACTAACATTGATATGATGGAATTACAATGATCTAACATTGATGTTTTAACACTATAATGATCAAGCATTAAAATATTGAAGTTATAATAGTCCAACACTCATGCATTGACACTGACATTATTATAATGATCTAAGATGGGTACATTGACATTATAATGATCTAAGATAGGTACATTGACATTATAATGATCTAAGATGGGTACATTGTAATTGAGTTATTAGCGGGTCATCATCATTGCACTCCAAACATGTCCATAGGTGCTCAGATCCCCTCCTCAGCAAGTCTTGCAGTGTCCAGCGACTGATGACTCCAGTTCTATGTTGGTTGATTAGTCTTCTTACATGCCAACTAAGTTTCTCATTTCTGGCTGTGCCCATCTTAACTCCCATCTTTTTCATCCGAAGGATACAACGTTGGAGTAACGTTGACTCATGGTTATCGAAGTCCTGTGTCCTTCCAACTTCCCGGAGGGCATTGATGATGTTTGCCTGGTCCATTGGCTGACCATCCTCAACAATAGTGCAGCTGGCCAACCTGTCCACTCTTTCATTTCCCCGTACTCCCGCATGTCCTGGGACGTAGACAAAGGGGACCTTATGCATTTTTGACTTCTGCAATGACTTTGCATTGACCATCATATATGTACAGATCCCGCCTCCACTTTTCTTATTATGCTCATCAAATAACTCAGTATACAGGCGTGGGTGTAGTCTTGTGACTCTAACCAGATGAATGCCTTGGTCACTGCCATCACTTCCATCTTCATGCTACTCGTGGTCACAACATATGCACCACTTTCTCCCTTGACTATTCTGCCTGCCGAGCGTGCTGTAGATGCCCATGCACTCCTTTGGCGTCGTATTACAGATCTGTCTGTATAGATGACTGTATCTTTCTCATCTGTGTTATCCCAGATAAGACCTTTGACCTCCGTATTTAACATGACTGAGTCATGTTCCCTACATTTAAAATCAAACGCCCATGGTGCCTCCACGTGCCGTAGAGCTAATTGACTGGTATTGGCCAATCTATAACGTGGAAACGGGTTCTGGAATGTGCGATTGAGTGAGTGCACATGAGTCTAGACCATCCACAGCATTGACATTATAATGAACTAAGATGAGTGCATTGACATTATAACAATCTCAGATGAGTGCACTGACATCATAATGATCTAAGATGGGTGCATTGATATTATAATGATCCAAAATCTAAAATGAGTGCGTTGACAATATAATGATATAAGATGATTGTATTTACATTATAACGATCTCAGATGAGTGCACTGACATCATAATGATCTAAAATGAATGTATTGACAATCTACATAACTTAATCTACAGTACATTATATAGATGATAATTAGTGCAAATGTAACATACATTAAGATCCAGTAAATTCATCATATAATAGTATGATGTACTCTGATTCATTACATCATGATCATCAAGTACCGTACCTGCTGGCGTAGGTGATCATGTCTCTCCACAACTCTCAATTTCTACAGTTATTTATCATTTCTATTGTTGACCTTCTGCCAAGACATTCTCTTAAGCTGTTTGGTATCTTTTCTCTTTGCTTGCCTCTATCTCTATGTCCCTCAATTTTCTAATTTGTCAAAATATATTCCATCTGTTCGCTTCACATTACATGGCCAAAAAATTATAATTGTTTCTTCCTAACAGTGGAAAATAGCTCTACTTTTGCTCTTGAAATTTTTCAGAATGTTTTCATTACTCTTCTTAGCTGTTCGTGGCATTCTCAACATTCTTCTGTAAAACCACAAGACTCATCAGTCTCTCAATATACACATCCTTGTTTCACACAGCCTCTAATATTCAAAAGAGATTGTAGTCCACCTCACAATGGTGCTGCGCTTTTAGCTCACTGGTGAATGTTAACAAGTGCTGTATAATGTGGCTCTCATTAAACAACAGGCTCTCATTTAACAACAGGGGCTCTCATTAAACAGCAGAGACTCATTAAACAGCAGAGGCTCTCATTAAACAACAGGCTCTAATTTAACAACAGGGGCTCTCATTAAACAGCAGAGACTCTCATTAAACAACAGGCTCTAATTTAACAACAGGGGCTCTCATTAAACAGCAGAGGCTCTCATTAAACAGCAGAGGCTCTCATTAAACAACAGGCTCTAATTTAACAACAGGGGCTTTCATTAAACAGCAGAGACTCTCATTAAACAATAGGCTCTAATTTAACAACAGGGGCTCTCATTAAACAGCAGAGGCTCTCATTAAACAACAGGGGGCTCTCATTAAACAACAGGGGCTCTCATTAAACAGCAGAGGCTCTCATTAAATAACAGAGGATCTAATGTAACAACAGGGGCTCTCATTAAACAGCAGAGACTCTCATTAAACAACAGGCTCTAATTTAACAACAGGGGCTCTCATTAAACAGCAGAGGCTCTCATTAAACAACAGGCTCTAATTTAACAACAGGGGCTCTCATTAAACAGCAGAGACTCTCATTAAACAACAGGCTCTAATTTAACAACAGGGGCTCTCATTAAACAGCAGAGGCTCTCATTAAACAACAGGCTCTAATTTAACAACAGGGGCTCTCATTAAACAGCAGAGGCTCTCATTAAACAACAGGCTCTAATTTAACAACAGGGGCTCTCATTAAACAACAGGGGCTCTCATTAAACAGCAGAGGCTCTCATTAAACAACAGAGGATCTAATTTAACAACAGGGGCTCTCATTAAACAGCAGAGGCTCTCATTAAACAACAGGGGGCTCTCATTAAACAACAGGCTCTAATTTAACAACAGGGGCTCTCATTAAACAACAGGGGCTCTCATTAAACAGCAGAGGCTCTCATTAAACAGCAGAGGCTCTCATTAAACAGCAGAGACTCTCATTAAACAACAGAGACTCTCATTAAACAACAGAGGCTCTCATTAAACAACAGAGGCTCTCATTAAACAACAGAGATTCTCATTAAACAACAGAGCTGCTCATTAAACAGAGGCTCTCATTAAACAACAGAGGCTCTCATTAAACAACAGCTGCTCATTAAACAACAGAGCTGCTCATTAAACAACAGAGCTGCTCATTAAACAACAGAGCTGCTCATTAAATAACAGAGCTGCTCATTAAACAACAGAGCTGCTCATTAAACAACAGAGACTCTCATTAAACAACAGAGACTCTCATTAAACAACAGAGACTCTCATTAAACAACAGAGGTGCTCATTAAACAACAGAGGCTCTCATTAAACAACAGAGGCTCTCATTAAACAACAGAGCTGCTCATTAAACAACAGAGCTGCTCAATAAACAACAGAGGCTCTCATTAAACAACAGAGCTGCTCATTAAACAGAGGCTCTCATTAAACAACAGAGGCTCTCATTAAACAACAGAGACTCTCATTAAACAACAGAGGCTCTTATTAAACAACAGAGGCTCTCATTAATTATGTAACTATATAACATTCATTTTGTTCTGGTTAAAAAAAATGGAATATTGCATATTCAGAAAGTCTCAAACTTGCCAATCTTTGATCATTTTATTACAAACATTAACTCTTAAAATAATCTTGATCCTTCCAGTGCCGCTAGGTGACATCACATAGAGCTTGTAGTATTTTTTGCCATCCACCTCTATTCTTAGTGAGATGTTCAATCTTATCTAATGAGTCAATGCCTGCCAACTTTGCTTCTCTTATAAGTGTTCTTTTTAGTGTTTCTCTGTGTCTTCCTCTTTATCTGCATTCTGATATTTCCCATAGAAGAGTCTGTTTTGGAATTCTCTTGTCTCTTCTCAACACATGCCTGACATATGTCCATCTTCTCTTCTTAATGGTATATGAGATCGTTGGTTGCATGGCCATTTCTCTTATCTCTATATTTGTCTTGAATTTATTCCATTGTACACGAAGTACTCTTCTTAAGCATTTGTCTTCAAAAGCATTTAGTTCTCTCTCAATCTCTTTTGTTGTTTTCAAGCTTTCAAAAGCATAGGTAAGGTTAGATTATACATTTGAGTTGAATACTCATAAGTTTAGTTTTCTTGCTTAGTATTTTTTATTTCCATATTTTATCCAGGTTTTTAAAATTTGTCTTTGCTAACCTGCTTCTGATCTCTTTCTGTGATCGATTGGTGATTTCTCTAATTATCTATAATTGGTAAATATGTGTGTAATATAATTTAAATATGTATTTAATTTAATTTAAATATGTGTTTAATTTAACTCTGTGTAATGTCCGTGGGAACGCTGCCATGGTTACTTACTTATTTATAATTTTTCCATGGGAACGCTGACATGGTTACTCTCATTTTGTTTCGTTATAGTGAAATTACACATTTTAAACTACCACATCTGCAAGGGATATAACTCTAATAGAATTTCCTGTCTGTAGATACGTGTCGGTCAATCAACGTGGGCTTAATTTGTTTATAAAATTGTCAAAATTTGTGTTGTTTTCTAAAGTCTTCAATCAGCTGATTCATGTTTATAAGTGAAAAATGGCTAGCAGCAGTGAAGTATCTACCGCTCCTAAACGTGACTTATTATTAACAGCAGAAAAAGCTCGAAATTCTGTTCTGAGAACTTTCAATGTAATAGTGACTTAGTTGTAGTAGCACTGTTGGATTAAAATGGACCCCCACTTTGGGTAGGTGAGTACCATTTTTCATATAATTTTTTTTGTTGCAAAAATTTAGATTTTTAATTGCTTAAATTCTTATCCTTCAATTTTTTTTTCAAAATAATGTTTCTGATTATGAATCTGTGTCCTTTTTCCCTTCAATTTGATGCCTAATATATATGTCTATGACTTATTATAGTGAAAATATGAAAGATTTAGTGAAAGAAGTATTTTTCAGGAAGAACAAATTATGGCAAAACAGTAGTGACTGGGTAGAAAAACTACGGTCATTAAGAGTTAAATATGTTTTTAATTTAATTTAAATATGTGTTTAATTAAATTTAAATATGTGTTTAATTTAAATATGTGTTTAATTTAATTTAAATATGTGTTTAATTTAATATTTGCATGTTTAGCTGAGAAAATAGGGCAGCCTGGCATATTGACCCTTTCATCCATGAATGTGCCAGTGGCCACCGAGAAATATATGCACTAACATTATATGCCCAATATGGGACCTGATGATCTAGCGGTAAGACATCAACCTCTAAACAAGAAGGATCAGAGTTCAAATCCCATGACAGGCTGCTGGAGAATTTCACTTCGAATCCAGGGTTCTTTTGTGGCTTTGCGCTTATTCCCATCTCTGGAGTGTGAGAACCAATGTTTAGGCCTCTTTGGAAAAAAAAAAACAGCAAACAACAGGAGGTACCATGTACATTTTGAGCATGCTAAATAACCCTTGACGGTTAGAAATCAAAAAGAGTAGGCCCAAAAAATGGCAGGAAAAAAATTGACCTATATTTTACTATAATTTTATAATTTACCAGCCAAAACCTATAAAAAGAGAGTACTTCTAAGTTTGAGAATATCTGCCTGTATGGTGGGAGAGAATTGAGCACACAGTTGCCAGTGTGAACTGTATGAAAAAAAATATTATATTCACGCAAAATCTAATCCCTCACAAAATGTTGAATACACCTTTGGGTGTGGAGTGAATTCTTTTCCTTCGCCACTCCCATCATCCCAGCCTTCCATTCTCACATAATAACTGGAGTGAAGGAAATGACTAGATAAAGCACCAAAATATCAGTAGTGCAAACAACAGAGATAATGATGACAATGGCAAACTGCACTCAAACCTCTGACAATCAGCATGCAACTAATACAAACCAGTAAACTATATACAACACTCATTCCAGTTAGCATGCATCAACTAACACTCGATTTGACAGTTCAACCAGCCTCAATCTAACAAACATAAACAAAGAAATCAATCTGTTAAGCATGCAATGGTTAATACTCATAAGGAAATTCCCAGCATGCACCATATACTGGTCATATCAATAAATTACCCAGCATGCACTAGCTCATCATCTGGTCAGATGTCCTTTGCAGAACAATGCATTTACCAAAGCCCATCTAAAAGAATCTGTCTCTAGCCAGATCTCCCACAGAACAATGCATTCACCAGAGCCCATCTGAAAGAATCTGTCTCTAGTCAGATCTCCCACAGAACAATGCATTCACCAGAGCCCATCTAAAAGAATGTCTCTAGCCAGATCTCTCACAGAACGTTGCATTTACCAGAGCCCATCTAAAAGAATCTGTCTCTAGTCAGATCTCCCACAGAACAATGCATTTACCAGAGCCCATCTGAAAAAATCTGTCTCTAGTCAGATCTCCCACAGAACAATGCATTTACCAGAGCCCATCTGAAAGAATCTGTCTCTAGTCAGATCTCCCACAGGACAATGCATTTACCAGAGCCCATCTGAAAGAATTTGTCTCTAGTCAGATCTCCCACAGAACAATGCATTTACCAGAGCCCATCTGAAAGAATCTGTCTCTAGTCAGATCTCCCACAGGACAATGCATTTACCAGAGCCCATCTGAAAGAATTTCTGTCTCTGGCCTATTCTCCCACAGAATATTGCAGTCATCACATGCAATCTGAATGATCCTTTTCTCTAGCCAGATCTCCCACAGAATGTTACATTAACCACAGTTCATCTGAATGAATCCTTTTCTCTAGCCAGATTTCTCATAGAATGTTGCATTTACCACAGTTCATCTGAATGAATCCTTTTCTCTAGCCAGATCTCCCACAGAACGTTACATTAACCACAGTTCATCTGAATGAATCTCTGTCTCTAGCCAGATTTCTCATAGAATGTTGCATTTACCACAGCACATCTGAAATAATCTCTGTCTCTAGCCACATTCCCCACTTCTTCTGTTGTCATGTTCAAGGTCACCTTGATGTCTTGAAACCACCTTCCTCTTGGGCTGCCCCTGATGTACCACCCAGGAACCATGCCTTCCATTATTGTTCTTTTCAGCCCGCTGTATGTTTTGATGTGGCTGTAGTATTTTAATTTCCTCTGTAGAATAGTGTTTATAAACAAATTCTTTTTGAAGTCTTTTAATAAGCAAGTCTTTTAATACATCTTCATTGCTCTTTTTCATTATCCAAGGTATCTTAAAGATTTTTCAGCGATATTTTGCTTCGAATGAAAGAATTTTCTTCCTTGCTGTTTGTGAGACTGTCCACAATTCACAACCATATGCTGCTATCAGAAAGACACATGCACCATCTAACATTCACAATAAAATACCCCGCAAGCATCAGTGACCATTCATAATAAAATACCCAGTAAGTAACAGTTAACACTCATAATAAAATAGCCAGCAAGCAACAGTTAACACTCATAATAAAATACCCAAAATATTATCTAATGACAGCTATCTAATAGTTCTGATGTTTTTTAGAAGAAAAATAATCAACAACAGAACTGATATGATGCACTGTAGATAGAAGATTGTGGAAGGACATGATCACCTATGCCAACCGGCATGGCACATAATGATGATCTATAGTTCTACTACGGCCAACAGGCTGAGACGAAAATCCCAAAATCACCTAAACTTTGCAACATCTTCAGCTATGACAGTTATAGACATCTGACTTCATTTTACACAACTGCCCCTGCTTGCAAAGTTGATAACATCACAAGTTGGGTGATATCTTTTAGCCCATGAGCCTTAGTAAAGATAAAAATGACTGTGAATTAACATTTATAATAATAAAATGCCTAGTGTACCATCCAACACCCGTAATTAAAGAACACCTGGCTTTCACCAGAAAACACTCGTTATAATAAAATATCCTGAAAATCATTTAACACTCAGAATAACAGAACAGCTGGCATGCACCAGATAACACTCGTTTTTATGTTATAATAAAATATCCAGAAAACCATTTAACACTCAGAATAACAAAACAGCTGGCATGCACCAGAGAACACTCGTTATGTTATAATAAAATATCCAGAAAACCATCTAACAATCAGAATAACAGAACAGCTGGCATGCACCAGAGAACACTTGTTATAATAAAATATCCAGAAAACCATCTAACAATCAGAATAACAGACCAGCTGGCATGCACCAGATAACACTTGTTATAATGTTATAATAAAATATCTAGAAAACCATCTAACAATCAGAATAACAGACCAGCTGGCATGCACCAGATAACACTTGTTATAATGTTATAATAAAATATCCAGAAAACCATCTAACAATCAGAATAACAGAACAGTTGGCATGCACCAGATAACACTCGTTATAATGTTATAATAAAATATCCAGAAAACCATTTAACACTCAGAATAACAGAACAGCTGGCATGCACCAGATAACACTCGTTATAATGTTATAATAAAATATCAAGAAAACCATTTAACACTCAGAATAACAGAACAGCTGGCATGCACCAGATAACACTCGTTATGTTATAATAAAATATCCAGAAAACCATTTAACACTCAGAATAACAAGACAGCTGGCATGCACCAGATAACACTCGTTATAATGTTATAATAAAATATCCAGAAAACCATCTAACACTCAGAATAACAAGACAGCTGGCATGCGCCATCTAAAACATATGACAATGAACTGTTGAAAACACAAATTTTGACCTCTGAGACACAAGAATGTAAGGAAGTCTTCAGTCTTGGGGACCCTAGATGATATCATCTTGACTGCTGGCGTTGCGGACTTGACTGGAGTACAGCTCACCATACCTGGCATGGAGCAGCCCTGGGCAAATTTCTTTGGGCATGGATTTTCCTGTCGAAATAACTAACAATGTCTTCAGGCATTAACTTTTGGCAATAAGAAAAACATGAAAGCGAGATGATGTTCCTTGACTCCAATGAATATGAAAGCAAATAATGAAAATATGATGTTTCAAGGAATTAAATATATTTTCATTATTTTCACCTTTCTTATAAAAATAGCAACTGGGAAATTAGGGGAAAAAAATCATTAATAGAAACTTGCAGAGAAGAATTAAGATGATATGATATGTAATAAAGAACTCACGGAAAAAATTAACATAAACGTAAGGAAAGATGATTGATGAGCCAATGAGGAGCTAGAAAAGATTAGCTTTGATGCGACTGGAAGATGATTGGATGAAAATCACTTTGATAACAGTTCTTGTATTGCTGGTAGTTGAAACCTCTTTTCAATTTGACTTTCCTGAACAGAATGGTTCCCACTGCATTATTTCATCTTAACTAACTCATTTGTATTAAAATGTTTTCAAGCCTTATGGTGTCATTTTTTCCACTGGTTATTAGTATTTCTCACACATTTATTGAATTCTTAACAATCTATTGTCTACTGCATCTATTTCGTACAACTCGACATGTATTTTAATGTCTTTATTTTGAAACCTACTTTGTAGTTGTCAGTAAATATATTTTAATTATTAATATATCTCTCTTCTTTCATCTTTAACATTTATTTCATATTCTTTATTGTATCTTTATCATATCTTTATTGCACTACAGAAATAAAAACCAGAATAGAACAAGCCATATTAGCATTTCATAAAATGACAAACATGTTGTGCAATAAGGCTATGTCAAGAAAAGTGAGAAAGAGAATGTTGGTGCTACTCAGAGCTAATTCTGACCGATGCACAGCTGTTTGTCATGGATACTTTCATTTATTTGTTCATTGGTGTCTTCCCAGGAAAATAAAATTCCCATGCTTTTTCTCATTACATCTTTAAAGTTATTACACAAAGCTGTATTTCAAATTAACAAATGTGTGGTTAAAAATGTAATATTGCACACCCCCCCCCCCTTCCCCAAATTAAAAAAAAAAATCTCAGGCTTTCCAAACTTTGATCTTTTTGTTACAAGCATTAGCTACTCAAATCTCACACATAAGTAATTGCTTTAGCCAACAATTTACGTTTTGTGTGTGATGTCACAAATTGAAACCACTCCCATAAAGTATCAATTTTCAGAATGAGTGGAATGTAATAGGCTCAAGACATCTTCATCCACAATTGCTGCAAAATGTCATAGATTATAACCATAATGCTGCTTTGAGAAGAAAACAAATAGCTGTGTGTGGAAGTGAATCATGGACAATAGACAAACAAATGAAAAGATGATCAGATGCCTCAGAGATGAGATTTCTTAGAAGAATGTTGAAAATTCCCTAGACAGCTAAAACGACCAACAAGGAAATTCTCAAAGAAGTCTACACAATAAGGGAGCTCCCAAATAACAGAATGAAACAATCAACACTTTTCTGACACCTTCATAAGATGAGAAAAGTTGGAATACTTGTTACAACTGGCAAAATACAGGGAAAGAGAGATTGTGGACAAAGAGAGAAGATATTAGACAGCTTGGTGTCATGGTATGTAAACAATCAACAACAGAATTGATACAATGCAATTAGGACAGGGAATTATAGAAGGACATGATCTTCTACGCCAACCTGTACGGCACATGATGATTGTATCTTTACTATTGTCTTTATTTCCTACATTTGTTTTATGTCTAGGACTGACAGGTTTTTGATGAAACTGAAATATAAAGCATCCGGGTTAAATCCCCAGAAGCAGTAGATTTTTTTTTGGACTGATAAGGTTCCGGGGTTCACCCAGCCTCTAAAAATGGGTGCCAGAGATTTTTCTGGGAAGTAAAGGGGGCCTAGCGTGCTACTGACCACATCAACCAAAAAAATGCCATGTTCATAGAAAAATATGGTTACCAATACCATATTCCCCATATGCCTAGGAAGGCAGGGAGAGACCCTTGACATTACCATGCATGTTTAAATTCTTTCAGATGAGCTGTGATGAGAGCAACATTCTATGAGAGATCTGGCTAGAGACAGATTATTTTAGATGAGCTATAATGAGTGCAATGTTCTGTAGGTTTAGAGACATAAATTATTTTAGATGAGCTGTGATGAGTGCAACATTCTGTAGGAGATCTGGCTAGAGACAGAGATTCACTCTGTGGGAGATCGAGCTAGAGACAAAGATTCATTCAGATGAGCTGTGATGAGTGCAACATTCTGTGGGAGATTTAGCTGAAGAGAGAGATTCTTTCAGAAGGGCTGTGGTTAGCGCATCGTTCTGCAAAGGACATGCAATTCAATGATTCTGCTATATTGAAACCAGCGACAAGGGAAAAAAAATCAAGATGACCAAAGGTGGTACAAGATGCAGTGAACGACAAAGTCTTTCTATACGATATAGATGGGAGAACATCAGAATGAGGACATCAACTCAATAAGGGGAAAAAAACAAGATTTTTACAAATCCAAAGCAGTTAATTTGTTAATGTGGTGATAATGCCTGATAAATGGTGAATCATAATCGTTATCAAGTCATTATAATCAGCATCCTTCAAATGCCATTAGATATCACACACAGCTCACCAGGTGCCTCATTTATTTTTCCCTGATTGGGGCAAAAGGTTTCTTAATCTCAGTAAGGGAGTCAATGCATGCTGTTGTTGCCTTTCTTAGCAGTGTTCTGATCAATCCCTCAAAGTTAGCTTGGCTTATATTTCTTTTTTGTCTTGGTGCTTCCTGTTTGAAGGCAAGCTTTGTGACTCTCTACAGCTAGTTTGTAGCAAGCAACTTTGCCAGAAGTTTGATAATATATTACTGTATAAGGTTAGGTGCTATTTTTAGCTGAGCAGAACTACTCACGAATGATTCCACCAATATTGGATCAACAGATCTGACCGCAGAATGAACGAGGTGCAATTATGTTGCCAGGTCCCATCTCCTTTGACCTGAGTCCTATGGCTTCTAATGCTGATACCTCATCCCAGATTTCTTATTTTTGTTCTCCAAGTACTACAGATTTGTTGTCAGATTCTGCCAATCCCTTTTGCTGACAGAGAAATTACTCTCCCCCCCCCCCCCACAAAAAAAATCCATGCAAACACTCCTATGCATCAGTAATGATCTGCCCTTAAGTTTTGTCACTAAGGTACAATAATTACTTCCTCTATAACTCAACTTTGGTTCAGAACATAAGGAACTCATCTCTCCTTCGGATTGCTTCAAAGTGAAATCAAGATAAGGCTGGGGTAAACTGTACATAGCTCTAGATTCATATTATACACTTCAGCATGATAAGCAAATGGAAATAGCACTCAACCCTCGTTCGTTTTATTTAAAACTCTCATTAAAATTAGATAACATTAATAAAATGCTTGCTTTCTTCCAAAAACACCTGTCAACATCATCTACATGTGTGTGCGTACATTCATTGATAAGAAAAGTGGAGATGAGCTCTATACGCATGCTGTGGGTTGAGACAATGCACAAGTTAACAATATGCAGAATCACCTTTGTCTAGATCACTGGACATGTGGGAGTGCGAGGAAATGAAAGAGAGCGACCAGGTTGGCTAGCTGTGCTGTCGTTGAAGATGGTCCAAATGATCAGGCAGATGTCATTAATGCCCTCTGAGATGCAGGAAGGGCACAAGACTTTGACAACCATGAGTCCATGTCACTTCTTCAGATGAAAGTGATGGAGGAGTTAAGATGCGTACAGCTAGAAACAAGACTTAGTGGGCACATAAGAGGACTTATCAACAACACAGAGATGGAGTTGTCGCTGGACACTGCAGGACATGCTGAGGAGGGGATCTGAGCACCTATGGGCATGTTCAAAATGTAATGATGATAACCCACAAAAACTCAATGATGATAATCAACAAATTACTCATCTTATTGATAACACACAAATAACTCAATGAGATAACCCACAAACAACTTAATGATGATAATCCACAAATAACTTAATAACTCAATACTGATAACCCACAAATAACTCAACAACTCAATTATAACCAACAAATAAATCAATGATGATAACCCACAAATAATTCAATGATTATAACCAACAAATAACTCAACTCAATAACGATAACCACAAATAACTCAGTAAAATTTATATCTTTAAACAGGAAATGTTAACATCAAGAAACAATCATTTGTGATTCTCTGGGAACTACAATCTGTTAATTGAGATACCAAGTTTCTTATTACCTCTTAGATCCATTGTGGGAGCTGCTAGAGGATCTGACTGAGTCCTGGCTGCTTTCGTCCACACTCAAGCTAGCTGCAAACAAAACAGTAAAAAGAGGTTTAGCCAACTTCACTATCTTAGTGGCTAAGATAAATTAGGAATCTCAACGAAAATGATTATGTAAACAACAAAATGGAAGACGGAATTTATATAAAAATGATAGTAAAAATAATCAATTTGCCCGCCCACCCATCTATAGGGGGAGCCGCGATAGCTCAGTGGTTAGTGAACTGGACTACAAAGGACAAGAGGTAGGGTTCAATCCCAACCAATTGCTTCCAGGTTCACTCAGCCTTTAATGGGTACTGGATTTTTTTCTGGGAAGGTAAAGCAGCATGGGCATAATACCGACGACATTACCCCAAAAATCATGTGCCGAAGGTCTGTAAAATTTATGGTCACTAACACCATATTCCCTAAATGCCACTTGGCGTGACGGGGTACTTTAGTTTTTTTTTTTTTTTTACCTATCTATATCTTCCTGTGTGTTAACGGAGTCTCATTATGAGTAAAGAATAGTGACACTGTGACCTTCAAAGCATGTCGTAAGAGGTGACTAAGGAGGTTGACCAATGGCTTGACAAGCTGTCATTGTAAAAACTATTGTTATGAAAACAGAGCCATAGATTTTAGAGGCAGTGATCTCTGCAATATGTGCCATTTTGGCATGCAAGGATTCTGTTTTTGAGATTCTGGTTCTGCCCTATGTGCAGTCTTCAGCTCGAAAGGACAATAGATAGATAGATAGATAGATAGATAGATAGATAGATAGATAGATAGATAGATAGATAGATAGATAGATAGATAGATAGATAGATAGATAGATAGATAGATAGATAGATAGTAGGTAGGTAGGTAGGTTAGGTGGGTGGGCGGGCGGAAAGACAGATAGATAGGGAGGCTGGGTGGTCTAGAGGTAAGATGTCGGACTCTAGACAAGAAGGTCCTGAGTTCAATTCCCACCAAACTCTCTAGTGTAAACACACAGCGGTGTGTCAAAAGTGCAAAGAAAATAATATTTTTAGAGCTCCTTTTGTTATATTTAAATGATAGTAATTTTACTACAGTATCGTATAAGGGAGAGTCTACATATATGTATCAATGTAGAGTTGAAAAAATTACAAAAACCAAAAGAAAAATATTTCTCCTCCTTTTAGGCGTTCACCCATGAAGAGGGTCTGGATGTGCTATCTCACTAGTTTATGGCATAGTTGTGATATCTACATCTTTCGGCCCAACACATCCGTCTTTGGCATGGATGGGTAGATCTTACTTAACAATTTTTACCCAAACAGCAGCCATGTTTTGGCCTACTCTTTTCAACTTTAAACTGCCACGGGTTGACGTTCGAGAGTGCACACAGGAACTCCTATTTTTCACCATTGTCCAAAAGGGCTAGACTCTCTAGATCTCACTACTCAAAAACCAGGGGAGAGTAAAGCCACGAAGAAACCACGGGTTCAGTTTTTAAAGATGTCCACGGCATATGGTGGGAATTGAACCTGGGTCATTCATGTCAAGAGGCCAATGTCTTACCTTCAGATCACCCAGTCCCCCTGTAAAAAAGATATTTTTTTCCCCCCGTTCTCCAGCTTTCACCTCTGGTGAAGTACCTAGAGACCAGGAACTGAATTTTGCGTGTTAATCACTTTTTCTTTGGCAGCTGTGCGCACAGGGGTCCCTCGCCATACAGGCAGATAATTCCAACTTCAGAGGTACTCATATTTTTTCCCATCAATGAATAATTGAAATTTCAAGCGGGGCCTCGCTGCCGAGACCAGGGATGGTTGCAACAGAGAGAAATAACAATCTGGTGCAGCCGGGATCACAACCTCTCTGTCTTAAGTCTAGTCTTGCCTCGAGGCCAACCAGCCCTCCCACCCCCTGAAAAAAATTATAGCATGAAAACACAAAAAAAGTTTAATACATTACAACATGAACAACAAACAACAGAAAACAATATTACTGATAACAGAAAAGCAACAGTTTAAGAAATGACGACAACCAAAAAAACAGTTAAAGATATATTGATAACATTAAGCAACAGTTTAAAAAAAAAAAAAAACAGTAAATGAAGAAACATCTGTTATCTTCTACCCACCTGTCATCTCACTCTGCCTTGGAAGCCTTTTTTGGATGAAACATCCGGGTGGATGCTTTCGTGTGTGAGCTCCTTTCAGACATTTGTTAACAGATGAAACTCTAATGCTGCTGCTGCTGCTGCTAACTGTCGTAGTTGTGGAACAGCCATCGCTATTGTTTCTGCTCCCTTTAATGTTGCTTCTACCACCGATGCTGTGACTACCGCTAATGCTGCTGACAGTATCTACAAATCCTGGCAAGATGCGACACCGTCTGTTCTCTTGCAAGGAAGCATAAAGTGCTTTATTCAGCTCTTGCTCTTCCCTCCTGGACAACCCGACTGTGTCATCCTGCAACAACAACCACAATTACTCTATCTGTCAAACTAAAATGCTTAACCCTAGATCATGCTGCCTACCTGTAACTCTTCCAGTTATGATACCTTAGTAAAAATTACTACCACTTATATGTAACATTAGGTGCTACCTCTCTTGAAGTATTGTCTATATCTGCAATGTCATTATTGAGTTATTTGTGGGTCATCATTATTGCACTCCAAACATGTCCATAGATGCTCAGATCCCCTCCTCAGCGAGTCCCGCAGTGTCAAGTGACTAACGGCTCCAGTTCTGTGTTAGTTGATAATTCTTCTTACATGTCCACTAAATTTCTCATTTCTGGCTGTGCCCATCTTAACTCCCATCTCTTTCATCAAAGGAGTGACGTGGACTCATGGTTGTTGAAGTCATGTGTCCTTCCCACTTCCAGGAGGGCACTAATAATGTCCGCCCGATCCATTGGTTGATCGTCCTCAACAATAGCGCAGTTAGCCAACCTGTCCACTCTTTCATTTTCTCATACTCCCACATGTTCTGGGATGTAGAAAAAGGTGACCTTACGTATTTTTTACTTCTGCTATGACTCCACCCATTGCATACGTACAGAACCCACCTCCACTTTTCTTATCTGCAATGTCGCGTCCTGTATCAATTTTACTGTCTTTTGTAATTCTTGAAGTGGCCCATATAGTTTTATCTATAGTGTTGTATCTATGGGCCAATGGATTTTCCTCAGTCTACTATAATCAGTACAGTCTTGAACTATGTGTTCAGCAGTCTGGGGCGCTTGTCCACATGTACATGTAGTTGAGGTGTCGATCTTGAATTTTTGCATACATATGACTGTGGAGTTAATTGTGTCCTGTTCTGAGGCGTATAATGATAGCTTGTTCCCATCTATTCATATTTATGAAAAGCATCCTGATTTGGGGCTTGTGATCTTCTTATTGATTTGATTATCTGTTTCTTCTGTTGGAATGTGCCTGTTGTGCTCTAGGTGCTCTAAAAATAGTAATTTCTCTGAACTCTTGACACAGTCCTGTGTGTTCACACTAGGTAAAACATGGGGACTTGAAATTCCTGGCTCAGGATGATTTATGACCTGAGTTTGACATCATGGACAGGATGTGTTACAATGTCTATCAGTACGGTCACCATAAATCTGTCAATATGTTCCGCGACCACATAACATTATTTGCTGTATTTTTTTAGTCACAAAGGGGTGTTTGATGTCTGCCAATGACAAGGAAATTTCCCTGGTCACAGTAAATGAAGAAACAGTCAATTTCTTGAAAATTTGTTATTTTTTTCACATTAAACAATGTATCTCACACTCTCTAAAAAAAAAAAAAAAATCCAACAGCAATGGAAACAAATTAAACACTCAGGAGTCACTGTAAGTGCTAATTAGGAAGGTGCACAAAAAGGAAGGGTGAGGGTAATGTTTGAACATGAGAAAATGTCAAATTTTGAGGAATTTATGTTTTGATGCTGTAAATGTTACTTATGGTATCGTATTCTATGGTTATAAATCAAAGTTTGATTAAAAGGTCATTCAACAACTAACTTTGTTTCAAAATCACACTCTATCTTCTTCTTTATCTCTTAACCATGGGGATCATTTGAAACTACAGATAGATTTAGTCAACCTTCTCCATTTCTCTCTATCTTCAGTTAATCTTTCTTCATGTTCTTACTTTCAGCTCCCTGTGGAGCATAGGTCTTCAACAAACACTTTCCAGGCCGTTCTGTTTCTTGCCATTCTTTTAAGATCATTCCATGTCTTCCCCATCATCTTCATCTCTGATTCCACCTGTCTTCTCCAAAGATGGATACTTTGGTCTTCCTCTTTGTCTTTTTCCATGGGGATTCCAAAAAAGGGTCTGTCGTGTAATACTCTCAGTTGGCTTCCACAGTGTGTGTCCTATCCAGTGCCATCGTCCTCATTGTATCACTTTATCCATCTATATTTTTCCATAACTCTATTCTAGTGATTTTGTCCTGCCATTTCTATCCTTTTATTCTGTGCAAGTATCCATTAATGAAGGTCTGTATCTTCATGATTGGTATTTTTGTTGTTCTCCATGTTTCACAGCTTAATATTGGAGTTGAAAATTTTTAATTTTGTATTGAGCCTAATTTCTTTGGATTTCCATATGTTTCTAAGTGCAACAAATGCTCCCCTTGCTTTTGCTATCCTTATTTTGGTATCATTCTCTGTTCCTCCCTTGTTGTCTATATAACTGCCCAGATAAACATTGAGGCACTGTCTGAAAAGTATTCCTTGTTGCAGTTTCTTCATATCCATGTCCGGCTTGATGCCGGAGCTACGGAGTTTAGCGCTCTGTGCACACCATGACCTATATGTTTCATCCGGATTGTGTTTCGATATTCCAATTGCTTACAATGAATGATGATATCATATGATGAAGGGCAATTCAGCTGCATTCACTTTCGGTGTCGCTTGGCCTTATGCCTTTTGGCGTGTGCTGTAGCTGCTATGATGGGGATTGCAGCTGCCTTACTTTGTTTGGATCCTTCAATTAGATAAGATGTTAATTCGAATGATTCCACTGCCATGGAAGGCTGAGCAATTATGGATTTTAATTTGTTCGCAAATTAAAACATCACCGGGGACATCGACTAATTATAACTGCCCAGATATATGTAAGAATGTACGTCTAGTAGAGGTATTTCTCCTACTGTTATTTGGTAATTGCCAACTGCATTAATTCTCATGATTTTGGTCTTACCTCTATTTATTTTCAGTCCCAGGTGTAATGATCTCACATCAGATATGCGTATTTTATCTTGCATCTGTTATGGTTATGTGATAGGAGAGCTATGTCATCAGCAAAATCTAAGTCATTAAGTTGCTTGGTCAATGACCACTGGATTCCATTTCTATTGGTCTGAGTTATTTTCATAATCCAATTTATGGCCAGTAGAAGGAGAAATGGAGATAAAAGGCATTCCTGCCTTACTTCTGTTCTTATTTCAAATGCTTCTATAAGCTGCCCTTTGTGCACAACACTACATTTCATTCCTTCATACACTGTTCTTATCAGGGTAATATGCTTTATAGGGATTCCATAATGACTCAGTAACTTTCAAAGCATTCCTCTGTCTAATCTATCAAATGGCTTTTCATAATCTATGAATCCGATGTAATATGACATGATACCGACCGCATCACTAAAAATTTGCCGTGATCATAGAAAAATATGGTCACTAACACCATCATCCCCATACGACTAGCAAGGCGTGGAGGGAAACTTTACTTTACTTTGGTTCTAAGTTTTATTCAACTATTATAGGCAAGGTAGTTATTTGACAGCATACAGATAGAGGTGATACAGGCACTAGAAGATTTTGGCATTGAAGTGATTACAGACATATGCAACGTACGATATATACCACACAGGATACATACCAAATGAACTAAAGACATCAACTTTCATTGCATTGCCTAAAAAGAATGGTGCAGTTGAATGCAGTGACTTTAGCACAATAAGCCTAATGAGCCATGTTACAAAAATCTTGCTAAATGTTATACAACGAAGGATTCAGAATAAAATCAATACTGAATTAGATGAGCAGCAATTTGGATTTAGGAAAAATAGCGGGACAAAAGAAGCCATATTCTGCATGAGAACATTAATAGAAAAATACACAGAAGTAAACAAACCAATATATGCCTGCTTCATAGATTACACCAAAGCTTTTGATAGAGTACACCACAAACAACTTATAGAATGCCTAAAAGAGATACATCTAGATGACATGGACATACGACTAATATGTAATCTATACTGGGAGCAAACAGCAATAATAAAATATAACAAAGAGACTCTACACCCATTGATATAAAAAGAGGAGTAAGACAGGGATGCATCCATTCACCAAGCTTGTTCAATCTATACACTGAGCAAATTTTTAAAAACATCATAGAGATGCCAGGCCTACAAATTAATGGAAAGATAATCAATAACCTAAGATATGCTGACGATACTGTACTGCTAGCAGAAAATCCTAAAGATCTACAACAATTACTTAATGAAATAAACATGACAAGCAAAAAATATGACTAGATATGAATATAAAAAAAATAAAACTATGATCATAAACAAAGAAAATTCTCAAGACCTACAAGTGGATATCAAAATTGAAGGAATAGACCTGGAGACAGTTCAGAACTACAACTACCTTGGACATACTATAACCAATGATGGAAAATGTACAACTGAAATAAACAAAAGAATAGGAATGGCAAAAATAATTTTAATGTCATGAAGAACATACTAACATCAAAACAAATAATACCAGGGCTAAAACTAAGAATAGCAAAATGTTACATCTTCTCAATATTTCTATATGGTGCAGAAACATGGACATTAGACAAGAAAACAGAACAGAGAATTGAAGCCTTTGAAATGTGGATATATAGAAGAATAGGTAGAGTTGGATGGAAGGAAAAGAAAACAAACGATGAAGTCTTAAAACAACTAAAAATGAAAAGAGAACTACTAAGCACAATTCAAACTAGACAAATGCAATTTTTGGGCCATGTTAAAAGACACAACAGCCTACTAAAAGTAATCCTGGAGGGGAAATACAAGGTAAAAGAGGCAGAGGCAGACCAAGACTAACATGGACGAGTAACATCAAAAGATGGACAAATCAGCCTATGACAACCTGCACCATCAAAGCAAGAGATAGAGCAGAATGGCGCTCCATTGTAGCCAACCTTCGTTGCGGAGAAGGCACTCGATGATGATGATGAGTTATTTGATCAGCACATGATCTGTTTTTCCTAAAACCTACTTGTTTATCTCTCAAATGTTTCTGTATGGCCTCTTTTAGTCTCACCAGAATGATTCTGCTTAGTACTTTTCTTGGCACTGATAGCAGCATAATTCCCCTGTAAATTGTGCACTCCTGTAAACTTCCTTTCTTTGGTAGTTTGATCATATAACCTTCTTTCTAGTCTTTAGGTATTTCTTCCCTCTGCTACACCTTATCTAGTAGAATATGTAACATCTTGGTAGAGGTGTTAATATCTGCTTTGGTGGCTTCTGAAGGAATTTCATCTGGTCCTGTGGCTTTACCATTTTTTAATAGCTTGATGGCTTTCATTATTTCTTCCTTGTTTGGCTTTCCACGGTTAACATATAAATCTTCTTCTGCTAGTAGTATATCTGGAGGGTTATATGAGCCAGGTCTGTTCAAGAGTTCTTCAAAGTGCTCCTTCCATCTCTCCATTTGTTCCCTTATATCACTAAACAGATTTCCTTTCTTATCTTTAATAAAGGCATTGATGCTCGTGATATGTGGCCAAACTATTTCATGTTGTGATTCTTCACAAAACTCAAAAGATGACCAAATACTCCAATTGTTTGTTATATCTTTTTTGCAAACTTGTTTATTTTTTATACAATCTAAGTAAGAGATGCTCAAAATCTGATGATAACATTTCATCTTAATAGCTTGTACTTTCTTCTGTACTCTGTTGCAAGGAACCATGTTTTACAAGCGTATAGAAAAACTGATATTACTAGGGTGCACATCAGCCTGATTTTAGAACCATAATAATGTTCTTATCTTTCCTAGTTTTTTTTTTAATACAGTCTTAATGGTGAGTGGAGAATATTAATGATCATGAAGCATGCACTTCTGACCAGGTACTCTAACAACAAAATAAGACAAGAACTTCCCCACCAGTTACAAAATTAATGACAAAATAAGACAAGAACTTCTACACTGATTAAAAGATTAATAACAAAATAAGACAAGAACTTCTACACTGATTAAAAGATTAATAACAAAATAAGACAAGAACTTCCCCACCAGTTCCAAAATTAATGACAAAATAAGACAAGAACTTCTACACTGATTAAAAGATTAATAACAAAATAAGACAAGAACTTCTACACTGATTAAAAGATTAATAACAAAATAAGACAAGAACTTCTACATCGATTAAAAAATTAATAACAAAATAAGACAAGAACTTCCCCTCAAATTAAAAAATTAATAAGACAAGAACTTCCACAGTGATTAAAAGATTAATAACAAAATAAGACAAGAACTTCCACACCGATTAAAAAATTAATAACAAAATAAGACAAGAACTTCTACACCGATTAAAAGATTAATAACAAAATAAGACAAGAACTTCCACACCGATTAAAAAATTAATAACAAAATAAGACAAGAACTTCTACACCGATTAAAAGATTAATAACAAAATAAGACAAGAACTTCTACACTGATTAAAAAATTAATAACAAAATAAGACAAGAACTTCTACACCGATTAAAAGATTAATAACAAAATAAGACAAGAACTTCCACACCGATTAAAAGATTAATAACAAAATAAGACAAGAACTTCCACACCGATTAAAAGATTAATAACAAAAGAAGACAAGATGGTATTTACTAGATTTTTTGTTTGAACAACTTGCCGCAGTCGTCTCCCTGTTGAAGAATCTGAGTTTCGCAGACTGCGTTTCGTTACCAGAAATGAACTGTGTCGTCCAACCATTCCTGATTGCTGTTACTGCTGTATGGTCACTGCAAACAAAGATAAGCAGTGTTTTCTTGGTTAAATAATGCTAAAATTGGACAAATCTCAGATGAATTTTACAGGGAAAAAAAAAAAGAAAGCATTTTCCCTGTGTCAACATCTGATTGGACCTTCCAACGACTGGCTCTTAAATTCTTCTTCTTCAGTATTCATTCGTCAAGTGGGTATTAATGCACTGTATTACTACTTTAAGTAGCATGTTGAGAATATCAAGACAGCTAAGAAGAGTAATGAAAGAAGCCAAAGCAAAAAGAGAGCTAATTTCCAATATTAGGAAGAAACAATAATCATTTTTTGGCCATGTAATGAGAAAAGAACAGCTGGAATATATTGTGACAATTTGGAAAACTAAGGGACAAAGAGATAGAGGGAAGCAAAGAGAAAAGATTCCAGACAGCTTAAGAGAACTGCTTGGCAGAAGGTTAGCAACAGAAATTATAAATAACTGTCCAGATCGAAAGTTGTGGAGAGACATGATCACCTACGCCAGAAGGCATGGTACCTAGTGATGATGATGTTACTAGTTTACAACAAGATGCAATATCTGTGCTTTCGGCCTGACACAACCACCTACAGCATAGACAGTTTTTGTAATTTTACAATATTGTATTGTCAGTTGCCATTTTGAAAAAAAAACTACTCAATGACTTATATAACAGTAAGTAAATGCTTGAAGATCTGCTAAAATCTATCTTTGTAGCCAAAATATTACTACGAATCATCATGTGATGCATAAGGAACCAAATAATACCAGAAATAAGTAAGGAATGATGTGGATTTGTGGAAGAAAAAAAGCACCAATAAAGCAGTATACGTCTTCAGAACATTAATAGAAAGAGCTATTTGAAAAAAAAAAAGTAAAGTGCCCCCATCACGCCAAGTGGCGTATAGGGAATATGGTGAGGAAACCGAAAAAATGAACACTTTTCAGACATAGCCTTCAAGGGTTCCTGCCGCCTATCCACCATATTGACCAGAAGTTCATGTCCTCCTGAAAATGATGATCGTCATATTTTTTAAATGTATAGTGCTTGATGATGTTAGGACATCGTTTTTAACTCCAAATCCGGTTTATTTGTAAATCCGATTTGAATATATATTGCCTCATATGGTGATTTTTGGGGTAATGTGGTCGGTATTACGCCCATGCCGCTTCACTTTCCCAGGAAAAAAATCAGGTACCCATTAAAGGCTGGATGAACCCGGAAGCCGTCGGTTGGGATCGAACCCTACCTCTTGTCCTTTGTAGTCCAGTCCACTAACCACTGAGCTATCGCAGCTCCCTAGAAAGAGCTATAGAGGAACAAAAACATGTGTTTCATAGACTAAATGAAAGCATTTGACAAAGTATAGCATGTGGAAATAATCAATACACTGGAGAAACTAAACACTGACGGCAAGGATCTGAGAATCATAAAAAAACATGGACCGGCAACAAACAGCAACAATAAGAATTGGCAACCAAACAGGACAGTTCCAATATATATAATAAGGATTCGGATAAGATTCTGTTCTCTTGTTGGATTAGCTCACACTTTACAGTGAACATATTCATGATATATGAGATCAATAGCAAACAAAACAAAAAAAGGAATTGAAGTCAACGGTCACAATATAAACAATTTGTGATAAGCAGATGACACAGCCTTAATAACAGAGATGAAGAATGAACTACAAGGAAAGATAAAACATTAGGATCATTATCACTGCACACTAGACATATCCATAGGTGATCAAGGTCAAGATTACAACAATAAACATCACATCACTGTCATTATCAATAGAGACTCCCATCTTTAAACAGGTCAATATTTATTTTGTATCAAGGTCACTATCATTAGAGACTCCCATCTTTAAACAGGTCAATATTTATTTTGTATCAAGGTCACTATCATTAGAGACTCCTATCTTTAAACAATCATCATTTTTTGGCCATGTGATGAGAAGAGAACAGCTGGAATACATTGTAACAACTGGGAAAACTGAGGGACAAAGAGATAGAGGGAAGTAAAGAGAAAAGATACCAGACAGCTTAAGAAAATGGCATGGCAGAAGATCAACAACAGAAATGATAAATAACTGTCGTGATCGAAAATTGTGGAGAGACATGATCACCTATGTCAGCAGGCCCGGTACTTGATGATAATCTTTAAACAGGTCAATATTTACTTTGTATCAAGGTCATTATCATTAAAGACTCATACCTTTGTAGTGTTAACCAGGTCCATATTCACTTTGAATTATGGTCACTATAATTAGAGACTCCTATCTTTATAGTGTTGACCAGGTCCATATTCACTTTGAATTATGGTCACTATAATTAGAGACTCCTATCTTTATAGTGTTGACCAGGTCCATATTCACTTTGAATTATGGTCACTATAATTAGAGACTCCTATCTTTATAGTGTTAACCAGGTCCATATTCACTTTGAATTATGGTCACTATAATTAGAGACTCCTATCTTTATAGTGTTAACCAGGTCCATATTCACTTTGAATTATGGTCACTATAATTAAAGACTCCTATCTTTATAGTGTTGACCAGGTCCATATTCACTTTGAATTATGGTTGCTATAATTAGAGACTCCTATCTTTATAGTGTTGACCAGGTCCATATTCACTTTGAATTATGGTCACTATAATTAGAGACTCCTATCTTTATAGTGTTAACCAGGTCCATATTCACTTTGAATTATGGTCACTATAATTAGAGACTCCTATCTTTATAGTGTTAACCAGGTCCATATTCACTTTGAATTATGGTCACTATAATTAGAGACTCCTATCTTTATAGTGTTAACCAGGTCCATATTCACTTTGAATCATGGTCACTATAACTAGAGACTCCTATCTTTATAGTGTTGACCAGGTCCATATTCTCTTTGAATTATGGTCACTATAATTAGATTCCTATCTTTATAGTGTTCATCATGTCAGCTCTTATTGCCATGAATTTTGTACATAATTTGTAACAGATGACAGAATATAAATGGAAAACAAAACAGTGGAAGAGGTTGATCACTGTGTCTATCTTGGAAGTCACATTGATCGGGAAGGGGATACAAGTAAAGAAATGATAATCAGAACTACTAAGGGGCAAGTGGTTGATGGTGTTGGGGGAACAGGTGAAAAGTAGTGTCAGTTATTGTCCCCGCTGCATGAGGCAGGCAGAGGATCTCAGTTGTGGAGACAATGGATGTGATCTCTGACTAGTAGTCACTGCCAAGAAAGAAAGAAATGGCAAACTACCTTCTTATATTGCCAAGAAATAATTATGTCATGAATCAATTTCAAAAAAAAAAAAAAAAAAGCAATAACAGCATTACTGTGATGTTATCTGCTCCTGGTGCTATTTTTTCTCCTCTGTGGATTATTCTCAAATGGGGCCGAAGGAGCTCTGGTCGATCACGTTGCTTGTAGCAGAAGTTGGATAAAAACTATTGGGGGGGGGGGGGGGGGGGTTCTTTGTAACCTACACACCAGTAGTTAATAGAACCATGTACGTATGACCAATTGTTGCAACAGGGCACAAGTTCTACAAGAATGTTGAATTGACCAATGGATTTGAATTAAAACAGGGAAGACATTATCTTCTAGCGCAGTTTAAAGGGAAGACATTATCTTCTAGCGCAGTTTACAGGGAAGACATTATCTTCTAGCGCAGTTTACAGGGAAGACATTATCTTCTAGCACAGTTTAAAGGGAAGACATTATCTTCTAGCGCAGTTTAAAGGGAAGACATTATATTCTAGCGCAGTTTACAGGGAAGACATTATCTTCTAGCGCAGTTTACAGGGAAGACATTATCTTCTAGCGCAGTTTACAGGGAAGACATTATCTTCTAGCGCAGTTTACAGGGAAGACATTATCTTTTAGCACAGTTTAAAGGGAAGACATTATCTTTTAGCGCAGTTTAAAGGGAAGACATTATCAATTAACGCAGTTTACAGGGAAGACATTATTTTTTAGCACAGTTTACAGGGAAGACATTATTTTCTAGCGCAGTTTAAAGGGAAGACATTATTTTCTAGCGCAGTTTAAAGGGAAGACATTATCTTCTAGCACAGTTTACAGGGAAGACATTATCTTTTAGCACAGTTTACAGGGAAGACATTATCTTTTAGCGCAGTTTACAGGGAAGACATTATCTTCTAGCGCAGTTTACAGGGAAGACATTATCTTCTAGCACAGTTTACAGGGAAGACATTATCTTCTAGCACAGTTTACAGGGAAGAAATTATTTTTTAGCACAGTTTACAGGGAAGATATTATCTTTTAGCACAGTTTAAAGGGAAGACATTATCTTTTAGCACAGTTTACAGGGAAGACATTATCTTCTAGCGCAGTTTACAGGGAAGATATTATCTTTTAGCACAGTTTACAGGGAAGATATTATCTTTTAGCACAGTTTAAAGGGAAGACATTATCTTTTAGCACAGTTTACAGGGAAGACATTATCTTCTAGCGCAGTTTACAGGGAAGATATTATCTTCTAGCACAGTTTACAGGGAAGACATTATCTTTTAGCACAGTTTATAGGGAAGACATTATCTTTTAGCACAGTTTAAAGGGAAGACATTATCTTCTAGCACAGTTTACAGGGAAAACATTTTCTCTTAATTTTATTTCTCATTCTAATTCAAAATGATTGTTATTTTTTATTTTAAATACATAACTGACGTTTTTAACTGATATATATAACTGATATTCAAACGTTCTAATTTTTGTCATCCACTTATTACGTAAAGCATGCATCAACTATTGTCCAACAAGGAAATAACTCTAGAGGCAAAACGAGCACAATACAATACAATCTTCATCCCAACGTTGTGCTACCAATGCCAGACCTGGACCCTAGATGCAAGAACAATAAGAAAAATAACCTCTACTGAGATGAAATGTGTTAGACGAATGACAGGAAACAGTCTGAGAGATAAGATCAGAAATGAAGAACTGAGAAAAAAGCTAGGAATAGCCCCAGCCATAGAATATATAAGGAAACAACAGATAAAATGGTTCGGCCACGTGACAAGGCAGAAAGAACAAAACACAACACAACGAGCCTTCAACAAACGTTGTGAGAACAACAGACCCAAGGGTCGACCACGAAAAAGATGGATCGATGGAATATTAGAAGCACTAGGAAACATAACAGCAGCAGAGGCGAACAGAAGAGCAAAAGACCGCAAATTATATCTCCCCTCGACGCTGAAAGGCAGATGAGGAAAGAAAGAAGAAGAAGAAGATGCATCAACCATACCGTTTGTTTGTTTTTCTTTCACTTTTCCATTGTAGATCAAGCTATCAGCTCATAAGGGGACTAGACAAGACTACAGTAAATTATATGAACTGTGATATTTGCGTTGTGCACACAGCTATTTGTTTTAATCTTAATGTGCAATTTTAGTTCTAATCTTGGAATTTTTTTTTTCGTTTATGGATGAAGATATCCTAGTCTAGAACATTTCCCACATTCTTAAAAATCCTATTTTAAGGAAATGGTTTATATTTGTGGCACCAGACACAAACCGTAAATATTTTAGCTAAAGTCTCTTCTTAGAGTTACCCTTTAAATGGGCGTGGATACTTTATGTCATTAATTTAAGGCAAAGCCACTACATCTTCGCTTTTTGGTCGGACACATCCATCTTCAGCAAGGATAAGCAGATTTGCTGAACAATTTTTGCCCTGACATTTTTGGCCGCCTACCCTTTTTTACTTTAAACTGCCAAGTGTTAACATGCAGGATAATGCATAGGATTATTCAAATCAAATGTACTATCAACCCTTATGTATGCGTGTGAAAGCTGGACAACAACAAGAGATATAGAAACAAAGTTGAATGCATTCGAAAATAAATGTCTAAGGAAAATACTTGGTATAGCGTGGAACGAATTCAAAACAAACGAGGAAATTAGATAAACCGCCAATCAACCACTGATATCTTCAGTAATAAAGAAAAGACGATGGTCATATGTTGGACATGTGATGAGAAGAGATAATAACCGAATAGCAAAGCAAGCCCTCATATGGGAAACAACAGGTAAGAGAAAAAGAGGAAGACCCAGGGAGACACTGAGAAGAACATTGATGAGAGAGGCAAGAGCAGCAGGATTCGGCTCCCTTAATGAGATAGGGCTGCTTGCGCAGAACAGAGACAAATGGCGAGATTTGATAAAATATCTTTAAAAGAAAACTGCTAGAACAAAAATTCAGATAGGAGAAGGTGTATCTTGGTCTACGCCCTATGGGCCGGCTACGGCTTGAAAGGTCAATATATAGATAGATAGATAATGCATAACTCATTCCGTAAGGGAGCTTTTTATCGACCCAACGGAAGAGATTTCAGTGACACAATTTTTCAGCGTTTTAAGAATCAATCTACATATTTATATTTATCTAACATATAACATGTTATATATGAATTTTTAGATAATTGAACAAGGTATTAGAATTCATCAATACCAAGATGATACAAGACATGTAAAAAGAATATGGTTTGATGGCGTTCACTTTAATCAAGTTGAGCGTGGCGCACTATGCCGCGAAATGTAAGCTACCGAAATCGGCATGGCGCACAGTGCTGCGAAACGCACGGAAAGAGTTATGGGACCTCTTATTTTTCACCACTTTCTGAGAAAGTTAGACATCAAATCTCACTACCCAGAGACCAGGTGAGGGTAAAAACATGAAGACAACATGAGTTCAATAATCAAACATTTGCCACCATCTACGGTGGGAATCGAACCTGGGAACTTCCTGTCCAGAGGCTGATGTCTTAACTCTAGACCATACAATACCCATTGCTAGAGTAAATATTGATTTACAAGTGGTATTTTAGTAGAATTTCTTTCCTTTCTTTCTAGCATTTACCCGATGACTACCAAAGGAATAGATAGTCCTCTTCGCCATCCATAAGGAACATTAACTGGGTGTAGATGCGTTGTGTCGTGTTGTTTTGCACCTTTCAGCCCAACACCAACTTCAGCATGCCATTATTGGGTCCCTGGTTGCCTTCTCTCTTTGATCCCCACTCTCTTGACCAGACTAGACTGGTTAGTCTGTTACTAGATGCACCGCAAAGAGGTGGAGTAGGGGATTTCAGCATTTTGACTAGTCTAGCTTGAGTTATCCCTTGGTAGCATTGCTATTTATCTCTCTATTGATCTTTCGAGTCATGGCCAGCCCATCGAGCATAGACTCAGATATCTTTCTCTTTTTATAAATTTTCTTTCTAGCAAATTCAATCCTTGCAAAAAAACATCAAATCTCACCATTAGTTTCTGTTCAGTGCAAGCATCTCAATCTTATTGAAAGAGCTGCTTCCTGCTGCTTTTGTCTCCTTGATCAATGTTCTTCTCAGTGTTTCTCAGGATCTACCTCTTTTCTTCCTACCTCTTGTTTCCCACTTGAAGGTTTGCTTGTTATTCGGTTATTATCTCATCACATGTCCATCGTCTTTTCTTGATTACTGATAATGATTGGCGATTTTTTCATTTCCTCGTTTGTTTTTAATTCAATCCAAGCGATACCAAGTATTTTCCTTAGACATTTATTTTTAAATGTGTTCAACTTTGTGTCTACACCTCATGTTGTTTTCCAGCTCTTGCATGCCATATGTAAGGGTTGATAGTATGTTTGATTTGAATAGTCTAAGTTTTATTTTTTGCGCTGATGAGTTTTGATTTCCCATTTAGCAGCATTACTACCAAATGAACAATTCTTGGCAGCACTGCTACCTCTAGAACAATTCTTGGCAGCAATGCTACCACTAGAACAATTCTTGGCAGCAATGCTACCACTAGAACAATTCTTGGCAGCACTGCTACCTCTAGAACAATTCTTGACAGCACTGCTACCACTAGAACAATTCTTGACAGCACAGCTACCACTAGAACAATTCTTGGCAGCACTGCTACCACTAGAACAATTCTTGACAGCACAGCTACCACTAGAACAATTCTTGGCAGCACTGCTACCACTAGAACAATTCTTGGCAGCACTGCTACCACTAGAACAATTCTTAGCAGCACTGCTACCACTAGAACAATTCTTAGCAGCACTGCTACCACTAGAACAATTCTTGGCAACACTGCTACCACTAGAACAATTCTTGGCAACACTGCTACCACTAGAACAATTCTTGGCAACACTGCTACCACTAGAACAATTCTTGGCAACACTGCTACCACTAGAACAATTCTTGGCAGCACTGCTACCACTAGAACAATTCTTAGCAGCACTGCTACCAATATAACAATTCTTGGCAACACTGCTACCACCAGAACAATTCTTGGCAGCACTGCTACCACTAGAACAATTCTTGGCAACACTGCTACCACTAGAACAATTCTTGGCAGCACTGCTACCAATAGAACAATTCTTGACAGCACAGCTACCACTAGAACAATTCTTGGCAGCACTGCTACCACTAGAACAATTCTTGGCAACACTGCTACCACTAGAACAATTCTTGGCAGCACTGCTACCACTAGAACAATTCTTAGCAGCACTGCTACCAATAGAACAATTCTTGGCAACACTGCTACCACTAGAACAATTCTTGGCAGCACTGCTACCACTAGAACAATTCTTGGCAGCACTGCTACCACTAGAACAATTCTTGGCAGCACTGCTACCACTAGAACAATTCTTGGGAAATGGGAACACAGGATCCTCTTCCACTTTGCGGTGAAGACACGCCAGAGAAGCAAATTTGTACAGGAGCTCTACTTTCTAATGCATAAAACCTCATGTTAGAGTACAACATCTATTTGGTTATAATGTTGCATGGTGTCAGATCTGATCGGTCATGGCTGAGGCTATCAAAGCTAGCTCATGCCAATTTTAGTAGAATGCTTGTAACTAAATAATCAAAGATTGGCATATCTGAGTTTTGGGGGACACAATATTTAATTTTTAACCACACAATTTTTGTTATATTATAAAATACATTTTCTTCTAATCATTTTGAATTTATAAAATAAGTATATGCATTTTGACTTCCTGGAAAGACATAAATGAGCAGATCAACAAAATCAGTTCATTTGTTCATTCGCGTTCACCCGATGGCTAAAGGATCACACCTCTTCATCATCCGGACTTAAATGGATGTTAAGTGGGCATGTCTGCATTGTGGTTTGCAGTATAACTGTGATATTTGCGCCTCTCGAAAAAATCTGTGAAAAATAACTGTGTTCAGAGTAGACCAGATGCTAATGAATCTAAATGAAATGCTTTCTATCAAACTTGACAATTGTACGGTTAGAAGTTAGATTGTGGTATTGGAGAGAGAATAGTTTAGTTCAACTGGCAGAATCTGTCTGCTGTGTTCATACATTCTCAGAGAGAGAGAGAAAGAAAAATAGAGAGAGAGAGGAGACCCTATTAAGGGTGCAATCCAAATCCAATGAGCACAAGTTTAACACTGAAGATTAGTTCGAACATATTTCTCTGCAAGTGCCCCAAGTGTTTCAGACCAATCACTAAAGTGCACAGTTTTTATTTACAATTGTCAACAATTGCTGGAATCAAAGAGGGAAGGCAACCCAGTACTCAAAGTGGTGTGCTGAAGTTGGATGTGTTGGGCCAAAAGGCGCAAATATCACAGTTCAACCGCAAACCATAACACCACGCATCTACACCTGCTTAACATCCTTTATTAAAGGACAGATGATGAAGATTAATTAATTCCTGCAGCAGTCATAGAGTGAATACCAGAAAAAAATGCATTTCCAGAAACTTGCAGAGTTATCTCTAATTGATCTGGATACTAGAATATAGAATGTATGACAATTTTTCTTGTTCTTCTCTATAATTACATTCTTTTCTTATTCTTGCATAGTTGTGAAAATAAATTTATTTATTCTAAGCATACAATAGATTGGGGAGCCGCGATAGCTCAGTGGTTAGTGAACTGGACTACAATGGATAAGAAGTAGGTTTCGATCTCAACAGAAGGCTTCCGGTTCATCCAGCCTTTAATGGGTACCTGATTTTTTTCTGGGAAAGTAAAGCGGCACAGGTGTAATACCGACCACATTACCCCAAAAATCAAATCATGTGCCGAAGGTCTGTAAAATGTATGGTCACTAACACCATATTCCCTATACGTCACTTGACGTGACAGAGGTACTTTACTTTTTTATAAGTATATATACTTATATATATATATGCTCTTCAATAGCAGTGAATGACATTGAGAAGAACATTGAAATCAGAGGCTAAAGCAGCAGGAATCGGCTCTCTCAATAAGATTGAGATGCTTGCACAGAACAGAGACAAATGGCGAGATTTGATAAAATATCTTTGCAAGGATTGAGACTGCAAGAATGAAAAATTTTAAAAAGAGAAAAAGCATCTGGATCTATGCCCTATGGGTCGGCCACAGCTTGAAAGGCCAACAGATAAATAGATACAATAGAATATAATAGAAAAATTATAAGTAACAGTAATATTTATGTACAATAATTGAATTATAAAGTATAAATGTAAATCATAAGTAGACTCACTAAGTGGCAAATTAATCAATTTAAGTTAATATTGTAAGAGTATAATAGTTTCATTATAAAATAATGAATAATTGCTTTCACTTCTATAAATATGAAAATGCCAAAATGGCTAGCTAGGCTACTGTGTAAGTAATAATATATTATATAGTAATTCATTAATTTTATAAATTATAATTATAACTATTGTTATATATTACATAATATATTAAATAACATACTTCTGTATGTATTTATTTAATTTATTGAGTTAAATAAATTATAGCATTTGAGAATATTATTAAATATTATATAAATAATTCACTTTCAATCAAATAAGTAGTTATATTTTACAGTTATAATATACAGTTATAATATAACAATATTTAATACATTTTTTTTTACATGCAATCATGTAATTTAAGTAAATAATTATATTTAATAATATAATATAGTATATAATAGTATATATAATATACAATAATTTTGTATAGTCTAATATTTTTTATTATTATTAAATTAAATTATAATACTTAACCTGAATAACCCCACTATGACTATAACTAGTATAACTATAACTTAATAATTAAATAAATTGTTAAAATAAAAATTCTACATGGAAATACCGGACCTTATTTTGATAATAATAGTCTAAATGATTGAGACTATTAACTCTACTAAATCTATAATTGATAATCTATTATTATTATTATCTATAAAGACACTACCTGTTGCCTGCAATGATGAAGTGATGCACCATCGAGCTGGGAACTCAAACCGACAAAAAACAAAACAATTCACACACTTCATTACGTTTTTATTTTGCTGTTTTAAAATAATCATAATGTACGTAAACTCTTAAAAGACATAAAATTAAATTACCTTGATTTACTGCTGTTTAAACTAAAATGTCATTAGATATAAGTAGTTTAATTTTGGGTAAGTAATCACGATTCTGGATTGTACTTTCAAGCCATCGGGAAGATGAAGATGGGAGATGGAAGCATGGACACGATCAACTCACACCACGTCGTCTCACATCCAGGCCTCAATTTTTGCCTCAAGCACGTCTTAGAATAAACTGTGTTATATCCTTACTTTAAATGTCCATTTCTTGATTCGAATGAATATAATTTACCACGATAAAAAAACGCCAACCACACAAGAACACATGAGAAACGAAGAAACAAACTCGGTCGAGATCGCCGTGTGTGGATCTGTGAGCCGGCAATGGCGACTACTTACACTACTACTGTGTACTGACTACTACTAGTACTACCACAACAGTCAAACAAAGCAACTTCACATCACCAATAACATTGATTTTAATGTCTTACTTGGTACGTCCCGATTCCAAATTACCTTTGTCTAACAAAGAAACAATAGTGCATGCTTCACTAACTAGCAATTAAGGGCCGTGCACTGATTTCTATAGCAGACTCCTACATCGATCTCGTCTGTCAACAAAGAGTGAGGGGGGCACTCATAATCGCACTTCGGATAAACGTTATTCTACTCTTAATTGACGCATGTAATGCTCGCAATGCGCGGTCGTGTCACAGTTGGTTGCCACTGATACTTTAGTTGATCTGCTCATTTGTGTCTCTCCGTGAAGATTTCTTCTTCAGCGAGAAATTGGAAAACAACAAAAGGAATTGAAAAAATATGCTGGATGAATTTGAAAACAAATGCCTGAGGGAAATCTATCTATTGACCTTTTGAGCCGTAGCCGGCCCATAGGGCATAGGCCCAGGTACTCTTTCTCTTATCTAAATTTGTATTCTATCAGTTTTCAATCCTTGTAAAGATATTTTATCAAATCTCGCCATTTGACTGTTCTGTACAAGCAACTCTATCTCATTGAGGGAGCCGATTCCTGCTGTTCATGCCTCTCTGATCAATGTTCTTCTCTGTGTCTCTCTGGGTCGGCTTCTTTTCCTCTTACCTGGTGTTTCCACATGAGGGCTTGCTTTGTTATTCGGTTATTATCTCTCCTCATCACATGACCAACATATGACCATCGTCTTCTCTTGATTATTGAAGATATTAGTGGTGATTGGCGATTTCTCTAATTTCTTCGTTTATTTCCAGTTCGTTCCAAGCTATGCCAAGTATTTTTCTTAGACATTTATTTTTGAATGCGTTCAACTCTACTGAGGGAAATGCTTCCGTTATAATCAAAAGAAGAAGGTGGTCGTATGTTGGCCATGTGATGAGAAGGGACAAGAAACTTAAATCCGGCTCTCAAATAGGAACAACGGGGTAAAAAAAAAAATAGGTCGACCTTGAGAAACATTAAAAATAACATTAAAAAGAGAGGCAACAACAGCAGGCATCAGCTCCTTCGCCGAGATTTAACAACTTCCCTAGAACATAGGTGTGCAAGGTGTGATGTTGAAAGATCGCCAGACATAAGAGTCTAGTATTTTTGCCTTATGTGCCTTCTTCGGCTCGAAAGGACAAAAGACAGACAGATCAACAATTGCTATGTATTTAGACCAGCCTGGGTCACGAACAAAACGGTGCGTTTGAGGCCATCACCGGTTCCCCATAACATGCCATGTAGAGTTGTTTCTGTGGGCAAATGTATGTTCTTATGATGTTTCGAGTGCTGCAGTCATGTACTGTATGATCTGGAATTTGTCTGTTCCAAAGTCACATGTTGCAACGTCGTTGAGTCATGTCTTATGTTGACGTGCTCAGAGGGCACAATGACCTGTTTCCAGGAAAATAAAATACACAAACTTCTTCTATTATACACTCAAAGTGATTAGAAGAAGTTATATCTTAAAACAACTGGGAAAATTGAGGGACGAAGAGATAGAGGGAAGCAAGGAGAAAAGATCGGAGTTTCATGTTAGTCAGGAGGGATGTTGTCTAGATTCTCTCTCTCTCTGCGATCAGGACTCAATCAGAGTAGGATTCCAGACTCCCACATGAAGTCAGCTGTCAGGCTAAGTGTGTTGATCGCCCACACAGACAGAACATCACAAGTAAAGTTCGCCAGATCCACACTGATTGAACACCCATTTATACGTTGCACTGTGTTCTGCGCCAGTGCATCCTATTTCAGGCAGCATTTTATTCGGGTTTGCTTTCCCTAGCCTTTGGTTGTCCCCAATCTTCCTGCAAGGCAGCAGGTTGTCTTTTCTGTAGGGGGATTCTGCCCTTAGATGGTCGGCCCTCCCAGGTTTACGAGCACCATCTGCCCGAGTCACTAGAGGTGTCTAACACAGACATGCACACACAAAGATGTCTAGATTCAAGAGGGCTACTGTGAGATAGAGGGTAGACATGTGAACTGGTTTATAATTTCACAAATTCACATTGCAGGGATATCTTACGGTATGTTGTTTGATGTGCGATGGGGATAATCCGATGACTAACTGTGTTTCATGTATTCGGATTTGGATTTAAAAACGATGTCCTAACATCATCAAGCGCTATACATTAAAAAACATGCGACGATCATCATTTGCAGGAGGACGTGAACTTCCGGTCAATATGGTGGCTAGGCGGCAGGAACCATTAAAGGCTATGTTTGAAATATGTTCTTTATTTCAGTTTCCTCATATTCCAAATCCGTCTTGTTGCAGGAATTACTGAGTTAAGTGCTCTGTGCACACCGTGAGCTGTGTGTTTCATCCGTTTTAGTCGTGTTTCAATATTCCGATTGTTTATGATGAATGATGATATCGTATGACAGGGAACAGACGGTTGTGTTTACTTTCTGTGCGGTTTCGCCTTATGTCTTTTGGCGTGTGCTGAGACTGCTATGATGGGGACCACAGCTACTTTTCTTTGTTTGGGAAATGAGATAGTAATTCGGATGATTCCACTGGCACGGGCGGTTAAGCAATTAGGGATTTTAATTCGTTTACAGTGATACTGGGGCCTTCTATAACCATAACTATAACAAAGAGAAAGGATGCCAGACAGCTTAAGAGAATGGCTTGGCAGAAGGTCAACAACAGAAATTATAAATAACTGTCGAGATCGAAATTTGTGGAGAGACATGATGACCTACGTCAGCAGGCATAATACTTGATGATGATGATAATGTATCTTAAAACTTAAAAACTTTTGTGGCTACAAATTTTAAACTGCATCCCCGGAAACTCTCAAATTCGTCATTTCTTTTATCCTTTTGGTTGGTTGCGTTCGCCCGATGACTAAAGTATTCTAGAGTATCGTGGTAGACTAGAATATTCCTCTTCATCATCCGCCCTTACAAGGACGTAGTGGACGTGTCTGCGTTGTGTTGTGGTTTGCAGTATAACTGTTATATTTGCGCCTTTCGGCCCAACACATCCGACTTCAGCAGTTTTATCCTTTTAATATGACCATTATTCTACTAAAATACAATTCAATTATATATAGTGAACTGGCAAATAACTGTAGTGCTGTAGTAAAGATGGTAGCAGGAGCAAGTAGTGGGGTGTACCGTACAGTAATATATACTTTAGCTAAAAATGTAACTTTTTCTGTGTCTGGGGTCACAAATTTGAACCACTTCCATAAAATATGAATTTTAAGAACGAGTAGTATGTTCTTGATTCAAGGCATCTTCATCCATAAACAATGTAACATTTCCAAGATGATAACTAAAATGCCACTTTGAGGCGAAAACAAGCAACTGTGATGTATATTCATCATCATTATCATGTGCCATACCGGTTGGCGTAGGCGATCATGTCCCTCCACAATCTTCTATCTACAGTGCATCGTATCAGTTCTGTTGTTGACTGTTTTCCATGCCATGACACCAAGCTATCCAGTATTTTCTCTCTTTGTCCGCGATCTCTCTTTCCTTTTACTTTGCCAGTTGTAACCAAATATTCCAACTTTCCTCTTCTCATGATGTGCCCGAAAAATGTTGATTGTTTCTTTCTGATGTTTTTTAGGAGTTCCATTTTTGTGTTGGCCTCTGGGAATTTCCTCGTTGGTCTTTTTAGCTGTCCAGGGAACTTTCAACATTCTTCTGAAAAATCCCATCTCTGTGGCCTCTAATCGTCTTTTCATGTGTTTGTCTACTGTCCATGATTCGCTTCCATAGGTCAGAATTGGTTCTATGTAGCACCGATGAACTGTCTTTCTTACTTCTATTGACATAGATTTGTTGCATAAGATATTTTTCATTTTCTGTAATGCTATTTTGGCCTGAGCTATACTACTTTTTATTTCTGTGGTGCATCTCCCATTTGATATTATTGTGCCCAAGTATTTGATGCGTTGCACTTTTTCAGATTTGTCCTGTTTATTATTATGCTTCATGATTATTTATATTAGTAAAAAGTAAAGTACCCCCGTCACGCCAAGTGGCGTATAGGGAATATGGTGTTAGTGACTATAAATTTTACAGACCTTCAGCACGTGATTTTTGGGGTAATGCGGTCGGTATTACGCCCGTGCCGCTTCACTTTCCCCCCAAAAAATCCGGTAGGCCTACCCATTAAAAGCTGGGTGAACCCGGAGGCCGTCGGTTGGGATTGAACCCTACCCTTGTCCTTTGTAGTCCAGTTCACTAACCACTGAGCTATCGCGGCTCCATGATTTATATTACTCCTCTTAAATTCATTTATTAATTACTCCATTTGGATAATCGCAATTTTTGTATCTTAAAAAGAAACGAAAACAAAAGCTTTATATTTTATTTTAACTGTTTACAAATTAAAATGATTTCATTCCGTCAAAATTTCCATCTTTATACTCACATTGCCTCTTTGCTGGGTAGTTCAGAAATTGAATGTTCTTCAACTAAAACAAAATACTCTTGAAATAAATCCAGACAAGACAAGATGTCTCTTTGCCTACTTACAATAATTGTACAACCAACATTAGATCAGGGCATGACGTTTTCCTTTCTCTCACCGCAACCGCCCGAGGCATCTCAAGTTAAACTATTTCTTCGAGTTTGTTGCGGTTTCGACATCTTACGTAAACTTCTCTTATGCAATATTCCCTGGGGTTTAATTGTCCTTTTCTGTGTTAAGTTAAACGTTAAGTTTTCCAACAATTTTTGAAACAAAATTGTAACTTGTAGCTTTTTATTGGATCGTTACCGAATTGTTTAAATGAATGTATTGTTGCGCCTATTGGAAAGTGTTTAAAAATTGAGTAATTACAATCTGAATGTTTTTTTTGTTCTTTTGCTACCTTAATTAATCATTCGTAAATAATTTAATTAAATTATTAAATAATGTAAATAATTTTATGTTTCAAAATTTGACAAATATTTATTGTATTTTGTTAAAATAATTGAAGACAATTAAAACAGTTTACTATTAACATTATTAATATTAATTAAAAAAAAAAAGTTTAAGAGCCCCGTCCCGCCAAGTGGCGTATAGGGAATATGGTGTTAGTGACCCTATATTTTACAGACCTTCGGCACATGATTTTTGGGGTAATGTGGTCGGTATTACGCCCGTGCCGCTTTACTTTCCTAGAAAAAAAAATCCTGTACCCATTTAAGGCTGGGTGAACCCGTAAGCCGTCTGTTGTGATCGAACCCTGCCTCTTGTCCTTTGTAGTCCAGTTCACTAACCACTGAGCTATCACGGCTCCCATTATTACTAGTAAAGTAAAGGTTCCTCCACGCCATGCTAGGCGTTAGGTTAATATGAAGGCAGTGACCCTATTTTTCTATGAATACGGCACATGTTTAGGTGATGTGGTCGGTAACACGCCAGGCTGCCTTTACCTCCCATAAAAATCTCTGGTATCCATTTTAAAGGCTGGGTGAACTTCAGAAATACCTCGGTCTGAAGAAAAAAAAAAAAAGCCGCCTGCTCGTAATTGTAATTTCCAGATCTCCGATGTAGATAGTAAATCTTCAGGCGTCACAGCTGTTTCCTGTTGATTGTTTAGATGCTGTGCTCATTGGTTAGTTCAGAAATGTAACTGATATATTCTTTCTTTCTCATGTTCCCTCAATGACTACTAAAGGAATGGATTGTCCTCTTCGTCCTCCATCGTGACTGTTCTCTTCGTCCTCCATCTTGACTGTCCTCTTCGTCCTCCATCTTGACTGTCCTCTTCGTCCTCCATCTTGACTGTTCTCTTCGTCCTCCATCTTGACTGTCCTCTTCGTCCTCCATCTTGATTATTCTTTTCGCCCCATCTTGACTGCTCTTTTCATCTTCCATCTTGATTGTCCTATTCGTCCTCCATCTTGATTGTCCTCTTCGTCCTCCATCTTGATTGTCCTATTCGTCCTCCATCTTGATTGTCCTATTCGTCCTCCATCTTGATTGTCCTATTCGTCCTCCATCTTGATTGTCCTATTCGTCCTCCATCTTGATTGTCCTATTCGTCCTCCATCTTGACTTGTCCTCTTTGATTGTCCTCCATCCATCTTGATTGTCCTCCATCTTCGTCATCCATCTTGATTGTCCTCTTTGTCATCCATCTTGACTGTCCTCTTCTTCGTCCTCCATCTTGATTGCCTCTTTGTCCTCCATCTTGATTGTTCTTTGTCCTCCATCTTGATTGTCCTCTTTGTCCTCCATCTTGATTGTTCTCTTCGTCCTCCATCTTGACTGTCCTCTTCGTCCTCCATCTTGATTGCCCTGTTTGTCATCCATCTTGATTGTCCACTTCGTCCTCCATCTTGATTGTCCACTTCGTCCTCCATCTTGATTGTCCACTTCGTCCTCCATCTTGATTGTCCTCTTTGTCCTCCATCTTGATTGTCCTCTTTGTCCTCCATCTTGATTGTCCTGTTTGTCCTCCATCTTGATTGTCCTGTTTGTCCTCCAGACTGAAGAAACGTTAAGTGGGCGTAGAACCACTGTGTTGTGCTTAGCAGGAGAACTATGATATTTGCGCTTTCGACCCAAGACATCCAATTACAGCACGGCATTTTTAGGTACAGGTTTGCCTTCCCTCTCCGATCTCTACTCCTTTGGCTAGACTAAACTGGTTGGCCTGTTTCTAGAGGCACTGTAAAGAGATGGAGTAAGGTCTGGATAGTACTGGTTCATTGATTCAGGCTTAAGCCAATCAGCACTGAGTGGCTAAGAACTTCCAACTCTGTTCTTGCCCTGCCTCTTACATCCTGACCTGTGTATGATAGACATAATGACGAGAGAAAGGAATAAGAAACACCTCATCATAAACAATAAGAAAACAGAAGTAGTGGTCATATTGAAGAAACAATCATCGCCATCATCAGCATCACGTACCATGCCTGCTGGCGTAGGTGATCTCTCCACTTTCGATCTCGACAGTTATTATCGTTTCTGTTATTGATCTTATGCCAAGCCATTCTCTTAAGCTGTCTGGTAACTTTTCTCTTTACTTCCCTCTATCTCTCCGTCCCTCAGTTGTCCCAGTTGTTACAATATATTATTACAGTTGTTCTCTTCTCATTACATGGCCACAAATGATGATTGTTTCTTCCTAATATTGGATATTAGCTCTCTGTTTGCTTTGGCCTCTTTCAGAACGCTTTGATTACTTTTCTTAGCTGTCCATGGTATTCTCAACATTCTTCTGTTAAACCACATTTCTACAACTGCAGTAATTGTCTTGTCTGTTGTCCTAGTGTCCATGATTCACATCCATATGTTAAGACTGGCTTTACAAAACATTTAAGAACTCTTTTTATTGTCGCTATTGTCAGAAATGGATTGCACAGTACCTTCCTCATTTTTGGAAAAACTGCTTTTGCCTCAGCCATTCTGCATCTCATTTCCGTTGTACATCTACCATCTCACCTCTGTTTTACATCTACCATCTCACATCTGCTGTACATCTACCATCTCACCTCTGTTGTACATCTACCATCTCACCTCTGTTGTACATCTACACCTCACCTCCGTTCTACATCTACCATATCACCTCTGTTCTACATCTACCATCTCACCTATGTTGTACCTCTACCATCTCACCTCTGTTCTACATCTACCATCTCACCTCTGCTGTACATCTACCATCTCACCTCTGTTGAACATCTACCGTCTCACCTCTGTTGTACCTCTACCATCTCACCTCTGTTCTACATCTACCATCTCACCTCTGTTGTTCATCTGCCATCTCACCTCTGTTGTACATCTACCATCTCACCTCTGCTGTACATCTACCATCTCACCTCTGCTGTACCTCTACCATTTCACCTCTGTTCTACATCTACCATCTCACCTCTGCTGTACATCTACCATCTCACCTCTGCTGTACCTCTACCATTTCACCTCTGTTCTACATCTACCATCTCACTCTGCTGTACCTCTACCATCTCACCTCTGTTGTACCTCTACCATCTCACCTCTGTTGTACCTCTACCATCTCACCTCTGTTGTACCTCTACCATCTCACCTCTGTTGTACATCTACCATCTAACATTGTTCCCAGATATTACAATTCATGTGCCTGCCATAATATCATCACCATCATCTGTTATAATATCATCACCATCACCTGTTATAATATCATCACCATCATCTGTTATAATATCATCACCATCATCTGTTATAATATCATCACCATCACCTGTTATAATATCATCACCATCATCTGTTATAATATCATCACCATCATCCTGTTATAATATCATCACCATCATCTGTTATAATATCATCACCATCATCTGTTATAATATCATCACCATCACCTGTTATAATATCATCACCATCATGTTATAATATCATCACCATCATCTGTTATAATATCATCACCATCACCTGTTATAATATCATCACCATCATCTGTTATAATATCATCACCATCACCTGTTATAATATCATCACCATCATGCAACATAAACAAGAACGGGACACATTTTAAACAAGTGAGAAACGTCAAATAGTAAAGTATAGTACCTCCGTCACGCCAAGTGGCGTATATGGAATATGGTGTTCTTCTACTTCTTCTCTTCCTTCCTCATCTGCCTTTCAGCGTCGAGGGGAGATATAATTTGCGGTCTTTTGCTCTTCTGTTCGCCTCTGCTGCTGTTATGTTTCCTAGTGCTTTTAATATTCCATCGACCCATCTTTTTCGTGGTCGACCCTTGGGTCTGGTTTTCTCACAACGTTTGTTGAAGGCTCGTTGTGTTATGTTTTGTTCTTTCTGCCTTATCACGTGGCCAGGCCATTTTATCTGTTGTGTTGTTTCCTTATATATTCTATGGCGGGGCTATTCCTAGCTTTTTTTCTCAGTTCTCCATTTCTGATCTTATCTCTCCGACTGTTTCTTGTCATTCGTCTAACACATTTCATCTCTGTAGAGGTTATTTTTCTTATTGTTCTTGCATCTAGGGTCCAGATCTGACATTGGTAGCACAACGTTGAGATGAAGATTGTATTGTATTGTGCTCGTTTTGCCTCCAGAGTTATTTCCTTGTTGGACAATAGTGGTGACAACTGTCCAATGATTTGACAAGCTTTGTTGCATCTTGATTCTATCTCTGCTGTTTGAGAATTATCGTTTGTCATTAGACTTCCTAAGTATTCGAATTCCTCTACTTGTTTTAGTTGTCGTCCTTCTACAGTTATGTTGATGTTCTGTTTATTTTTGGCGACATTCATGACTTCTGTTTTGTTGATGTTGATTTTCATGTTGTATTTTGTGCCTGAGATGTTGAGTTTGTTTAAGTGTTCTTGTAGGTCTTCTATTGTTTCATGTATTTGTGCCTGATTGTCTGCAAATAAAAGCTCGTTGATCTCCTCTGTCTCTGATGGGTTGGCTAGCTTGCATATATGGTCCATGTATGTAATAAACAGTAGGGGGGATAGTACGCACCCTTGTCTTACACCTGATCTAACTTCGAAGTGGTCTGTGTAGCGTGCTGCTGTTCTGACTCTGCAGCTGCTGTTGATGTAGAGACTTTTAATAAAGTTGGTTAGATGTTGGCTTACTCCGTATGTTGTTAGTATCTCCCACAGTTGTTCTCTGTTTACTCTGTCGAATGCATTTCCTGGTCAGTGAAGGCTATGTATAAGTTTTGATTGTGTTCTGTCGTTTTTTCTGCAAGCTGTTTTAGTGTGAATAGTGCGTCGGTACATCCTCTGTTTTTTCGGAACCCCATTTGAGAATCGCTTAACTGTAGTTCTATTATTGGTCTCAGCCTTTTTTCCAAGATTTTGGCGTATAGCTTTCCTACATGGCTGAGAAGAGATATACCTCTGTATTGATTGCAGTCTCTTTTGCTGCCTTTCTTTTCCATATTGGTATGATGATTGCCTGTTGCCAGTCTTCTGGGGCTTGTTGTTGGTGCCATGCTGCATTAAATATTCTGTGCAGCCATTGCATTTCTGTTTCTCCTGCTGCTTCTATTATTTCTATTGGTATGTTATCTATCCCCGGTGCTTTATTTCTTGGTGCATATTTATTACTTCTTCGATTTCCTCTTTCATGATATTGGGTTCAGTATTTGTGAGTTCTGGCGTGGTTTTGTTGTCTTATTGGTAGTTGGTATGTTTAACAGGTCTTCAAAATATTCTTTCCATCTCTGTTGCATACATTGGTTATTGATATTGGCTGTCCGTCCTATTCATTTATCAGCTCAGTAGGATCATGGTTTTCTTTTCTCGTTCTTGTGGCTTTTACTGCTTTGTAGAAATCTCTTGTGGCTGTCTTGAAGTCCCTGCTCATGTTTTGTCCGAATTATGTCCAATTCTTTTGCTTAGCTTCTTTGATCAACATTTTAACTCTTTTTCGAACTAAGGCATATTTTTCTTATTTTTCTTGGTTCTTGTTCTCCCTCCAATTTTTAAACAGTTTCTTCTTATGGTGTTAGTGACCATAAATTTTATAGACTTTCGTCGCAAGATTTTTGGGGTAATGTGGTCGGTATTACGCCCGTGCCGCTTTACTTTCCCAGAAAAAAACCGGTACCCATTAAAGGCTGGGTGAACTGGAAGCCGTCGGTTGGGATCGAACCCCACCTATTTTAAGCGTCAGATACTTTGGCAAAAAAATGAAACATCAGACGCAAAATGAATCACAGCAAAAAATGAAACATCAGACGCAAAATTAATCACAGCAAAAAAATGAAACATCAGACGCAAAATGAATCACAGCAAAAAATGAAACATCAGACGCAAAATTAATCACAGCAAAAAATGAAACATCAGACGCAAAATGAATCACAGCAAAAATGAAACATCAGACGCAAAATGAATCACAGCAAAAAATGAAACATCAGACGCAAAATTAATCACAGCAAAAAATGAAACATCAGACGCAAAATGAATCACAGCAAAAAATGAAACATCAGACGCAAAATTAATCACAGCAAAAAATGAAACATCAGACGCAAAATGAATCACAGCAAAAAATGAAACATCAGACGCAAAATGAATCACAGCAAAAAATGAAACATCAGACGCAAAATGAATCACAGCAAAAAATGAAACATCAGACGCAAAATGAATCACAGCAAAAAATGAAACATCAGACGCAAAATGAATCACAGCAAAAAATGAAACATCAGACGCAAAATGAATCACAGCAAGAATAGGCAGACAACGCAGGCCAAAGTAGCATTTAAGAAAATGAAAAAAATATGATGCAACAAGCATATGTCAAGGGAGGTACGAAAGAGAGTTAATCAGCGCTAATTATAACCTTTTGAAGCAAACCATTGTCAATGGACAAACAAATGAAAAGACGATTAGAGAGGCCTTAGAGATGGGATTTCTCCGAAGAATGTTGAGCGTTTCATGGACAGCTAAAAACAGCCGTGAGGACATTATCAATGAGGCCAATACAAAAATAGAGTTCATAAAAGGCATCAGAAATAAACAAATGACATTTTTCTAGCACAACAAAAGAAGAGTAAAATTGCAGTACTTAGTTACAACTATAGAACTACAAGGAAAGAGATATCGCGCTCGACAGCAGGAGAAGATACTAGAAGAAGTGAATATATCATCATCATCATCAAGTACCAAGCCTGCTGGCGTCATGTCTCTCCAGAACTTTCGATCTCGACAGTTGTTTATCATTTCTGTAGTTGACCTTCTGCCAATCCATTCTCTTTTACTGTCTGGTATCTTTTCTCTTTGCTTCCTTCTATCTCTTCGTCCCTCAATTTTCCAAGTTGTTACAATATATTCCAGTTGTTCTCTTTTCATTACATGGCCAAAAAATGATGATTGTTTCTTCCTAATATTGGAAATTAGCTCTCTATTTGTTTTGACCTCTTTCAGAACGTTTTCATTACTCTTCTTAGCTGTCCATGGTAGTCTCAACATCCTTCTGTAAAACCACATTTCTACAGCCTCCAGTTATTTTCTTGTCTGTTGTCATATTGTCCATTATTTACATCCATATATTAGAACTGGTTCTACATAACATTTAAGAACTCTTTTTTTTTCTTGTTCCTATTGTCAAAAATGGATTGGATAGTATCTTCCTCATTGTTTGGAAAGCTGCTTTATATATTTATATATATATATATATATATATATATATATATATATATATATAATATAATATAAACACACACACACACACACACACACAATAGAAAAAAACGGTATGATTAAAGCTTCACGTAACAAGTCTACAACACAAACTAGAACGACCGTTCAGTGCAACAAGCCTTTAACAGAGAAGATGCTAGATAGCTTGGTGTCATGGTACGGCAAACAGTCAACAACAGAATTTATCCACTGTTCTTCTACTTCCTTCCTTCCTCATTTGCCTGTCAGTGCCGAGGAGAGGTATAATTTGCGGTCCTTTGCTTTTCTGTTTGCCTTTACTGCTGTAATGTTTCCTAGTCTTTCTAATATTATGTCAGTCCATCTTTTTTCGTGGTCCGCCTTTGGATCTAGTGTTCTCGCAACATTTTTTGAAGGCCCGTTGTGTTGTGTTTTGATCTTTCTGCCTTGACACGTGGCCAAACCATTTTATCTGTTGTTTCTTTATATATTCTATGTCAGGAGTTATTCCTAGCTTTTTTCAGAGTTCTTCATTTCTGATCTTATCTCTCTATCTGTTCCCTGCCATTCGTCTAGCACATTTCATCTCGGTAGTGGTTATTTTTCTTATTGATCTTACATTTAGGGTCCAGGATTCGATGCAAGAAAAGACGATGGTCATATGCTGGACATGTGATGAGAAGAGATAATAATCGAATAGCAAAGCAAGCCCTCATATGGGAAACAACAGGTAAGAGAAAAAGAGGAAGACCCATGGAGACACTGAGAAGATCATTGATGAGAGAGGCAAGAGCAGCAGGATTCGGCACCCTCAATGAGATAGAGCTGCTTGCACAGAACAGAGACAGATGGCGAGATTTGATAAAATATCTTTAAAAGAAAACTGCTAGAACAACAATTCAGATAGATGAAGGTGTACCTTGGTCTATGCCCTATGGGCCGGCTACGGCTCGAAAGGTCAATAGATAGATAGATAGATAGATAGATAGTAGGTAGGTAGGTAGGTAGGTAGGTAGGTAGGTAGGTAGGTAGGTAGGTAGGTAGGTAGGTAGGTAGGTAGGTAGGTAGGTAGGTAGGTAGGTAGGTAGGTAGGTAGGTAGGTAGGTAGGTAGGTAGGTAGGTAGGTAGATACGATGCACTGTGGATAGAGAATTATGGAAGGACATGATTTTCTACGCCAACCGGTATATTATTCTTCTTCTTCTACCTTTCAACTCCTGTGGAGCGTAGGTCTTCAACAAACATTTTCCAAGCCGATCGATTTCTTGCTACTCTTTTAAAATCATTCCCCATGTCTTCCCCATTATCCTAATCTCTGCTTCCGCCTGTCTTCTCCAAGAATATTTTGATCTTCCTCTTTGTCTCTTCACCTGGGGATTCCAAAAAGGGCATGTTTTGTAATACTCTATTGGCTTCCGCAGTGTGTGTTCAATCCAGTGCCATCATCATTGTTTTATCTCTTTATCCACTGGTATTTGACTGGTACTTTTCCATAATTCTATGTTAGTGATTTTGTCCAACCATTTCCTTCCTTTAATTCCACTCAAGCATCCATTAATGAAGGTTTGTATCTTCAATATGCCAACCAACCCGGCATGACATGTGCTAATTATATGATTTTATATGGTGCGTTCAAAATGATCATAATAAGTGGGTTTTTTTTTTTTTAATGTGTGGTTTAAAATATTAAATGTTTGCACCAGAAAATGCCAATTAGGCAATCGTTGAAATAGCTTTTCTAGGGAACATTTACCGACTAAAATAGGTATTGAAAGAAGCCACAAATAATTACACAAAATAAAATGTTTGTGTAATGTCATATCTTGGAACCACATTATAGAATCTCAATTTTGAAAATGAAATAAATGTAGTAGACTTAGCGCCTTATCACCCATAATTGTTGTAAGATGTTTCAATTTTTAATTTTCATTTCACTTTTTATTCTAGATGAATTCGTTCTGGTTACCCTAGAACACGCAGTTTAGTTTATCTTCATTTTGTTGTCCTTTTCTGTGTTTGTGTTTTCTGAAAAAAATCCGAATGTATGCCGAAACATTATGATTTTGTTTTGTTCCTCTTTTATAAAGCTGCCACCATACTTTGTGGGAGTGTACATCACACGCCAAAACCTTGTTCCTTTCCGGTTTTAACTAAAATGTCACATCGTTATCAAAATAAACAGCAGTTAACGTTTGTGCTCCTCTGACCGGAAACACGTAAAGTAGATTATATTATAATTTGAAATATTATTTGCTTTTGTATATTAAAACAGGTAAATGAATTTAAATATTTGGGAACTTTGTTAACATCAGACGGAAGATGTACAAAAGAGGTGAGATGCAGAATGGCTCAGGCAAAAGCAGCTTTCCAAAAAATGAGGAAAATGCTATGCAATCCATTTTTGACAATAGAAACAAGAAAAAGAGTTCTTAAATGTTACATAGAGCCAGTCTTAACATACGGATGCAAGTCATGGACAATAGGACAACAGACAAGAAAATCATTGGAGTCTGTAGAAATGTGGTTTTATAGATGTATGTTGAGAATACCATGGACAGTTAAGAAGAGTAATGAAGAGGTTCTAAGAGAGGTCAAAGCAAGAAGAGAGCTAATTTCCAATATTAGGAAGAAACAATCATCATTTTTTTGGCCATGTAATGAGAAGAGAACAACTGGAATATATTGTAACAACTGGAAAAATTGAGGGACGAAGAAATAGAGGGAAGCAAAGAGAAAAAAATACCAGACAGCTTAAGAGAATGGTTTGGCAGAAGGTCAACAACAGAAATGATAGTACTGTCGAGATCAAAAAGGTGGAGAGTGATGATCACCTACGCCATCAGGCTTGGTACTTGAGTATGATAATGATAATGATGATGATGATATTGATGATGATATTGATGATGATGATGATGGTGATGATGATGATGATGATGATGGTGGTGATGATGAAGATGATGATGATGGTGATGATGATAGCAGAATTCTACTCAAGTTTGTTCAGAACAAAGAAAAATTAGTAATGCTACAAAAATACCGATAACAAACAGCAGTGAATGACATGCCATCCTTTGTTAAGGTATATCATTAATTAAGTCGACAGGTCATCCTGATTGTACATCAGTTAAGTCCATAAATGCTAAGAGATCTTTCGAGGAATATCACTCAACGTGTAGCGGCTAACGTCACCGGTGTTGTGTTGGCTGGTCTTTGGATTCTGACGTAGCCACCTCGTCTGGCATCTCCCACCTTGACATGATATTCGAGAGGCCTGTTCGTGGTTGCGGAATTAGGGTCATTTTTTTTTTTTACATGCTCTTTAGTTCTGCGCGCCTGAGGGACATTCAGAATGTCAAAGCGGTCCATTGCCCTTCCGCACTATCTGTCATTGATGTAAGGTACAGCAAGGACCAGATTTAGACTTGAAGAGGCCCTACATTGATAAACTATATAAAACGTTGGGCGGATGACGTCATGGGACGCACCAAGATGGAAGTTCATCTAAAAAAAAAAAAAAAAAAAAAAAATGACCCTAATTCCGCAACCACGAACAGGCCTCTCGAAAATCATGTCAAGGTGGGAGATGCCAGACTACGTCAGAATCCAAAGACCAACCAACTCTCGACCACTGTTTCAACGACACCTGTGAACAGTCAACCGGGATCTGTTCATGCAAGGGAACGTTCTACGGGTCAGACTGCACTCTCAAATCTCCGTACAACTGTTTGGACGATATCTGTTAACAGTTCATGGGGGCCGGCGTCTCGTATGTCGATGATTCCCACGTTAAGAAGAGTGTGCTGACTACAACAAACCCAAGCATATGGACACCTTAATGTGTACTGGCTATTTTCTTTCTGTGCTGGACATGGTTCATTTCTTGGTGTGTTTCATTGCTAGCCAAGGCTCATATCTTGGCTTGTGTGTGTGTGTGCTGGCCATGGCTCATATCTTGGTGTGTGTCATGTTAGTCATATCTCATATTTTGGAGTGTCCGTGTTAATCATGTCTCATATCTTTAAGTGTGTGTGTGTTTAGTCATATCTCATATCTTAGTGTGTATCTGTGTTAGTCATGTGTCATATCTTTGTGTGTGCATGTTTGGGCTAGTGATATCTCATATCTCTGTGTGTATGCTTATGTTAGTCATATCTCATATCTTTGTGTGTGCATGTCTGTGTATGTCACATCTCATATCCTTGTGTTTGCATGGCTATGCTAGTCACATCTCATATCATTGTGTGTGCCTAACTATGTTGGTCATATATCATATCTTTGTGTGCATGTCCATGTTAGACATGTGTAATTTCTTTGTGGGTGCATGTCTATGTCAGTCATATCTCATATCTTTATGTGCATGTTTATGTTAGTCATGTGTCATATATCTTGATGTATGTCAGTGTTAGTCATGCCTCGTATCGCTATGTGCATGTCTGTGTTTGTCACATCTCATATCTTTGTGTGTGTATGTCTGTGTTAGTCACCTCTAGTGACTCGGGCAGATGGTGCTCATAAACCTGGGAAGGCCGACCATCTAAGGGCAGAATCCCCCTACAGAAAAGATCACCTGCTGCCTTGCAGGAAGATTGGGGACAATCAAAGGCTAGGGAAAGCAAACCTGAATAAAATGCTGGCTGAAATCGGATGCACTGGGCCACTGGTGCAGAACACAGTGCGACGTTTTTAACGGGTGTTCAATCAGAGTGGATCTGGCAGACTCTAATTGTGATGTTCTGTTTGTAACACACCTAACCTGACAGCTGAGTTCATGTGAGGAGCTGAAATCCTACTCTGATTGGGTCCTGATCGCAGAGAGAGAGAGAGAGAGAGAGATAAAACGTTGAGGCCCCCATTCCCTGTAATATATATATATATATATATATATATATATATATATATATATATATATATATATATATATATATAACATCAGAAGGTCTCTATCATAGATTACAATTATCATATCAGAAGGTCTCTATCATAGATTAAAATTATCATATCAGAAGGTCTCTATCATAGATTAAAATTATCATATCATAAGGTTTCTATCATAGATTAAAATTATCATATCAGAAGGTCTCTATCACAGATTACAAATATATAGCATCATAAGGTCTCTATCATAGATTACAAATATATAACATCAGAAGGTCTCTATGATAGATTACAAATATATAACATCAGAATGTCTCTATCATAGATTAAAACTATCATATCATAAGGTTTCTATCATAGATTAAAATTATCATATCAGAACGTCTCTATCAAAGATTCTTCGTCTTCTACCTTTTAGCTCCCGTGGAGCATAGGTCTTCAACAAACACTTTCCAAGTCGTTCTGTTTCTTGCAATTCTCCTAAGATCATTCCATGTCTTCCCCATCATCTTCATCTCTGCTTCTATCTGTCTTCTCCAAGAATTCCTTGGTCTTCCCCTTTGTCTTTTCCCCTGGGGATTCCAAAAAAGGGCCTGTTGTGTAATACTCTCAGTTGGCTTCCGTAGTGTGTGTCCTATCCATCGCCATCGTTTACGCTGTATCTCTTTATCCACTGGTATTTGACCGGTACATTTCCATAATTCCACGTTAGTGACTTTGTCCTGCCATTTCCATCCCTTTATTCTGCGCAAGCATCCATTAATGAAAGTCTGTACCTTCGTGATTGTCGATTTTGTTATTCTCCATGTTTCTATCTATCTATCTATTGACCTTTCGAGCCGTAGCCGGCCCATAGGGTGTAGACCAAGATACTCCTCCTATCTGAATTTTCTAGCAGTTTTCTTTTAAAGATATTTTATCAAATCTCGCCATTTGTCTCTGTTCTGTGCAAGCAGCTCTATCTCATTGAGGGAGCCGAATCCTGCTGCTCTTGCTTCTCTCATCAATGTTCTTCTCAGTGTCTCCCTGGGTCTTCCTCTTTTTCTCTTACCTGTTGTTTCCCACATGAGGGCTTGCTTTTGCTATTCGGTTATTATCTCTTCTCATCACATGTCCAACATATGACCATCGTCTTTTCTTTATTACTGAAGATATTAGTGGTTGATTGGCGATTTCTCTAATTTCCTCGTTTGTTTTGAATTCGTTCCACGCTATACCAAGTATTTTCCTTAGACATTTATTTTCGAATGCGTTCAACTTTGTTTCTATATCTCTTGTTACTTTCCAGCTTTCACACGCATACGTAAGGGTTGATAGTACATTTGATTTGAATAGTCTAAGTTTTGTGTTTGTGCTGATAAGTTTTTTTCCCCACAACTTTTCAAGGCTTCTGAAAGACATTACTGCTTTAGCCATTCTGATTCTAATTTCTTTACTTGTATCCCTTCTCGATCAACGTGACTTCCAAGATAGATAAAGTGATCGATCTCTTCTGCTGGTTTGTTTTCCATGTATATTTTGTCATCTGTTGGAATTACACTTTTCATGAATTTAGTCTTTTCATGATTGATCTCAAGCCAAATTTTGCTGGCTATTGATGATAGTTCATTTGTGTTTTCCTGCATCGTTTTTATCTGACTGCTGATGAGAACTATGTCATCAGCAAAGTCGAGGTCCTCTAAATGGTCTCCATATATAATAGGACCGACTTAACATTTGAGTTGAAAATTTTAATTTTTGTATTTAACCTAATTTCTTTGGATTTCCATATGTTTCCCAGTGCAATGAAAGTTCCTCTTGCTTTTGATATCCTTATTTTGGTATCATTTTCTGTTCCTCCCTCTTTATCTATATTACTGCCCAGAAATATGTAAGATTGTACGTCTAGTAGAGGTATTTCTCCTAGTTTTATTTGCTAATTGCCAACTGCATTAATTCTCATAATGTTGGTCTTATCTCTATTAATCTTTAGTCCTAGCTGTTGTGATATCTCATCTAATATACCCATTTTATCCTGCATCTATTGATGGCTGTGTGATAGGTGAGCTATGTCATCAGCAAAGTCGAGGTCCTCTAAATGGTCTCCATATATAATAGGACCGACTTAACATTTGAGTTGAAAATTTTAATTTTTGTATTTAACCTAATTTCTTTGGATTTCCATATGTTTCCCAGTGCAATGAAAGTTCCTCTTGCTTTTGATATCCTTATTTGGTATCATTTTCTGTTCCTCCCTCTTTATCTATATTACTGCCCAGAAATATGTAAGATTGTACGTCTAGTAGAGGTATTTCTCCTAGTTTTATTTGCTAATTGCCAACTGCATTAATTCTCATAATGTTGGTCTTATCTCTATTAATCTTTAGTCCTAGCTGTTGTGATATCTCATCTAATATACCCATTTTATCCTGCATCTATTGATGGCTGTGTGATAGGTGAGCTATGTCATCAGCAAAGTCTAAATCATCAAGTTGTTTGGTCAGTGACCACTGGATCCCATTTCTGTTGTTTGAGTTATTTTCATAATCCAATCTATGGCCAGTAGAAAGAGAAATGGGGACAGAAGGCATCCCTGCCTTACTCCAGTTCTTATTTCAAATGCTTCTGTAAGCTGTCCTTCATGCACCACACTACATTTCGTTCCTTCATACATTGTTTTTATCAGGTCAATAAACTTTATGGGGATTCCGTAATGACTCAGCAACTTCCAGAGCATTCTTCTGTCTAAACTATCAAATGCCTTTTCATAATCTATGAATCCAATATAAAGTGGGGATTTTAGTTCTAAACTTTGTTCAACTATTATACATAGAGTAGTTATTTGATCAGCACATGATCTGTTCTTCCTAAAACCTGCTTGTTCATCTCTCAAATGTTTCTCTATGGCCTCTTTTAGTCTCTCCAGAATGATTCTGCTTAATATTTTTCCTGGCACAGATAGTAGCATAATTCCCCTATAATTTGTGCACTCCTGTAAACTTCCTTTCTTTGGTAGTTTGGTCATATAACGTTCTTTCCAGTCTTTAGGTATTTCTTCCCTCTCCCAATTTTATCTAATAGATTATGTAACATCTTGGTAGAGGTGTTAATATCTGCTTTGATGGCTTCCGAAGGAATTTCATCTGGTCCTGTGGCTTTACCATTTTTTAATAGTTTGATGGCTTTCATTATTTCTTCTTTACTTGGTTTTCCACAGTTAACGTGTAACTCTTCTTCTGCTGGTAGTATATCTGGAGGATTATTTGAGCTGGGTCTGTTCAAAAGTTCTTCAAAGTGCTCTTTCCATCTCTCCATTTGTTCCCTTATATTACTAAGCAGATTTCCTTTCTTATCTTTAATAAAGGCATTGATCTGTTTGTATTTTCCACTTAATTTCTTTGTGCTGTTGTACAGTTCTTTCATATTCCCTTTATTTGCTGCTTCTTCTGCCTCTTTAGCTAGTTCATCTATATATTTCCTCTTATCCCTTTTAATGCATCTTCTCACTTCTTTGTTCACCTCTGTGTAAGCTTCCTGTGTCTTGGCTTTATTACCTCTTGTTTTGCTTTTATTTATGTCTGCTTTCTTGTTCTTTCTTTCTTTAATTTTATCCAGGGTCTCTGCTGTCATCCATGTCTTATTATGGCGTTCTCTTTTCCCCAGTGTTTCTTCGCATGTCTCTTTCCATATATCTTTTACCTGTTTCCAATGATCTTCTATATTGATTGTATTTTCTAGTTGTTGGAGGACTTGGTATTTGTTTGATATTGTGACTGCAAATTTATCTTTAATTCCTTGTTCTTTAAGAAACCCTACATTGAAATACTTTCTACCCTTATTCGTTGTAGTATACCTTTTTAGTTTAATTTTAAGTTTGGCTAACAGAAGATGATGATCAGTTCAACGATTACAATTATCATATAAGAAGGTCTCTATTATAGATTAAAATTATCATATCAGAATGTCTCTATCATAGATTACAAATATATAGCATCATAAGGTCTCTATTATAGATTACAACTATATAACATCAGAAGGTCTCTATTATAGATTACAATTATATAACATCAGAAGGTCTCTATCATAGATTACAAATATATAACATCAGAATGTCTCTATCATAGATTACAATTATCATATAAGAAGGTCTCTATCATAGATTAAAATTATCATATCTGAAGGTCTCTATCATAGATTAAAATTATCATATCAGAAGGTCTCTATCATAGATTACAATTATCATATAAGAAGGTCTCTATCATAGATTAAAATTATCATATCAGGTCTCTATCATAGATTAAAATTATCATATCAGGTCTCTATCATAGATTACAAATATATATATCATCAGAATGTCTCTATCATAGATTAAAATTATCACATCATAAGGTCTCTATCAAAGATTACAAATATTTAACACCAGAAGGTCTCTATCATAGATTACTATTATCATATCAGAAGGTCTCTATCATAGATTACAATTATCACATCAGAAGGTCTCTATCATAGATTACAATTATCATATCAGAAGGTCTCTATCATATATTACAATTATCATATCAGAAGGTTTCTATCATAGATTACAATTATCATATCAGAAGGTCTCTATCATATATTACAATTATCATATAAGAAGGTCTCTATAATAGATTACAATTATCATATCAGAAGGTCTCTATCATAGATTACAATTATCATATAAGAAGGTCTCTATCATAGATTACAATTATCATATCAGAAGGTCTCTATCATAGATTACAATTATCATATAAGAAGGTCTCTATCATAGATTACAATTATCATATCAGAAGGTCTCTATCATAGATTACAATTATCATATCAGAAGGTCTCTATCATAGATTACTATGTACATATCAGAAGGTCTCTATCAAAGATTAAAAATATATAACAACTGAAGGTCTCTATCATAGATTATAAATATATAACAACAGAAGGTCTCTATCATAGATTATAAATATATAACAACAGAAGGTCTCTTTCATAGATTACAATATAATCAAATTTGAGGTCCTCTTGGGAATTTGAGGCCCTAGACTGTAGTTTATATAGCCTAGGTCTAAATCCGGACCCGGGTACTGTATGTCCTGTAAATTATAATTTCGTTGGTGAATAATGTATTAAAATGTACCTCCCAGAGCGACAATATTTTCCGTGATGTGGCCAATGCTTTTCCTCACTGTCATTACCCTCCCCAGTTCACTTTTAATGGGATGTGGAATTAATTATTTCTAATTCCGAGACTCCACACCTCTACAACATTGTTTGTCATGGGAGTGTATTTACTTTTATCTTCGCGAGAAATGCACACAGAGGCACACAGTTTGCAAGAACGCTCGAGTCCCCCTCGGAAAACATGCATACAAAAACTGTGAAAGAATCGCACTATTTCGTGAACATGAAATAAAATAAGATAATTGACAAGCATGTGGATCAAAGCTGTTACTTGGTCGTGGGGTGGTGAACAAAGAGATGTATGAGACGAGGACGACGTCGATAATTGTGGCGAGGGCTACGGATCGTCGAGGTTGGGTTGACCTGGTAATTGGGTTATGTTAGTAGTTCTCACAGGTGGGCGTTGTCGCGCACGTGCGTCGGTTGCACAAGGAAGGGGGGGGGGAAGAGTTTGTGAGTCAGTCGAGAGAGTCGATAGGGGAGGGCATTGTTAAATGAGAGATAGTGTGTGTGTGTGTGTGTGTGTGTGTGTGTGTGTGAGAGAGAGAGAGAGAGATGAGGCTGAGATGAGAGAAGATGAGAGAAAGAGTTAGTGAGTCTGTAGAGGTAGATTGTGTTTGAGGAGAATTGTTAAACGAGAGAGATAAAGAGAGAGAGAGAGAGAGAGAGAGTGAGAGAGAGAGAGTGAATAGGTGGGTGAGTTAATGAGTGAGTGAGTTATTGGGGGGGGGGGTAGTTAATGAGTGAGTGAGTGAAAGGATGGGTGGGTGAGTTAGTGAGTGAGTGATTGAGTGAATTAATTAGTGATTGGGGTTAGTGAGTGAGTGAGTGATTAAGGGGGGGGGGTGGTGTAGTTAATGAGTGAGTGAAATGATGGGTGGGTGAGTTAGTGAGTCATTAAGTGAATTAATTAGTGATTGGGGGTTAGTGAGTGAGTGAGTGAGTGAGTGAGTGAGTGAGTGAGTGAGTGAGTGAGTGAGTGAGTGAGTGAGTGAGTGAGTGAGTGAGTGAGTGAGTGAGTGAGTGAGTGAGTGAGTGAGTGAGTGAGTGAGTGAGTGAGTGAGTGAGTGAGAGAGAGGTTGGGTGGGTGAGTTAGTAAGTGATTGGGTGCGTGAATGGTGGGTGAGTTAGTGAGTACGTGAGTGAACTGGTGGGAGCATGAGTGAGTTTTGGTTGGTGAATTGTAAGTGAATGATTGAGTGAGTGAATGGGCAGGTGAGTCAGTGAAAGAGTTAGTGAGTGTATGGGTGAGTGAATTGGTGAGTGAGTAAGTGATTTGGTGAGTGAGTGAGTGAGTGAGTGAGTGAGTGAGTGAGTGAGTGAGTGAGTGAGTGAGTAATAGATCGTGGATATGAGGAGCAGATAGCGAATCTGTCCAGAGTGTCAACGGAGTGACAATTTTGGAAGAAGGAGAGAGAGAGAGAGAGAGAGAGAGAGAGAGAGAGAGAGAAAGAGAGAAAGACAACCTCAAAGTTAAAACAGGAGATGACAGCTTCAGCATTTCTCCATCTTGCTATTTCCATGGCCATTATAGTAGAGTGCCCCAAGTCTGTCCCTTTTACATCTTTCCTACAGCATTCATTTGACTGAAACCATTGTGAATGTCGTTGGATCTCATTTCAGTACACAAACTACCTATAAATAGAATCTTTCTGAATCTCTTGTTACATGATCTATTAAGTTAGAGAATCTTTCTGAATCTTTTGTTATTACATGATCTATCAAGTTAGAGAATCTTTCTGAATCTCTTGTTATTACATGATCTAATAAGTTAGAGAATCTTTGTGAATCTCTTGTTATTACATGATCTATCAAGTTAGAGAATCTTTCTGAATCTCTTGTTATTACATGATCTATCAAGTTAGAGAATCTTTCTGAATCTCTTGTTATTACATGATCTATCAAGTTAGAGAATCTTTCTGAATCTCTTGTTATTACATGATCTATCAAGTTAGAGAATCTTTCTGAATCTCTTGTTATTACATGATCTATCAAGTTAGAGAATCTTTCTGAATCTCTTGTTATTACATGATCTATCAAGTTAGAGAATCTTTCTGAATCTCTTGAATACACCAAAGAGGAGTAGGTATCATCTTGGATGCAGAAAGAGCAAGAACAGTGAAAGGCTTTTACCCAATATCTGACAGAGTCCTTTTAGTGAAATTGAATGGAAAGCCAATAGACATAAATCTTATACAAGTTTATGCACCAACAGCAGACAGTCTAGAGGAAACAAACGATAAATTTTACGAGTTAAATGAGGCACTTCATAAATGCAAACCACATGAAAACACCATAGTTCTAGGGGATTTTAACGCAAAAGTAGGAAATGAAAGAGTTGAGGAAGTAGTTGGTCATTATGGCTTAGGCGAGAGGAATGAAAGAGGTGGAGAAACTTATTGACTGGGCAAGAACACACAACATGATGATAGGAAACACCTAGTTTAAGCAACATCCAAGACGTCTGTGGACATGGAAAAGCCCAGGGGACAACGCACGTAATCAAATTGATTATATAATGATAAACAATAGATTTAGAAACAGTCTGGTGTGTGTGAAAACTAGACCAGGGGCAGATTGCAATAGTGATCATGTACCAGTTGTGGGAAAGCTTAGAGTAAAATTAAAAACAAGAAAACAAGCCTCGGTTAACATCAAGTTAAATTTAGATTTACTAAAATCAGACAAGAAGCTGCAAGACAAATATAAAATCACAATTCAGAACCGGTACAATGCAATAGAGAAGATACAAAGCATTGATGAACAGTGGGAAATGCTAGAAGAATCAATGCAATAAAACATCAAAAGAGTTCATACCACAAGTGAGGACAAATTCAAGAATGGATGACAGACGACATTTTGCAGCTAATGGATACAAGAAGAAGAAATAAAGAAAATAAAGATGAGTATAAGAGATTAAATAAAGAAATTGTAGTAAAATGCAATGAAGCAAAGAAGCATGGCTAAAAGAGAGATGCAAAGAGATTGAAATGCAACAAAAAGGAGATGCTAAAGCTATATACAAACAAATGAGGAATTAACAGGAATAAAAACGCAATTTAAAAAATGGATGTCTAAGATCAAAGGAAGGAGAACTGTTGATTGATCAAGAAAAATAAGGGAACGATGGACAGAATACATTAAGGATCTTTATAATGATGAACGAACGGAAGTAAATATTAAGGATAATGGAGAAGGACCAGAAATACTCAGAGAAGAAGTGGAAGATGCCTTGCGCAATATGAAAGCAGGCAAAGCTCCTGGACAAGATAATATAACTAAAGAAGAGATTGAAGCCATGGGTGATTTTGGAATAGAAATAATAACAAAAATATTGAATGATATCTACAACAGCGGATATATACCAGACGACATGCTCAAATCAATATTCATAGCCCAACCAAAGAAATCGGGAGCGATTGAATGCGATGATCATCACACAATAAGCCTTATGAGTCATATGATTAAGATATTACTAAGAATCATCATGCGAAGAGTGCGAAACAAAATCAGTCCAGAAATTAGCGATGAACAGTATGGTTTTGTTAGAGATAAATTAATGACGCCCGCCCGATCCATTGGTTGACAGTGTTCAACGACAGCGCCGCTAGCTAACCTGTCCGCTCTTTCATTTCCCCGAACTCCCGCATGTCCAGTGACGTAGACAAAGGTAACCTTACGTATTTTTGTCTTCTGCAATAAACTCCACACATTGCCTGCATACAGATCCCGCCTCCACTTTTCTTATCATGCTCATCGAATCACTCAGTATACAGGCATGGGTGTAGTCTTGTGACTCTAACCAGATGAATGCCCTGGTCACTGCCATCACCTCCATCGTCATGTTACTCATAGTCATAACGTATACACCACTGTCTTCTTTGACTATTCTGCCTGCCGAGCGTGCTGTAAATGCCCAAGCCCTTCCTTTGTGTGATATCACAGAGTCGTCTGTATAGATGACTGCATCTTTCTCACCGGTGTTATCCCGGATGAGACTGATCACCCCCTGTCAGAGTGCAGTGATTATTACGCTAACTTTCAAAGTGCAGTGTTTATGACGCTAACTTTCAAAGTGCACTGTTTATGACGGTAACTTTCAAAGTGCACTGTTTATGACGCTAACTTTCAAAGTGCAGTGTTTATGACGCTAACTTTCAAAGTGCACTGTTTATGACGCTAACTTTCAAAGTGCAGGGATTATGACGATAACTTTCAAAGTGCAGTGATTATTACGCTAACTTTCAAAGTGCAGTGTTTGTGATCCTAAGATATAACATTGGTTGAGAACGCCACATATACCATTACTTTCCACACCATTTTGTGGTGCACACAATCAAACTGAGTAATCGACAAAGCATGTAAATAGATCTATGTTGATCTCTGAATTTTTCAATATTTTCTTCATATTAATGCATGAAAAACGCGGGTACGTATCTCGGTAAGTCAAGCGTGTTTTTTTTTCTATCGGTGGTGTAAAAGAAACTCAGACCCCAACACCTTGTGCCACTACACTGGGCAAGCGGCCTTAACTCTCCGGTTCTACAAGTCCCTCCCCTCTCCCTTCTCCCACCGGCAGACAACAGCAATGGGGAAAATCCCGTAAGTTGTGGTTAAAATAAAAATATTCACTGCAAGTTTCTCTGTGGACCCCAAACTTAAAATATCAAATTTGTATCGTTTAGTATGTTCCTGATTGTACAAAGAAATTTCGATGGTGGTTTTCTGTTGCTTCCAACAGAATATTTATAGTATATTGATTTATGAATTTAAATATTTGCGAACTTTGTTAACCTCAGACGCGAGATGTACAAAAGAGGTGAGATGCAGAATGGTTCAGGCAAAAGCAGCTTTCCAGAAAATGAGGAAGATACTATGCAATCCATTTGTTACAAGAGAAACAAGAAAAAGAGTTTGGCAGGAATATATAACAGAACTATTTCATGATCAAAGGGACAATAAACCAGTTATAAAATGTACATCAGGCTATAAAATCTTAAAATCTGAGGTGGAAAAAGCTATAAAAACAATGAAAAGGGGAAAAGCAGCAGGACCTGAAAGCATACAGATAGAGATGATACAGGCACTTGAAGATTTTGGCATTGAAGTGATTACAGACATATGCAACGACATATACCACACAGGATACATACCAAATGAACTAAAAACATGAACTTTCATTGCATTGCCTAAAAAGAATGGTGCAGTTGAATGCAGTGACTTTAGAACAATAAGCCTAATGAGCCATGTTACAAAAATCTTGCTAAAAGTTATACAAGGAAGGATTCAGAATAAAATCAATACTGAATTAGATGAGCAGCAATTTGGATTTAGGAAAAATAGCGGGACAAAAGAAGCCATATTCTGCATGAGAACATTAATCGAAAAATACACAGAAGTAAACAAACCAATATATGCCTGCTTCATAGACTACACAAAGCTTTTGATAGAGTACACCACAAACAACTTATAGAATGCCTAAAAGAGATACATCTAGATGACATGGATATACGACTAATATGCAATCTATACTGGGAGCAAACAGCAATAATAAAATATAACAAAGAGTTCTCTACACCCATTGATATAAAAAGAGGAGTAAGACAAGGATGCATCCTATCACCAAGCTTGTTCAATCTATACACTGAGCAAATCTTTAAAAACATCATAGAGATGCCAGGCCTACAAATTAATGGAAAGATAATCAATAACCTAAGGTATGCTGACGATACTGTACTACTAGCAGAAAATCCTAAAGACCTACAACAATTACTTAATGAAATAAACACGACAAGCAAAAAATATGGACTAGATATGAATATCAAAAAGACTAAAACTATGATCATAAACAAAGAAAATACCCAAAACCCACAAGTGGATATCAAAATTGAAGGAATAGACCTTGAGACAGTTCAGAACTATAACTACCTTGGACATACTATAACCAGTGATGGAAAATGTACAACTGAAATAAACAAAAGAATAGGAATGGCAAAAAGTAATTTTAATGTCATGAAGGACATACTAACATCAAAACAAATAACACCAGAGCTAAAACTAAGAATAGCAAATGTTACATCTTCTCAATATTCCTATATGGTGCTGAAACATGGACATTAGACAAGAAAACAGAACAGAGAATTGAAGCCTTTGAAATGTGGATATATATAGAAGAATAGGTAGAATTGGATGGAAGAAAAGAAAACAAATGACAAAGTCTTAAAACAACTAAAAATGAAAAGAGAACTTCTGAACACAATTAGAACAAGACAAATGCGATTCTTAGGCCATGTTAAAAGACACAACAGCCTACTGAAAGTAATCCTGGAGGGGAAAATACAAGGTAAAAGAGGCAGAGGCAGACCAAGATTAACATGGACGAGTAACATCAAAAGATGGACAAATCAACCGATGACAACCTGCACCATCAAAGCAAGAGATAGAGCAAAATGGCGCTCCATGGTAGCCAACCTTCGTTGCGGAGACGGCACTCAATGATGATGAGGAAGAAACAATCATCATTTTTTGGCCATGTAATGAGAAGAGAACAACTGGAATATATTGTAACAAGTGGGAAAAAATTGAGGGACGAAGATATAGAGGAGCGAAAATACCAGACAGCTTAAGAGAATGGCTTGGCAGAAAGTCAAAAACAGAAATGATAAATAACTGTCGAGATCGAAAGCTGTGGAGAGACATGATCACCCACGCCAGTAGGTCTGGTACCTGATGATGATGATCGTTTAGTATTTCCTGTCTAATCCTATTCTATTTTTTAAACACACAAGGTACGATCGGCAGTGAAAACTTTTATTAAATGTAATAATCAGAGTATATTTTAATTATCACAATTCTTCTAATTATTAAAAAATATTTCCTATATTAAAATAATGTAGTGAATTAAATATTTTGCTTAATTGTTTCAATTCTTGTTTACTTGTAATTAATTATCCCGCACCTAATCTGTGATCATCCGAACATGGCTGCCCCGGTGGTGAGCGTCCAGGCACACTGTAAGTTGTTGCTACACGCAGCGAAATATCCACACGCCAATGTTAACGGTGTTCTTCTCGCCGAAGATAACAAAAATAAAGAATCTAAAGTTGTTAAATATGTCGACAGCATTCCACTATTTCATATTTCTCTGGGTCTTTCTCCCATGTTGGAAATGGCTCTTTTGCAGGTAAATCAAAATTTAAGTAATAAAACAAATTAACTTAACATAACAAGCTTTCAAACTAAACTTGACGAAACAACACAACACTCACACTGCAGAACTCACAACTCAATGTGTCACTTAACTATACGACACACTTACTCTAAGTTTAGCTCCTCTCTCAGTTATTTCCTGTTAAATTCATGTCTTTGTTGTTTGTATTGAGTATTGTGTATTAACTGTCTGAGTGTCTCTGTGTATAAGTTATAAGGGTGTGTGTATAAGTAAAAATTTTAATTTAAATGATAGATTAAATATGTTATTTTTATTAACAAAGACAATACATGTAACATTTTTTTAAAGTCCAATTAAATATTTAAAAAAAGACTAACCTATTTTCTATGAGAAGCTTGAAGAATTTTCTTTTCTCACTGATAGTATAGTTTTTATAGTCATCATCAAGTACCAAGCCTGCTGGCGGTATCATCAATCATCATGATGATTGATCATGTCTCCCTACAACTTTCGATCACGACAGTTATTTATAATTTCTGTTGTTGATTTTTTCTACAGACTCCAGTGATTTTCTTATCTGTTGTCCAAGGTTCACATCCATATGTTAAGACTGGCTCTACATAACATTTAATAACTCTTTTTTTCTTGTTTCCATTGTCAAAAATGGATTGCATATAATATATATATATATATATGATATATATAGTATCTTCCTCATTGTTTGGAAAGTTGCTTTTGCCTGAGCCATTCTGCATCTCACTTGTGTTCTGTACATCTTCCGTCTGAGGTTAACAAAGTTTGCTGGTAGTAATTAATACTAATATACTATAAATATTAAAAAGATGCAAACAACTCACAGAGCTATATCTGATAGGCTATTCGAGTGAGTTGCTTGTGCCAGGATCAGTGAACCAAAACCATTCTGACCCTACTCCACCTCTGTGCAGTGCCTTTGCCTTTAGAAAAAGACAGACTAATCTGTCCAGTCTGGGCAAGGGGAGTAACGATTGAGAGGGAAGACAACCCAGTGCTAAAAAATTTTAGATGTATTGGACCATGAGGCGTAAATATCACAGTTCTACTGCAAACTACAACCCAGCGCATCTACACTCACTTACTGCCCTTTTAATTGTGGATGATGAAGTGGTATAACTATCCATTTAGTCGGGTAAACGTAAACAAACGAATGCTTCCTACTAACAATTGTGTTGCCTGAAAGCTGCCATGTAAAAGTAAGTAAAGTACCCCTGTCACGCCAAGTGGCGTTTAGGGAATATGGTGTTAGTAACCATAAATTTTACAGACCTTTGGCACATGATTTTTGGGGTAATGGGGTCGGTATTACGCCTGTGCCGCTTTACTTTCCCAGAAAAAAATCTGGAACCCATTATAGGTTGGATGAACCAAAAGCCGTCGCTTGGGATCGAGCCCTACCTCTTGTCCTTTGTAGTCCAGTTCACTAACAACTGAGCTATCACTGCTCCCGAAGCTGCCATGTGTGCACTGTTTTGTCCATAACTCAACTGTGATGTTAGTCATGGAAACAATTACAGGCCCTAATATAATATACTATGTATGTCACAAGGTAGCTATCAGTACTATCTCAGTTGGACCTTTGGTGGCTGGGTGGGTAGTTTGCTTGCTTGCGTTCGCCAGATGACTAGAGGGGTGTGCCTCTTCAACATCCGCCCTTAAAAGGACGTTAAGTGGGCGTGTCTGCGTTGTGTTGTGGTTTACAGTATATCTGTGATGTTTGCACCTTTCGGCCCAACACATCTGACTTCAGCATGACATTTTTTAGTATCAGGTTGTCTTCCCTATTCGCTTGACCAGACTAGACAGGTTAGTCTGTTACTAAAGGCACCACTGAGAGGTGGAGCAGGGTCTGGATGGTTCTGGTTCACCGATCCTGGCTGTGGGTCGCTGACAACTTCCAACTCTGGTGCTGTGAGGTGTGCCTTCGCCTCCGGGTGGGTAGTTCATTTGCTTCCTATTCAGAAGTGCTTAGCTTCAGTTCCATAAAGTCTGTTTTTGTTTTCAGACAGTTAAGGTCCGGGGTCTCATTGAGCCTCTAAAAATGGGTACCGGAGATTTTCTGAGAAATATAGATGGCTTGGAGGTGCTAAGATAGCTCTGTTAGTGAACTGGACTATGAAGGACAAGAGTTTTTGAGTCAGTTTCAATCCTGATCGACAGCTTCCGTGTTCACCCAGCATTAAATGTGTACTGGATTTTTTTTTTTCTGGGAAGTAAAGCTGCACGGGCATAATACATTACCCCAAAAAATTATGTGCCGAAGGTCTATAAAATGATGGTCACTAACACCATATTTCCTATGTGCCACTTGTTTACTTTTATTGGTGACCTGGCATGATACTAACCACATTGCCCAAAAATGTGTTGTCATAGGAAAATATGGTCACTAACACCATATTCCTCAAATATGGAAATATATGGGAATATACGACTAATAGTAAAAATGGTATGAATTTTTAAATGAATTAATTTGGACTTAAATTGATTAAGACGAACTATAGAGGGAAATATCATGGGGCCCGTTTGGACAGTTGTTCCTGCCTGGAAATTGAGAATTGGCCGATTATGATGGCACAATGGTTTATTAAGGGTATAGTCCCTGCCATTGAATAATTTATTTAGACATAAAATAATAGACATACGACTTTCAAATTTAAAACACTTATATTTAAATGGTAAATGAATTTTAAATATCCATTATTGTTTTTGTTCTCTATTTAATTAATTTTACAATATTTAAAAAAAAGTAGAGATATTATGAGACATGGAATTTGACTATCAAATATGGCGTGCGACATCTACCCATAGAGATGGTTCCTTTAAATTATTATTTGGACTTGAAATAATAGACAGATCGCTTTCAAATGTGTGCATGCTTATGTTTAAATGGGTGCTGAATTAAAAATCTGTGTTTTGTCAAGACACCAGTAAATTTACTGTTTTAATATGGAAAAAAATAATTTAAAATGTACAAATAATTAATAAATTATTAATAAAATAATAATAACAAACATGAATATATTGAAAATAACTACGAGTATTCCAATAATTCTTTCACCTGACAGTATGGTATTTCCTAATCTTTCACCGGACATATATGAATAGTAACACAAGTCATGTGACATCTCCCGGAAAATGCGTTAAAGAATGAGCCACTGTTGCCATTTCCGAAAATGGCGGTGGTGTAGAAAAAAAAATTGAATTTGGCTTCTCATTGCTCCTGGAATTTACCAGATTCCAGTTTATCAAAGTCCCTAACTACCTTGATTTGTCCATTCTTTCTTTGAACTTATGGCTGCCAAGACACCAACCAGCAACTGGATTGAGAGCAGTAAGCAATTCCAGCTGACTTCATGTGTCAGGACACCAACAATCACAATTGATCTAAACCCTACTCCACCATCTGTTGGTGCCCCTGAAAATGAACTCACCTGTCTGGCCAGGTGAGGAATCAAAGAGGGAAGGCAATTATGTACCCTAAAAAGCTTTCTGAATATAGATGTGTTAAGACAAAAGGCATAAATATCACATCTTACTGTAACTTATTGACATGGACTTAGTTATGCTTACTTAATAGGGCTTAAGCCATCAACAGATGCAGGATACAATGAGCATACTTGATGAGAGATCACAACAGCTAGGACTGAAGATTAATAGAGATAAGACCAACATTATGAGAATTAATACAGTTGGCAATAACCAAATAAAACTAGGAGAAATACCTCTACTAGACGTACAATCTTACATATATCTGGGCAGTAATATAGATAAAGAGAGAGGAACAGAAAATTATACCAAAATAAGGATATCAAAGGCTGTGAAACATGGAGAACAACAAAATTGACAATCACGAAGATACAGACTTTCATTAATGGATGCTTACGCAGAATAAAAGGATGGAAATGGCAGGACAAAATCACTAACATAGAATTATGGAAATGTACCAGTCAAACACCAGTGGATAAAGAGATACAGCGAAGACAATGGCGCTGGATAGGACACACGCTACGGAAGCCAACTGAGAGTATTACACAACAGGCCCTTTTTTGGAATCCCCAGGGGAAAAGGCAAAGAGGAAGACCAAGGAATTCTTGGAGAAGACAGATAGAAGCAGAGATGAAGATGATGGGGAAGACATGGAATGATCTTAAAAGAATGGCAAAAAACAGAACTACTTGGAAAGTGTTTGTTGAAGACCTATGCTCCACTGGGAGCTAAAAAGGAAGAAGAAGAATAGGGCTTAATTACGCTTGATGAGTAGCATGACGAAGGAGGTGATGGCAGTGACCAGGGCATTCATCTGGTTAGAGTCATAGGACTACACCCACGCCTGCGTACTGAGTGATTCAATGATAAGAAAAGTGAAGGCAGGCAATGGGTAGAATCATTCTATATATGTTATACATGCTATAGAGTTTGTACACATGGTACTGGTTCTCCTTGGATTTTCTCGAGGTCCTTGATTTTGGATATCAAAGAATCTATGGATTTGTCCGGTGTGCAGTGATGATGATCCTACCAACATTGCAACACTGTACTTTTAAGGATAGATGATGAAGAGGACTAGTCTCGGGTGAACGCAGGTCAAGAAGGTTTTATAATAATTTAATGTCTTAAATTGTACACAAGTGGAGGAATTCAAATACCTAAGAAGTCCAGTGACAAATGACAATTCACAAACATCAGAAATAGACTCAAGATGCGTGCAACAAAGCTTGTCAAATTATTAGACAGCTATCACCACTATTGTCCAACAAGAAAGTAACTAGAGGCAAAATGGGCACTGTACAATACAATCTTCATCCCAACATTGTGCTTTCAATCCTGGACCTGGGCCATGACTCAAAAAAAAATAAAATAACCGCTACTGAGATAAAATGTGTTAGACAAATGACAGGAAATAGCCTGAGAGAAAATCAGAAATGAACTACTGAGAAAAAAGATAGGAATAATTCTCCCCATTGAATACATAAAGAAACAACAGATAAAATGGTTTGGCAACATGACAAGATAGAAAGACCAAAACACAACACAACAAGCTTTCAATAAACGTTGCGAGAACATCAGACTCAAGGGTTGACCACAAAAAAGATGGACTGATGGAATATTAGAAAACTAGAAAATTTAACAGCAGGAGAGCCCAACAGAAGAACAAAATACCATAAATTATATTTCCCCTGATGTTGAAAGGCAAGGAAAGTAAAAGAAAAGTGTACACAGAAGTGGAAGAAGCTAGTGAGTTGTGTTGTTTTGTAGTAATGTCAAGGGCCTACATTTTCTTCTCCAGATTGATGCATACTGTAAAAGTCAAGGTCTTGTGATAGGGGGATATTACCAAGCTAATGAGAATTACAATGATAATGAGTAAGTACAAGTTCCCCCATTGTTTGTTCTCAGATAATCAAGTCCTCTTGACACTACACTACACTTTTCTTCTTTCTTTCTTTCTTTCTTTCTTTCTTTCTTTCTTTCTTCTTTCTTCTTTCTTTCTTTCTTTCTTTCTTTCTTTCTTTCTTTCTTTCTTTCTTTCTTTCTTTCTCCCTCCCTCCAACCTTTCTTTATGCGTCGAGGAAAAATAAAAAAAAAGTCTTCCCTTTATACTCAGGTGTGTCAAAAAGGAAAAAGAAAAAAAACTTGAAACATTTTTTTTTTCCTTTATGACACATCTGAGTATGCAGGAAAGACTTTTTATTTATAATTTTCCTTGTATTTCTTCTTCCAGTACTAAATTATTAAATTTAAAAAATTTTGAATACATAATTTGTAGGTGTGTTCCTGCTCTAGGTCTATTGAGCCGAAACATCATTCTGGTTTGATCTGTCCACTTGTTATATGAAGCTTTAACCATACCGTTTTTTTCTCTTTTTATATATATCTATATAGAACCAATTCTGACCTATGGAAGCGAAACATGGACAGTAGACAAACAAGTGAAAAGACGATTAGAGGCCACAGAGATGGGATTTCTCAGAAGAATGTTGAAAGTTCCCTGGACAGCTAAAAAGACCAACGAGGAAATTCTCAAAGGCCAACACAAAAGGGAACTCCTAAAAACATCAGAAAGAAACAATCAACATGTTTTGGGGACATCATGAGAAGAGGAAACTTGGAATATTTGGTTCCAACTGGCAAAATAAAAGGAGAAAGAGATTGCGGACGACAAAGAGAGAAAATACTGGATAGCTCGGTGTAATGGCATGGAAAACAGTCAACAACAGAACTGATACGATGCACTGTAGATGGAAGATTGTGGAAAGACATGATCGCCTACGCCAGCCGGTATGGCACATGATGATGATATATATATTTTTTTTTTCTTTAAATTTCTCCGCACAATTAGCTTCACTGCAACTTCACCATTTTATGCATTTATGTTCATTTCTTTGTCTTGACCCTCCTTGTTGATAATCCTGTCAAATTGTTGTTTGTCCTATATAACTCTACTTCTATCTTTTTTTCTGTTAATTGTGTATGTTTTGCCTGACCTTAAGTTCAAAATAACCAATCACAAGAGTCTTTTATATTTGATTTTATTTAGTAGTCCTTCTTAGATCTGTTTATGAAAACTGATTTTTATTTTGCCATTGCAGGTTAAATCATGCAGCTAAAACAATTGGACGGAAAATCCAAGAGAATTTTCATGATGCATGTGTATTAATGGTAGGATTTCATGTCTATGGTTGTAAAGTAAAGAGCCCCATCATGCCATGTGGCATATAGGGAATATAGTGTTAGTGACGATAATTTTAATAGACCTTCGGCGCATGATTTTTGGGGTAAGTAGTCAGTATTATGCCAGTGCCGCTTTACTTTCTCAGAAAAAAATCCAGTGCCTATTTTAAGGCTGAGTGAACCCGGAAGCTGTCAATCAGGATCGAGCCCAAGCTTTTGTGTTTATGGTTGTGAAATTATGATATTGTTCTTGCTGAACTTTTATTATTTGTGTTGTAGAGACCTTAACATGGGAAGACCTCATTGATTCATTTTTCTTCAGTTTCTGTAATCATCATCAGGTCGCTTGTCCTTTGCAGAACGTTGCACTCACCTCAGCCCATCCGAAAGAATCTCTGTCTCTAGCCAGATCTCCCACAGAACGTTGCACTCACCTCAGCACATCCGAAAGAATCTCTGTCTCTAGCCAGATCTCCCACAGAACGTTGCACTCACCTCAGCCCATCCGAAAGAATCTCTGTCTCTAGCCAGATCTTCCACAGAACGTTGCACTCACCTCAGCCCATCTGAAAGAATCTCTGTCTCTAGGCAGATCTCCCACAGAATGTTGCACTCACCTCAGCCCATCTGAAAGAATCTCTGTCTCTAGCCAGATCTCCCACAGAATGTTGCACTCACCTCAGCCCATCTGAAAGAATCTCTGTCTCTAGCCAGACCTCCCACAGAACATTGCACTCACCACAGCCCATCTGAAAGAATCTCTGTCTCTAGCCAGATCTCCCACAGAATGTTGCACTCACCTCAGCCCATCTGAAAGAATCTCTGTCTCTAGCCAGATCTCCCACAGAACATTGCACTCACCACAGCCCATCTGAAAGATTCTCTATCTCTAGCCAGATCTCCCACAGAACATTGCACTCACCACTGCCCGTCTGAAAGAATCTCTGTCTCTAGCCAGATCTCCCACAGAACGTTGCACTCACCTCAGCCCATCTGAAAGAATCTCTGTCTCTAGCCAGATCTCCCACAGAACGTTGCACTCACCTCAGCCCATCTGAAAGAATCTCTGTCTCTAGCCAGATCTCCCACTTCTTCTGCTTTCATGTTTAAGGTCTCCTTGATGTCCTGAACCACCTTCTTCTTAGTCTGCCCCTGATACATCACCCAGGAACTATATATCTGTTGACCGTTCAAGCCGTAGTCAACCCATAGTGCATACACTCAGATACTCTTTCTCTGTTTCTAAATTTTCTTTCTAGCAGTTTCAATCCTTGCTAAATTCTTTTATCAAATCTCATCACTTGTCTCTGTTCTGTGTATGCATCTTGATCTCATTGAGGGACCCAATTCCTTCTGCCTTTGCCTCTCTGATCAATGTTCTTTTCAGTGTCTTTCTGGGTCGGCCTCTTTTCCTCCTACCTGTTGTTTCCCACATGAGGGCTTGCTTCTCGGTTATTATCTCTTCTCATCACATGTCCAGCATATGTCCATCGTCTTTTCTTGATTACTGATGATATTATTGATTGGCGATTTCTCTAATTTCCTCGTTTGTTTTGAATTCGCTCCAAGCTATACCAAGTATTTTCCTTAGACATTTATTTTCAAATGCGTTCAACTTTATCTCTGTCTCTTTTTCTGTCATGTTTTGATGATATCTTTTGCATTCTCAAAACATTGCTGGTTTTGGTCATCAGACAAAGAATGTGGTACAAATCTGGAAGCAACTTTTTCTTGTGCATCTCTTCCACTAAAAATTTACAAATGGTCTCTCGGTTAACACCAAATCCATCTGCCATCATCCTCACAGTCAAACAATTATCTTCTTGTAGCTGTTCTCTGACTTTTGCAATGAGTTCTTCATTATGAACTGAAATTTGACGCCCATGTCTAGTTGCATTTGTAATTACCTCCACACCACTTTTCAATCGTGAATACCATCTGAATATCCGTGCTTGAGACATCAATTATCCCATAAACATATCGCATCAATTCAATTGTCTCAATGGCACTTTTTCTGGATTTTAAACGTTAGCTTTTTTCAACATGCTGCTTACGTAGCGATGCACTTGTAACTACGTTAACAAAATGGCAGCTTGTTTGTTGTCTGCTTATCATGGTGTGATAAAAAGTTGTCACATCGTGAAGGGTGCCTCTTTGGATTTCAGGCTTTACTTCATAGATGTCATTTTTGTCTTGGCCTTAATAAAAATCAGCATCATTACTTAATTGTCAGACCTTGCAAATCCATGATTTTTTGCATGCATTCACTAATAGGAGCTCCTAAAAAACATCAGAAGGAAACAATCAATAAATTTTTTTCGGGCACATCATGAGAAGAGGAAAGTTGGAATACTTGGTCACAACTGGCAAAATAAAAGGAAAGAGAGATTGCGGATGATAAAGAGAGAAAATACTGGATAGCTTGGTGTCATGGCATGGAAAACAGTCAACAACAGAGCTGATATGATACACTGTAGATAGAAGATTGTGGAAGGACATGATCACCTACGCCAACCAGTATGGCACATGATGATGATTCACTAAGGGTTAAATGTTAAGTAGCGACATTTGTCTAGCAACTAATCTAAATGTTTGTGCTTCTTCATGATCAGTATATGGTGTTTCATTGTAATCATAGGTTGACAATCGGAGAGTGAGGGCAGAATCTGTATCCCAAGCCTACAGAATATTCACGTTGAAGGAGACGAGCTGGAGAGAGGTGGACAGAAAGTGAGTTTTCCTTGATGTGATGTGTAATCTGTTTTTATAAACACAATTATCATCTGTCTTGGATGTGTTTATCCACAGAAAACTTGAGAAAAGACCAGAGGGAAACACAGGAAATCTTCCACTAGCATGATGTTGTCAGCTATTCCTGGATTACAATACTGTAGTAAAAAAAACTACCACATCAAAATAGAATTCTTCCAAATTTGACAATTTGCCATGTTCAAACACCCCCCCCCCCCCCCCCCCCCCCCTTAATAACCACTTCTGGTTGCTGACATGATCCCTGAGTGTTGGATTTGTTTTTATTGTTGTTGGATTAAAAAAAAAAAAATTTTTTCCGATTTCCTCAGAATTGATCTTGTATAATGTGAAAAAAAATTTGTTGTGACTGGGGAAATTTCCTTGTTTGTTGGCTGATATCAAACAGCCCTTTGTAATTTGAGAAATTGCAGTGAATAGCACTATAAGGTACCCCAGTATACTAATGGACTTGGCGTCCATACTGATAGACATTGTAATATGTATGACCCATGTGGTTCAATTCAGGTCATAAACCAACCTGAGTCAGGAAATCCGAGTCCCCATGTCTCTCCTAGTGTAAACACACAGCTGTGTGTCAAAAAATTAAGAGAACACTATTTTTAGAGCTCCTAATATTACAATTAAGTGATAGTAATTTTACTTCGGTATTGTAAACACTTTATGAAATAATCATGACAAGCAAAAAATATGAATTGGATATGAATATAAACAAAGATAATACTCAAAACCTACTGGTGGATATCAAAGTTCAAGAAATAGACCTGGAGACAGTTCAGAACTACAACTACCTTGGACATACTATATAACCAGTGATGGAAAATGTACAACTGAAATAAACAAAATAATAGGAATAGCTGAATTTTCTCAACGTTCCTGTATGGTGCAGAAATATGGACATTGGACAAGAAGACAGAACTAAATATTGAAGCCTTTGAAATGTGTATTTATAGAAGAATAGGAAGAATGGATGGAAAGAAAAGAAAACAAATGGTGAAGTCTTAAAAGAACTAAAAATGACAATAGAACTACTAAACACAATTCAAACAAGACAAATGAGATTTTTGGAGCATATTAAAAAACACAGCTGCGTATTAACAGTAATAATGGAAGAGAAAATACAAGGTAAAAAAAGCAGACCAAGACCAATATGGACAAATAAACCTATGACAATCTGCACCAGCAATGTAAGAGACTGAGAAGATTGGTGTGCTCCTTGGTAGCCAACCTTGGATGCAGAAATGGCACTCGATGAATGAATCGTAAACATGTTAGTCACAGAGAAGTATCATAATCTAGGTCTATTTTTCTTCTTTTCTTTCTCATTTGCCTTTCAGCATCGAAGAGAGATATAATTTGCGGTCTTTTGCTCTTCTGTTTGTCTCTGCTGCTGTTATGTTTCCTAGTGCTTCTAATATTCCATCGATCCATCTTTTTCGTGGTTGACCCTAGGGTCTGGTGTTCTCACAACGTTTGTTGAAGGCTCGTTGTGTTGTGTTTTGCATCTAGGTCTATGCTAGCTATAAACAACTGATATAAATCTATCTACAATCTCATTTGCTCACAAAGCTGAAAATGTCACACTAGTTGGGGATTTTCTGGGGTTTTCCTTTCAGTGCTCTGGTCTTGAAAAGTATGAAAATTAACACAGCAAAAACAGAGGCTATAAGAATAAGCAAATTAAGACACCCATTAAACATCAAGATCAAAGATAAAGAAATAAAACAAGTAGAGGAATTCAAGTATTTAGGCACAATGTTCACAGAAGATGGAAAACTAGACAGAGAAATTGACATGAGAATACAAAAAAGCAAATGCTGTCACATACCAGCTTTCACCATTGCTAAGACATCCAAACATTTCTATGCCAGCTAAACAACAAATGATAAATAGCATCTTCATACCAACTTTGTGCTATGAAAGTCAAACATGGACCCTTTCTAAATCACATTTAAGAAAGATCAATACATGTGAGATGCGTTGTTTGAGAAAAGTAACAAACAAGACAAGAAGAGATAGAATACCAAATGAAACCATAAGAAAAATAGTAGGAACAAAACTCTGCCAAGAATATATAGAACAACAACAATTTAAATGGTTTGGCCACCTGGTCAGAATGAATCCTCACCAATCACCATCAAGGGCGTTCTTCTCGAGAATGCATGGAAAAAGACCAAGAGGAAGACCCAGAAGAAGATGGATAGATGCAGTGACAGAGACATGTAACAACAAAGGAAAATCACTAATTCAGACAATTCGAGCAGCACAAGAACGACAAATGATATAAACCACGACACCTTTTAGGTATCAGTGAAAGAGAAAAGAAGAAGAAGCTCTGGTCTTCCTCTATAGATTGCAATGGTTTATCAGTGTTGGAGCCAAGGTTTATAAAAAGAAACGGGAATGGCTTGACGTCTAAGCAAAGATCTTGTCAGAATGGTTTGTCATTGATAATTTAGTTGATGTGCTCATTTGTGTCTTTCCAAGAAGATAAAATACACGTATTTCTTGTGTTATACATTCAAAGTGATTAGTAGATAAACATAATAGTACAAGAGAGCAACAAGAAAGGTCTCAGTCTGAATAGTAAGACTCGGGCAGATGGTGCTCGTAAACCTGGGAAGGCAGACCATCTAAGGGCAGAAAAGACAATCTGCTGCCTTGCAGGAAGATTGGGGACAATCAAAGGCTAAGGAAAGCAAACCTGAATAAAATGCTGGCTGAAATCGGATGCACTGGTGCAGAACACAGTGCAACGTTTTAACGGGTGTTCAATCAGATTGGTTCTGGCAGAATTTAAATGTGATGTTCTGTCTGTGGGGGTGATCAACACACTTAACCTGACAGCTGACTTCATGTGGGAGTCTGGAATCCTACTCTGATTGAGGCCTGATTGCAGAAAGAGAGAGAGAATAGTAAGAAAACAGAAGTAATGGTCATATCGAAGGAACATTCATCACCATCATGCAGCATAAAAAGAAACAGGACAAATCTGAAACAAGTGCAACGCATCAAATACTTGGGCGCAATAATAACATCAGATGGAAGATGCACAACAGAAATAAAAAACAGAATAGTTCAGGCCAAAATATTATTTCAGAAAATAAAAAATATCTTATGCAACAAATCTATGTCAATAGGAGAAAGAGAGTTCATCAGTGCTATATAGAGCCAATTCTAACCTATGGAAACAAATCATGGACAGTAGACAAACAAATGAAAAGACGGTTAGAGGCCACAGAGATGGGATTTATCAGAAGAATGTTGAAGGTTTCTTGGACAGCTAAAAATACCAACGAGGAAATTCTCAAAGGGGCCAACACAAAAAGGGAGCTCCTAAAAACATCAGAAAGAAACACATCAACATTTTCGGGCTCATCATGAGAAGAGGAAGGTTGGAATACTTGGTTGCAACTGAAAAAATACAAGGAAAAAGAGATCGCAGACGACAAAGAGAGAAAATATTGTATAACTTGGTGTCTTGGCAAGGAAAACAGTCAACAACTGAACTGTTACGATGCACTGTAGATAGAAGATTGTAGGACATGATCGCCTACTCCAACTGGTATGGCACATGATGATGAGGAATATAGTATACACATATGTTGATTTAATATATTTGATTTACATACGTAATTTTGCAACAAAGGATGCAGCTTAAATCAGTGTTCACGATGATCTTTTGAACATTGTAAAGAAGCGCAAGACTAAATGGTTTGTCCATGTACCTCGATCATCTGGCCTGGCAAAGACCATTCCACAAAGAATTGGGAAAAGGGAAAGAGGGAATGGTAACAAAGAAATAGATGGGAAGATAACATTCAAGAATGGACAAGCCTTGACTTTGCAGAGTTCCAAAAAATGACTGACGGTAAAGAGAAATGAAGATTAACTAAGGCTTTCAATGGTGCTCCTTCAGCCCTCAGGGTTATATGATGAAGAAATCATTTGTAACATACTTGCTTTATCTTTGCATCAGTCCCTATGTATTTTTACATCAATCTCTATGTATTTTTGCATCAGTCCCTATGTATTTTTACACCAATCTCTATGTATTTTTGCATCAATCTCTATGTATTTTTGCATCAGTTCCTGTCTATTTTTGCATCAATCTCTATGTATTTTTGCATCAGTTCCTATGTATTTTGTAATCAGTTCCAATGCTCTCAGTTTATAGATAGCATTTACATTCCTCAGAGGCACATCAGAAGAAGATATCAGTAAAGAAGAATGCCTATACACCCTACTCAAGTCAGGAAGCCAGCGACAGCTTCGAGATTTTGACAGTCATTTGGATGATGTCAGGAACGACTGGCGGAACCTGGAATTGAATGACATAATAGGCCGTTGTACATAGTCTCGCAGTTCTAAATGTATTTAATAAATGTCTGTTGTTGTTGTCACCAAAATTTATTTTATATCACAACTGTTTTCTTGTCACCTGATAACTAAATCACAGGAAATTATAATCTCTATGATATGTAAACAGAATAGGTTTAAGCAGATTGTCCTTTAGTGCTTTTGTTGTAGGCAAAATGCCGCGATGGCTTTTAACGAAGTGGAGTCGTCAAACAGAGTGGCAACTTTATTTACATTAAACTGTCGACATGGCTGTACAAAATATTGATACCATTCACACTTCTTTCACTTATAAAAACCATCAATTGGTAACATAACTATGGCAGTTGTTGACCAGCGAGAGAGAGCTAGATTTCTCTCCTCCCAACTATTTATACCACTCTCCTATCCACAATCTCAGAATCCTCCCTAACCAATCATTTTTAATCTTCTATCCTCCTTTGTCTACAACATGCGTACCCACTACGTCAATACTAGAACCTTCCAGATCCCTTCTGTCTTAATCCTTTGACCTTGACCCTATGATAATCTATTTCTAGCATAACTGCCATCACCCTGTCTCTTTCATGCTTCTATGACTCCCCATTGAATACACGCCCTCTTGGCTATATACCATCACACCTATCTATAGTCTATTTCTATCATAACTACTCTCACCCCCAAATACACTCAACACATGCCCTCTTGGCTATATACCATCACACCTATCTATAGTCTATTTCTATCATAACTACTCTCACCCCCAAATACACTCAACACATGCCCTCTTGGCTATATACCATCACACCTATCTATAGTCTATTTCTATCATAACTACTCTCACCCCCAAATACACTCAACACATGCCCTCTTGGCTATATACCATCACACCTATCTATAGTCTATTTCTATCATAACTACTCTCACCCCCAAATACACTCAACACATGCCCTCTTGGCTATATACCATCACACCTATCTATAGTCTATTTCTATCATAACTACTCTCACCCCCAAATACACTCAACACATGCCCTCTTGGCTATATACCATCACACCTATCTATAGTCTATTTCTATCATAACTACTCTCACCCCCAAATACACTCAACACACGCCCTCTTGGCTATATACCATCACACCTATCTATAGTCTATTTCTATCATAACTACTCTCACCCCCAAATACACTCAACACATGCCCTCTTGGCTATATACCATCACACCTATCTATAGTCTATTTCTATCATAACTACTCTCACCCCCAAATACACTCAACACATGCCCTCTTGGCTATATACCATCACACCTATCTATAGTCTATTTCTATCATAACTACTCTCACCCCCAAATACACTCAACACATGCCCTCTTGGCTATATACCATCACACCTATCTATAGTCTATTTCTATCATAACTACTCTCACCCCAAATACACTCAACACATGCCCTCTTGGCCATATACCATCACACCTATCTATAGTCTATTTCTATCATAACTACTCTCACCCCCAAATACACTCAACACATGCCCTCTTGGCTATATACCATCACACCTATCTATAGTCTATTTCTATCATAACTACTCTCACCCCCAAATACACTCAACACATGCCCTCTTGGCTATATACCATCACACCTATCTATAGTCTATTTCTATCATAACTACTCTCACCCCCAAATACACTCAACACATGCCCTCTTGGCTATATACTATTACACTTTCTCCATTTACCAAACATGCTGGATCATCCCGAATAGTTTATCTTGATATGTTGGTGAAATGTAAATATCTATTTTTTCTTCTTTAAAATCGTATTTCATCTGTACCCCATATTATATAAGTCACAATGGGAGGGGGATATTAAACTACACCATGCGAGGTCATTTTGAAGAAGAGTGGTCAGAACTTTTCCTCCTTTTATTTGATTGTCTTCCCCAACTAATTAACCCTAAATTACTACTACTATCTATCTTTCGAGCTGTAGACGGCCCATAGGGAATAGACCCAGATACTCTTTTTCTAAATTTTCTTTCTAGCATTCTCAATCCTTGCAACGATCTTATATCAAATTTCACCATTTGTCTCTGTTCTGCTCAAGCATCTCAATCTCATTGAGGGAGCTGATTCCTGCTGCCTTTGCCTCTCTGATCAGTGTTCTTCTCAGTGTCTCTCTGGGTTGGCTTCTTTTCCTCCAACCTCTTGTTTCCCACATGAGGGCTTGCTTTTGTTATTCAGTTATTATTTCTTCTCATCACATGTCCGACATATGACCATCGTCTTTTCTTGATTACTGAAGATATTAGTGGTTGATTATCGACTTCTCTAATTTCCTCGTTTGTTTTGAATTTGTTCCACGCTGTGCCAAGTATTTTCCTTAGACGTTTATTTTCAAATGCGTTCAACTTTGTTTTCTGTCTCTTGTTGTTTTCTGGCTCTCTCGTGCATATGTAAGGGTTGATAGTACGCATGATTTGAATAATCTAAGTTTTGATTTCAACATTTTTAAATTACTACTACTACGTCGTAAAGTTACCCCTTCTAGACACATAAAAAAAAAAAATTGACAGTTTACCATGGCAAATTTGCTTTCCCACTGTCTGCTTTCCTCTTTGTTTCTACCAGTAACCTGTGATTAGTCATCATGTTAGAATTTTTTTTAATTTGTTCAATGCACTGCAAAAGTCATATAATTTGTGAAAATGTAGTAAAAGTGTGATAAAATAAGACTGTCCAATTATGGGGTCCAGATAGTGACCCTTACGTTTGTAAACGATTAAAATCACATTAAGCTGCCGTAAGAAGATTAATGCAAGGTTGTAGCAAAAATTATATTATTTCTACAGATTCAGAAGGGTTATTTTTTTTTCTGTCAAGTTGCACATTTTGATGAAGTTTTAATTATAATTTGATTTAATATCGATAGTTGTAATCTAGGGTTAAGAAAGAAAAGAGCCCCTCATCTTGATATATATATATATGGAGTTTAGCGTTTGCATGCACATTAGAGGGGCTGGGTGGTCTAGAGGTCAGATTTCAGCCTCTGGACCGGAAGGTCCTGGGTTCAGTTCCCACCACAGGTGGTGGAAATTTTTCAAAATCGCACCAATGTGGCTTTGTGGTTTTACCCTACCCTGGTCTCTGAGTAGTGAGATCCGATGTCTAGCTCTCTCGAAAAATAGTAGGTCCTGTGTGCACTCATGCATGTTAAAGAACCCGTAAGTTGAAAAGAGTAGGCCAAAAAATGGTCCCTGTCCAGGCAAAAATTGTTCAGCAAATCTACCCATCCGTGCCGAAAATGGATGCATATGGCTGAAAGGCAAAGATATCGCAGCTGTGCCATAAACTAGCGACACAACACACCTGCCCCACTTTACGCGTGAACACTAAAAAAGAAGTACCCACATTTGTTTTTTTTTTACCACCTCCAGATTAAAAAATTTTTTTGTTTGGATAGTTTAGTCAATGTTACCCATCCTACACATTTATTTTTGCCTTTGGTTTCCCTAAAACTAGTTACAATACCTTGCTAACGTTAAACATTTGCAACATTAATTACATATTCACTGTCATGACAGTTATAATTTCCCTTTTTTTTTTCTTGTAAGCTTTCTCTCTGTTCTGTAATCTTTGAATGTATGGTGTTTGTATAAATGAAGGTACTAAAATGGTGCTATGTTATGTTTTCTTGTTAGTCACATTTGTCATATGTAAAAGTTTGCATTTAATCTTGGTGTTAAGGTCATTATCTCATCACAAAGAAACGACATATTTTTATTATGTTAATTTGAAAATATACTGAGTTTATTTTTATTCCCATGATTTCAAGAACTTAAATCAGCTGGGGTCTGCTGGTTTTTTTTTTTTTTTCTCAAGGCTGTTTGCTGGTGCTATTTTGGTAGTATTTGTAAATTTTCTCAGCTTCGAAACATGACTGGAGTATAATTTTGCTAAAGTACATTAAAAATGATCATATGGGATGCTGTTATTAATATTTGCGGTTAAGTTATGACTATTTTATACAAGAAAGGGTCAAATTTGTACAAGTTTAAAATATTTATTTAAATAAATTTTATTGCACTCAAATATCAATAACATAAAATTGAGCTGTTCTAGAATATTCATATTTTTGTTCAGTATCACAAATTTGAACCACTTCAATCAAATGTCAATATCAAAAGTGAGTGGGATGTAGTTTCCTCAGGGCATCTTCAATATTTCATGCAAATACATTTTTATGATTATAACTAAAATACTACTTTGAGGTTAAGGCAGACAGCAGTGCACTTCTGTCACTCAAGCTGTCATAAACAAGGCTGAGCATTCAGCCCCTTAAATTGTTTGTGATGGTCTTAATAAATTATAGATTCTTCAATTGTGTTGAGCTGAACACTGCTTGTAAAAGAGACATAAAATGGTGTCAAGCAGATAAACTGATTAAACAACACAAATGATTTTAAATTAAAAAAAAACACAGACATCCAATTATGAAAGCTAAACACAGTAAGACTGATCTGAAAAATGGTGGAATGAAACGGTGGCCAGGATTTTTGTAGTTATTGATTAAATGATAGATAATGTGGCAGGTAGGATTTAATTGGACCAAAAGGAGCCTAAGTAAAAAAAAAAATGAGAAAAGAGGGGTCCCATGTGATGGGATGAAGGAGAAAAAGAGAGGGAAACATGGAAGACAGGGGTGGCAAGGGCGAAGAAGAGCAGGAGATGTAATATAGGTTGGACACAGCATAAAATGGTTGAGGAGGCCAGCGATTAAAGAGTTTAAACCTCTTGAATAGAGCGTGCCAGAGTTAAAATAAATAAGAGTGCCTCTACTTGTCTTCATCATAATTTTTATAAAGACATTACATGGGTGTGTTCATTTACATCAGGCTGTGATATTTTTTAACTGAACACATTTGACTTGAGCAAGTAATTTTTGGCTATTGGTTTATTTTTATTTTTCGATTGTTTCCATTTGACCTGACGATTAGTTTGTTCCCAGGCCCACTATAAAGTAATGCGGTAGGATCTTGGTTACTTCTGATTCAATGATACAAATGCAAATAGTAAGCTGTGAGTCACTTACCACTACCTGCTCATGTGTTGTTAGATGTCTTTAAAAGACTATCTATACGACATTATCCCCCTACTGGGGCCTGCCACATGTGTTTATAGAACTGTAGAATAAAAGCCCCTTGTCCTATGCAGTCACCGTGAGGTTGTCTGGATCTGCAATTTTATTTCGCCTCCGATAGAAAAAAACTTTTTGACTCTACCGTGATTCAAATTCACGTTATCCTGATTTGGAGCATGACAAGTTATTGATTCGGCCACCCAGGTGTCTATACCCCTCCACGTTATTTATTCAGTTTCAGAGACCAGCATCACCACAAGCCCTTTTTTGGAATCCCTAGGAGAGGAGACAAAGAGGAAGACCAAAATATACTTTAAAAAGTTAGTTGGAGGCAGAGATAAAGATGATGGGAAAGACATGGAATGATCCTAAGTGAATGGAAGAAACAGCAGCTAGGAAAGTGTTTATTGAATACCTTTGCTCCACAGGGAGCTAAAAGGAAGAAGAGGGACCAACATCTGTACAAAGTGATTTGTATGCAAATTTTTAAAACATTTTTCAAATTGTCCTGAGAAAACTCATCAGCAGATATTTGTTGTCAATATGATTCTTCACAATCGTTTGTCAGTGATACTTTAGTTGAAGATAAAATACCCATGCTTCTTCTGGTATTTATTCAAAGTAATTAGAAGAGGCTATATATTTAAATTAAAAAACTTTTGCGATTAAAAATGGAATATTTGTCTCCCGAAATTATCAGTCATTGATCTTTTGATTTTTTTTTAAAACAAAATTAAGTACTAAAATGTTTTTTCATATCTAAATATTAACTGTAGCTAAACTATTTAATCCATGTTTAGTGTCACAAATGTAAACCTTAGATGCTCAGGCGAAAGCAGCTTTCCAAAAAATTAGAAACATACAGTGCAATCCATTTTTGACAATAGAAATAGGTTAAGAGTGTTATGTTAAGAGCCAGTCTTAACATATGGATGTGCATCATGGACAACAGACAAGAAAATCACTGGCGGCTGTAGAAAGGTGGTTTAACAGAAGAATGTTGAGAATACCGTGGACAGCTGAGAAGATATATCAAAATGTTCTGAAAGAGGCCAAAGCAAAAAGACAGCTAATTTCCAATATTAGGAAGAAACAATCATTATTTTTTGGTCATGTAATGAGAATGGAATGTTCCCCAGAAGGGAACAGCTGGAATATATTGTGACAACTGGATGAATTGAGGGACGAAGAGACTAGAGAATAGAGGGAAGTAAAGAGAAAAGATACCAGACAGCTTAAGAGAATGGCTTAGCAGAAGGTCAATTACAAATGATAGATAACTGTTTACATTGAAAGTTGTGGAGAGACATGATCACCTACACCAGCAGGCATGGTACATGATGATGATGAAACACTTTTATGCTGAGCAGTGATAATATTCTGTTTATCAATGATGTAATGACTAGACTCTTTTAGAGATGAATGATGGGCACAAGTGATCATCATCAGTTTATTTGCAGGGCCTTGCTCTCACCAGTCTGAAAGAATCTGTCTCTAGCCAGATCTCCCACTGAACCTTGCTCTCACCACAGTCTGTCTGAAAAAAATCTCTGTCTCTAGTCAGATCTCCCACAGAACCTTGCTCTCCACAATCTGAAAGAATCTCTGTCTCTAGCCAGATCTCCCACTGAACCTTGCTCTCACCACAGTCCGTCTGAAAAAATCTGTCTCTAGTCATCTCTCCCACAGAACCTTGCTCTCAACACAGCCCATCTGAAAGAATCTCTGTCTCTAGCCAGATCTCCCACTTCTTCTGTTGCCATCTTCAAGGTCTCCATGATATTATTGAGACCACCTTCTTCTTGGTCTGCCCCTGATGCGTCGCCCAGGAACCATGCCTTCCATTATTGTTCTTTCCAGCCTGCTGTGTATTTTGACATGGTCATAGTATTTAATTTCCTATAGAATGGTGTTTTATAAGTCAGTTCTTTTTAATGTTTAAAGCTTTTAACATGTCCTCATTGGTCTTTCTTTTTTTATCCAAGATATATTAAGAATTTTTCTTTAGCATTTTGTTTTGAGAAATAATCATCAGGTAACTAAAGTGTCAGAAGATAACTGCCATGTCCTGTTCTCAGAATCACATTTGTTTGTTTACAATGAAAGGGAAATGGTTATGGGAATGCTCTTTGCCATGCAAAATTTGTTTCATGTACCACTTTTTAGTTTTTGTTAGGATACTAGTTTTGAACTCCTCTGTTATACAGACAATTATTGTTTGAATTGCACCATGAGGTCTTTTGAGAATGTGTGGTACATGTGAGTGAGATGGATTAAAATACATAGGAAAATTTCACAACATATTTTGTTGTTTGTTTTTATTTTTATTTTTTTAATGTTTTTTTTTTAAATTTTGTTTGTTATATTCAGTGGCTACCAAGGAGCACACCAATCTTCTAAGTCTCTTGCTTTGCTGGTGCAGATTGTCATAGGTTGATATGTCCGTCTTGGTCTGCCTCTTTTACCTTGTATTTTCTCTTCCAAGATTACTTTTAATACGCAGCTGTTTTTTTTAACATGCCCCAAAAATCTCATTTGTCTTGTGTGAATTGTGTTTAGTAGTTCTATTTTCATTTTTAGTTCTTTTAAGATTTCATCTTTTGTTTTATTTTCTTTTTCCAAGTTGTTCTGTGAAAGTTGAACATTATCATTTCTCTTTTCTTTTTTTTTTCCCCATTAATTTCAACGTATCTCACAGAGAGTTCATGATGATCTTAATATTGTGGAGTTGATATAAACTTTTAACCCACAAATGTAAAGTGACAGCTACAATAGTTTTCTTTATTTCTTGAGTTCTGCTGGATACGTTGGATATTTAACGCTTTAAGTCTTCTATATTAATAGAATACACCACTCAGGGGACTACACTGGGAGATCGCATTGCCTCTATATCTAGCCATCAATAGGAGGTTTTTAAGAGATTGTCTGTCACCTGTAGGTCTTCATGAGTGTCACGCAGATTGTCACCTATCAATCCTTGTGAATGTCACACAGATTGTCTGTCGCTTGTAGATCTTCATGAATGTCACACACATATTATTATATCTGGACCCAACTCCACCTCTTTGCAGTGCTTCTAGTGATGTTTTGCCTGGGCAGAGGCCAATTAAAAATAAAACTCTTTTAGAGTTTAACTGCCAAGGGATTTTTAACGTGTGAGAGTGCACACGGGACCTCCTATTTATTGCCGTTATCCGAGAGGGCTCCACATCGGATCCCCCTACCCAAGAGATCAGAGGAGCGTAAAGTCATAAAGAAAACTATGATTAATTTTCCCCCTTTTTGAAAAATTACCACCGCTTTTGGTAGGTTCTGAACCCGGATCGTTCCTATCCTGAGACCTATGTTGCACCTCTAGCCAACCCAGTCCACCGATACGGATGGATCAGCAAGACGTACAATATCAAATGCAAGTGGATGAACTTTCTGTTGCCTACAAAGTGAAACGCAGAAAAGACTGGAAAATACCCAGCAGGAACAGTTCTCTAAAAACTGCAACTGAAAGGATGAAATAAATGAAACAAACATATTCTTCACTGCGGTTCCAATACACCAAGAAGTCACGTTAATGATTTAAGAATAGTAGTAGTAGTAGTCTCCGTCAGTCATAGTTGACTATGGATTTTCAGCGCCCCTAGAAGTGTTGTTTTTTCTTTCCTTTCCTTTCACCCTGTATTCTCTTTATGAATCTGTCTGTTTCTTGTTTGAGGTGAACCTTTAGAGTGCGTTTCCAGAGATTGCGGTCTGCAGCTATTTCTTCCCAGGCTGCAGGGTTTACATTTAGAGTCTTCATGTTGTGTTTACACACGTCTACAAATCGAAGTATCACCCCCTAGTCCTTTTGCCATCTACCAGTTGTCCGTAGAGTGTTATCTTTTTGTTTGCGGCCATCTTTCATTTCGGTGTACATGGCCAAGACGTTGTTTGAGCAGCGTGTAGATGTTTGGGAGGCCTGTGCGAGTCATGACCTACACGTTTGTCACTTTATCCATCCAGATGATACCAAGAATACGGCGCAGACATCGCGTATGGAATGCATTTAGCCTTCTCTCCTGCCTTGAAAGAGCAAAATTTAAAAAAGCAGGAGATTTAAGCTGAAATAAACAAAAGAATAGATATGGCAAAAAGTAATTTTAATGCCATGAAAAATATACTAACAACAAAACAAATATCAGCAGGGCTGAAACAAAGAATGGCAAAATGTTACATCTTCTCAATAATCCTGTATGGTGCAGAAACATGGACATTAGACAAGAAAACAGAACAGAAAATTGAAGCCTTTGAAATGTGGATTTATAGAAGAATAGGTAGAATTGGATGGAAACAAAAGATAACAAACGATAAAGTTTTAAAACAACTGAAAATAAAAAGAGAACTACTAAATACAATTAAGACAAGACAAATGAGATTTTTGGGGCATGTTAAAAGACACAACATCCTACAAAAAGTAATATTGGAAGGAAAAATACAAGGTAAAAGAGGCAGACCAAGACTAACATGGACGGGTAACATCAAAAGATGGTCAAGTCAATCTATGACAGCCTGCACCATCAAAGCAAGAAACAGAGTAGAATGGCGATCCATGGTAGCCAACCTTCGTTGCGGAGACGGCACACGATGATGATGAGGAGATTTAAGAATATTTTGCCAGCGATGCAAAATATCGATTCAGTGTATTCAATCTCATTTCAATTTTGCGGGGGGGGGGGGGGGGGGGGGACATCTTACCTCTAGACCATATTCCCTATACGGCATTTGACCTGACAGGGCTATTTATTTCTTTTATATAGGGAATATGTCTAGAGATACGATGCCGGTCTCTAGACAAGAAAGTCCCGGGGGTTCGAAGGTCTTTGACAGAAACGTTTATAATTTTATACTGATTTTTTTTTTCTTCAGTAAAGCTGTTATATTAAATTTTAAATATATTTTCCAGCTCTTTATTCACTTTTACAGAGATCCCACACGATTTTATATATTTGTGAAGACAAATAATAATAATAAATTATATTATAATGAACGAAAAGTTTTCAAGACGACTGATCAACGAATCATTTCAGGGGAAGAGGGTTTTATAACACTCGGGGGAAAAAAATTCACAAATAATCAACAGAAAAATCAAAACAAAGAACAATAGACAGCCTGAAGCAGGATTGAACCCATACACCTCGACAACAATATCTTGGCAGTATGCCGTAATGCGTAGTCTTTAATAAGGGGGTAGTCTAGAGGTACAGGAAGGTCCAGAGTTCAAAGCCCACTAAAAGTGATGTTGGTTTATTTTTCTTCTAAAAAATAATTCGCGGTTTATTTATGACGTCACCCTTCCCTGATCTCTTGGGCAGTAAGATCTAATGTCTTGCTCTCTCGAATAGCGGCAATAAACAGAAGGTCCACTGTGCACTCTGCGCACGATAAAGACAACAGAAACCTCCCCACATCGTTCACACCAGGCCGTGTTACAGAGTTTGTGCATGTGAGCCAGGATTATCCTCACCTTTTCTCAGACTTCTCAAGAGGGATATCGGAGTACCCATTCGTTCGACGTGCAGGGATGATGTTCTTTACAACAAACAATATTTGTGACCGTTACCATTTTATTGAGACTCCAAACAAGTGAAAGAAATAAAGAGCTCCCGTAACGCCAAGCGTATAGGGAATATGGTGTTAGTGACCATAATTTTACCGGCGCGCCAGAGCTGGAAGCTATAGCTGATGGCTTGCGCCAGGATAGGTGAACCAGAACCATCTAGACCCTGCTCCACCTCTCCGTGGTGCCTCTAGTAACAGACTAACCTGTCTAGTCTGGCCAAGCGAGTAGGGATCGAAGAGGGAAGACAACCCGGTTCTCAAAAATGTGATGAAGTCGAATGTGTTGGGCCGAAATGCGTTAAATATCGCAGTTATACTGTAAACAACAACACAACGCAGACACACCCACTTAACGTCCTTTTAAGGGCGGATGACGAAGAGGAATTCTATAGTCTACGAATACTCTAGAATACTTTAGTCATCGAGCGAACGCAAGCAAACAGATCTTCGGCACATGATTTTTGTGGTAATGTGGTCGGTATTACGTCTGTGCCGCTTTCCAAGAAAAGAATCCTGTACCCATTTTTAAGGTGAACCCGGAAGCCGTCTTTTAGGATCGAACCCGACCTCATGTCATTTGTTGTCCAGTTCACTAACCGCTGAGCAATCGCGGCTCAGAGGACCAAACAAGCCATAACGAAATGAAGGAACAATAAACAACAACACAAATATATATATTTATATACGAGAAATGGCCATGCAACCAACGATTTCATCTACATTTAGGAAGAGAAGATGGACATATGTCGAACATATACTGAGAAGATACTTTCAAGAGAGGGTCTCATGTGGGAGGAAGACCTAGAGAGACATTAAAAAGAACACTTATAAAAGTAAGAGAAGCAAAATTGGCAGGCATAGACTTATTATATAAGATCGAACATCTCGTCAAGAACAGAGATTGATGGCGAAACACCCTATGCAACGCCATCTAGCGGAAAGATCTAGATTCGTACGTTAACTTTAATATCTAGTATTGTTTTTTCCTCCCATAGAGATGGGATTTCGTATGAAGAATTTTGGAAAGTTAAAAAGACCAATGAGGAAATTCTCAGAGGCCAACACAAAAAGAGAACTCTTAAAAAAAAAAACATTAGAAAGAAACAATCATCATTTTTCGGGCACATCATAAGAAGATGAAATTTGGAATACTTGGTTCTATCTATTGACCTTTCGAGCCGTAACCGGCCCATAGGGCGTAGACCAAGATACACCTTCTCCTATATGATTTTTTTTTGTTTGTTTGTTTGTTCTAGCAGTTTTCTTTTAAAGATATTTTATCAAATCTCGCCATCTGTCTCTGTTCTGTGCAAGCAGTTCTATCTCATTGAGGGAGCCGATTCCTGCTGCTCTTTCCTCTCTCATCACTGTTCTTCTCAGTGTCTCCCTGGGTATTTCTCTTTTTCTTTTACCTGTTGTTTCCCATATGAGGGCTTGCTTTGCTATTCGGTTATTATCTCTTCTCATCACATGTCCAACATATGACCATCGTCTTTTCTTTATTACTGAAGATATTAGTGGTTGATTGGCGATTTCTCTAATTTCCTCGTTTGTTTTGAATTCGTTCCATGCTATACCAAGTATTTTCCTTAGACATTTATTTTCGAATGCGTTCAACTTTGTTTCTATATCTCTTGTTTTCCAGCTTTCACACGCATACGTAAGGGTTGATAGTACATTTGATTTGAATAGCCTAAGTTTTGTGTTTGTGCTGATGAGTTTTGATTTCCACAACTTTTCAAGGCTTCTGAAAGACATTGCTGCTTTAGCCATTCTGATTCTAATTTCTTTATTCGTATCCCCTTCTCGATCAATGTGACTTCCAAGATAGATAAAGTGAATTATCTCTTCTACTGGTTTGTTTTCCATGTATATTTTGTCACCTGTTGGAATTAAATTTTTCATGACTTTAGTCTTTTCATGATTGATCTCAAGCCCAATTTTGCTGGCTATTGATGATAGTTCATTTGTGTTTTCCTGCATCGTTTTTATCTGACTGCTGATGAGAACTATGTCCACTTGGTTACAACTGGCAAAATACAGGGAAAAAGAGATCGCAGACGACAAACAGAGAAGATACTGGATAGCTTGGTGTCATGGCATGAAAAACAGCCAACAACAGAATGGATACGATGCACTGTGGATAAATGATTGTGGAAGGACATGATCGCCTACGCCAACCGCTATGACACATGATGATTGTTGGCTAGTTGGAAGCAGTCAACTGTAATCGATGAACTGGTTAATATTGTCGGTGTCACTTCCCGTTTCTCGTCTGCAGCGGGTCGGCTCTGCTACCGCTAAGGCTACACAGACAGGTATTTATCCTCATTTATAGTTGAAGTAAATATCTTGTAGATTTCTAATCAGTGAAGAGTACATTCATAGCAGATGAAAGAGCACAACTAGTATTTTTTTTTTAAAGGTGTATGATATATCGTAGTCATATCTCCAGCGATGACTCATTCATTGTGATTGTGTTTGTCGTTTGTTTATTAAATAAAAAAAATTAATTAATAATTATAATTTTATTAGAATTATTAATTTGATATAATGAATAATGATGAATTGAATGAATGTAATTTATTTGTAATTAAATTTGTCTAATTTTTTTTTTATCAACTGACAGCTTTGAACTTGCAGACATTTCATTACAATCAGAAATACATTTTTATTTGTCTGTGTCGTGTACACTGACTCACTGACTGTGTGTATTTCATGTTTTTTCTTCCACATTTTTCTACTTCAACTTATTATCATTATCGGTATCCAGTCCACTAATCCACTGTTGACATTATGGCTATATACTATATAATAGTATATTTTATAAGAATGATTCATTTGGCGACAACTAATTTAAGACTACTAACCCCAAAAAATAATGTAACTCTAAATTTTAATAAATCTAACTTATTTATGATGTTATTTTTAAGTCTGAGAGATAAGATCAGAAATGAAGAACTGAGAAAAAAGCTAGGAATAGCCCCCGCCATAGAATATATAAGGAAACAACAGATAAAATAGTTTGGCCACGTGACAAGGCAGAAAGAACAAAACACAACACAACGAGCTTTCAACAAACCAGACCCAAGTGTCGACCACGAAAAAGATGGGTCGATGGAATATTAGAAGTACTAGGAAACATAACAGCAGCAGAGGCAAACAGAAGACCAAAAGACCGCAAATTATATCTCCCCTCGACGCTGAAAGACAAATGAGAAAGGAAGAAGATTTTTAAGTATTAAACACTTGAACAGCCACTTTGGTTTCTTGAACTGACTTTGCTTCTTCTCCTTTGATACCTACTTGGCCGCTGAATTATTTGTTACCTGGACCATGGTTATGGTTAGTTGAAGGCTCCGGTATCACTGCAAATGAATTAAAATCCTTAATTGTTCAACCACCCATGCCAGTGGAATCATCTAAATTAAAACTCATATTGGACGATCCAAACCAAAAAAGGCAGTTGCAGTCCAAATAATAGCAGCTACAGCACACGCCAAAAGACATAAGGCCAAGCAGCACCGAAAGTGAACTGTCCTTCGTTGTACGATATTATCATTCATCATAAGCAATCAGTATATCAGAACACAATCCAGATGAAAAACATAACTCACGGCATGCACAAAGCACCAAACCTGGAATATGGTGTGACAGTTGAAGACGTCCAACAGTACATGGGCTGAAGTGGTGGGAAATTTCCACTTCAAATCTGTGGTTTTTTCATGGCTTAACCCTCCCCTGGTCTCTGGGTAAAAAAAGTAAAGTACCACCATCACGCCAAGTGGCATATAGGGAATATGGTGTTAATGACCATAATTTTTACAGACCTTCGGCACATGATTTTTGGGGTAATGTGGTCGGTATCACGCCCGTGCCGCTTTACTTTCCCAGAAAAAAATCCGGTACCCTATAAAGGCTGGGTGAACCGGAAACCATCAGTTGGGATCGAACCCTACCTCTTGTCCTTTGTAGTCCAGTTCACTAACCACTGAGCTATCGCGGCTCCCCTGGTCTCTATGTAGTGATATTTAATGTCTAGCCCTCTTGGATAACTGTGAAAAATAGGATGTTCCATGTGCACTCGTGCTTGTTAAAGAACCATCGGCAGTTAAAAAACAAAGGAGTAGGTGAAAATTAGCTTCTGCTCAGGCAGAAATTATTAAAATTGTACCTTTGCCAAAGATGGACGTGTCAGGCCAAAAAGCACAGATATTGTGGCTTTTCAATAAACTACTGACACAATGCATTTACGGCCACATCATGGGTGAGCATATAAGAAAAAAATGCAGTACTTGGGCTGAAAGTGGTTGCTGACTCACAGCTGATTGCTTGTGTTGGGATTAATGAAAGAGAGATTGCTTGTGTTGGGATTAATGTAACAGAGATTGTTTGTGTTGGGATTAATGAAAGAGAGATTGCTTGTGTTGGGATTAATGTAACAGAGATTGTTTGTGTTGAGATTAATGTAACAGAGATTGCTTGTGTTGGGATTAATGAAACAGATTTCTTGTGTTGGGATTAATGTAAGAGAGATTGCTTGTGTTGGGATTAATGTAAGAGAGATTGCTTGTGTTGGGGTTAATGAAACAGATTGCTTGTGTTGGGATTAATGTAATAGAGATTGCTTGTGTTGGGATTAATGAAAGAGAGATTGCTTGTGTTGGGATTAATGAAAGACAGATTGCTTGTGTTGGGATTAATGAAACAGAGACTGCTTGTGTTGGGATTAATGAAACAGAGATTGCTTGTGTTGGGGTTAATGAAACAGATTGCTTGTGTTGGGATTAATGTAATAGAGATTGCTTGTGTTGGGATTAATGAAACAGATTGCTTGTGTTGGGATTAATGAAACAGAGACTGCTTGTGTTGGGATTAATGAAACAGAGATTGCTTGTGTTGGGATTAATGAAACAGAGCTGGTTCAGTATCCTGCTACACTTCCCTGTGTGCTCCTGTTAGTCATCAGAATATCCACATCGAGCAAGTCCATGAGCGTTCAGATCTCCTCCCCAGCAAGACTTGCAATGTGAATTTGTGAAATGATAAACTAGGTCACAAGTCTACTCTCGATCTCCTCATAGCTCTTTTGAATCTAGGCAACAGCCCTCCTGACTAACATGAAACTCTGGGAGTCACACCAAGGCTTCAAAATCACAAACAAAACTCCATCTCGCCCTTCATTACAGGCATACAACTGGCTTAGAGATGTGCAAACGTTCATCATAATGATGTAGCACAAACAGCAATAGATGCACGTACAGATGCCTGATTACTCTAGGGAATGCAGCCAAAAATGCATGAAACACTGTAACGATTAAGCAAAATCCTAAAGTGAAACCTTTGGTTGACTTGACAAAGCAGTCTATTTTAAAGAGCTGTAACTTGTAAATCATTAGTGCCAAGCAAATCCAATGATGGCTATTGAACAGTACTCACTGTGATGATGTCAACTGCATACTGACTTCAAGACATCCACTATACTTGACTTGCCAAGTGTGCTCCTGGATAATAAAAAAAGTAAAGTACCCCCGTCACGCCAAGTGGCGTATAGGGAATAAGGTGTTAGTGACCATACATTTTACAGACCTTCGCACATGATTTTTGGGGTAATGTGGTCGATATTCGCCAATGCCGCTTTACTTTCCTAGAAGAAAATCTGGTACCTATTAAAGGCTGGGTGAACCGGAAGCCATCGGTTGGGATCGAACCCTACCTCTTGCCCGTTGTAGTCCAGTTCACTAATCACTGAGCTATCGTGGTTCCCTGATCCTAGATAGAAGCTAACCCATTTGTCCAAGTGAGTAGGGATAGAAGAGTGAAGGCAACCTAGTAGCAGCATTGGCTGTGCTGAAGTCTGATGTGTTGGACTGAAGGGTGATGAATGTTATTGTAAACGGCAAAACAACACATCTACACCAGTGTAAATGGCAAAACAACAACTCTACACTGTTGTAAATGGCAAAACAACACATCTACACTGTTGTAAATGGCTAAACAACACATCTACACTGTTGCAAATGGCAAAACAAATCTACATCAGTGTAACATCATTTTAAGACTAGATAATAAAGAGGAGTAGTTTAGTTGACAGACCATCTTCATTACACAACAAACAACCCTATAATGCTCAGACCCCTGCTCAGCTTAGTTTAGTTGACATTTCTTCTTCTTTCTTTCAGCTCCCTGTGGAGCATGTCTTCAACAAACACTTTCCAAACCGTTCTGTTTCTTTGACATAAGCACAAATATAAAATATTATTTGTTGTTTGTTGTAGTTTTTCTTGTCTCTCTGCTAGTTTAGCAGCTCAATACAATTTGTGTTTATTTTACACGTTTTGTTTCTTGCTATTCTTCCAAGATTGTTTCATGTCTTCCCCGACCTCTTTATCTCTGCTTCCACCTGTCTTCTCCAAGTATATTTTGGTCTTCCTCTTTGTTTTCTCCCATAGGGATTCCAAAAAAGGACATGGCGTGTAATACTCTCTGGCTTTTACAGGGTGTGTCCTATCCAGCGTCATCATCTTCTTTGTATCTCTTTGTCCACTAGTATTTGACTGGCACTTTCCTGTAAAGGTGGTGTACAAGACTTGAATTAGTGTCTTAGCACGCAAGTTTTTCACCCATATATACTGCCTATCCAGAAGTGTTCGGACACCAGTGTCACTTCAAATATCAAAACTCGCGATGCGAAGCGGCATCCCTCACCTTCCCAGAGTGCTATCCTGGTACCCATTTCTGTCAGTGGCTGGGTCGACTGCAAAGGTATATTTTTTTCCAACCACCAGTATAACTCACACTGCTTCCAGCAGAAATCGAACATGGATTGTCCAAATGTCAGTAGCCCAGTCGGGTGGCTTTCCCAACTAGGCTACCGAGGCCCCTCATAATTCTATGTTAGTGATTTTGTCATGAGATCACCTTCACTGCACAATAAACAAATCTATAATGCTCAGATCCCCCTTTCAGTATGTTTCTTAGTATGAAGCAAGCCTACCACACTAGTGAAAGCACTGAAGATGGCTTCAGTTCAGATGCACACATTCCAAAACACCAGTGAAGTGGAACAATTATTGGGTGAATACAGCAGAAGAAGAAGTCTCAGAGATGACAACAGCCAGTTATGATTTGCTGGCTGCTATCAGGCTAATGCATTGCTTATCTTAAGTATCTGTTATGAAGTTGCAACTGGCTATTAGTAATTCCACTGTTTTCTCTTAGAATATTAATATAACGATAGTTGAAAGACAATTAAAACAAGTGGAGAAATTTAAATACATAGAAAGTCTAGTGATAAATGACTATTCACAAGCAGCTGAAATAGACAAAATATGCAACAAAGCTTGCCAAATCATTGGATAACTGTCACCACTGCTTTCCAGCAAGGAAATAACACTAGAGGCAAAATGGGAACTCTACAACACAATCTTCATCCCAATGTTGTGCTACCAATGCCAGACCTGGACTTAGAAAAACAAGAAAAATAACTACTACTGCGATGAAGTGTGTTAGACGAATGATAGCCTGAGAAATAAGATCTAAAATGCAGAAATAGAAAAAAGCTAGGAATAATTCCTGTCATTAGAGCAACATCAAAAGATGGACATGTCAATCTATGTCAGCCTGCACCATCAAAGCAAGATACAGAGTAGAATGGTGATCCATGGTAGCCAACCTTCGTTGCGGAGAAGGCACACGATGATGATGAATTCCTGTCATTAAATACATAAAGAAATAACATGTAATATTCTGGCCACGTGATTAGACAGAAAGACCAAAACACAACACAGCAAACCTTTAATCCTAGCTTACAATACCTATCTGTGGCCGACATGTTTACAATACCCTAGTAAACATTACTAACTTACTTAATTGTAACATTAGGAGCTCTAAAATTAGTGCTTTCTTTGAACTTTTTGATTCACAGCTGTGTGTGTTTACACATGACAGACATGGGGAACTTGGATTTCCTGTCTCATGTTTATTTATAACCTGAATTTGATCTCAAGGGTCGCACGTGTTACAATGTCTATCGGTATGGATACCATAAGTCCATCAGTGTGTTCGGCTACCTCATAGTGCTATTTGCTGCATATCTCAGGTTACAAAGAGTTGTTTGATGACAGAGGAAATTTCCCTGGTCAAAGCAAAATTTTAAAAAGTGTAAAATCCACCAATTTCTTGAAACTTGGTGAAAGTGTTGGCCATGTGATGAGAAAAGACAACAAGAGAATCTTAAAGCGAGCCCTTCAAAGGGAATTGTATGGTAGAAGAAAAAGAGGCAGACCTAGAGAAACACTAAAAAGAACATTGATGTGAGAGGCATGAACAGTAGACATCAACTCTCTTGCCAAGATTGAACAGCTGACACAAGAAGGGTCATGTTGTGAAATACAATACAGCTTCTTTGCAAGGTCTAACCCTTGATAACAAAGATCTTCAAGCATGGAGTCTAAAATTTATGCCATATGTGCCAAATCAACATTACAATATAAATATATGTGCGTGTAACAGTAGCAAGTTTAAAATTGTGACAAATGTTCCATAAACAGGAGTTTTATTAAATTCAATCATTATCATGTGCCATACTGGTTGGCATAGGCAATCATGTCCTTCCACAATTTTCTATCCACAGTGCATCATATCAGTTCTGTTGTTGACTGTTATTGAGTTATTTACGGGTTATCATCAATGCCTCCGAACATGTCCACAGGTGCTCAGATTTCCTCCTCAGCAAGTCTCATAGTGTCCAGCGACTGACGACTCCATTTCTCCGTTGATTGATAAGTCTTCTTACACGTCCACTAAGTTTCTCTTTTACAAGTTTCTAAGTTTCTCTTTTACAAGTTTCTAAGTTTCTCTTTTACAAGTTTCTAAGTTTCTGTTGCTGACTATTTTCCATGACACCAAGCTATATAAAGTCAATACTTAGACTATTAATCAATCTGCTTTTATGATTCAAATGATTCATTTATGAATGTGCAACAGGTTGTGAAAATTATGATTGAACACATGGTTTGTAATTTGTTTACTTGTCGCACGAGTATTGCCGAAGAAGTCTCATTGGCTGTTGCAAAAGTAAAGATCTTACTTTACAATCATGGCTCATTCAGACTAGGACTCAGGAATTTCTTATGAAGGCAGCTGTTTCTTTCAGTGATTCGATTGCCCCATAGAGTTTCTCTTCCAGGGTTGTGGATGTGGGCCACATTGTCCTTCTCTGGCCTGTGTGCGGGGGACAATCCTGTAGAACATTTTTTGTTGTCATGTTATCCAGGGTACAGTGGCATTGGCTGATAGTTCCTATTTGTTTTATTATTTCATAATTTCAGAGCTGTCTTCTAGTCATCTTTTCCTCCCGACTCCATAGATAATTTCAGAGCTGTCTTATAGTCATCCTTTCCTCCCAACTCTATAGATAATTTCAGAGCTGTCTTATAGTCATCCTTTCCTCCCAACTCTATAGATAATTTCAGAGCTGTCTTCTAGTCATCCTTTCCTCCCAACTCCATAGATAATTTCAGAGCTGTCTTCTAGTCATCCTTTCCTCCCAACTCCATAGATAATTTCAGAGCTGTCTTCTAGTCATCCTTTCCTTCCAGCTCCATAGATAATTTCAGAGCTGTCTTCTAGTCATCCTTTCCTCCCAACTCTATAGATAATTTCAGAGCTGTCTTCTAGTCATCCTTTCCTCCCAACTCTATAGATAATTTCAGAGCTGTCTTCTAGTCATCCTTTCCTCCCAACTCCATAGATAATTTCAGAGCTGTCTTCTAGTCATCCTTTCCTTCCAGCTCCATAGATAATTTCAGAGCTGTCTTCTAGTCATCCTTTCCTCCCAACTCTATAGATAATTTCAGAGCTGTCTTCTAGTCATCCTTTCCTCCCAACTCTATAGATAATTTCAGAGCTGTCTTCTAGTCATCCTTTCCTCCCAACTCTATAGATAATTTCAGAGCTGTCTTCTAGTTATCCTTTCCTCCCAACTCCATAGATAATTTCAGAGCTGTCTTCTAGTCATCCTTTCCTCCCAACTCCATAGATAATTTCAGAGCTGTCTTCTAGTCATCCTTTCCTCCCAACTCCATAGATATTTTCAGAGCTGAACTCCATAGATAATTTCAGAGCTGTCTTATAGTCATCCTTTCCTCCCAACTCCATAGATAATTTCACAGTCTTATAGTCATCCTTTCCTCCCAACTCCATAGATAATTTCACAGTCTTATAGTCATCCTTTCCTTCCAACTCCATAGATAATTTCACAGTCTTATAGTCATCCTTTCCTTCCAACTCCATAGATAATTTCAGAGCTGTCTTCTAGTCATCCTTTCCTCCCAACTCCATAGATAATTTCAGAGCTGAACTCCTTAGATAATTTCACAGTCTTCTAGTCATCCTTTCCTCCCAACTCCATAGATAATTTCAGAGCTGTCCTCTAGTCATCCTTTCCTTCCAACTCCATAGATAATTTCAGAGCTGTCTTCTAGTCATCCTTTCCTCCCAACTCCATAGATAATTTCAGAGCTGTCTTCTAGTCATCCTTTCCTCCCAACTCCATAGATAATTTCAGAGCTGTCTTCTAGTCATCCTTTCCTCCCAACTCCATAGATAATTTCAGAGCTGTCTTCTAGTCATCCTTTCCTCCCAACTCCATAGATAATTTCAGAGCTGTCTTCTAGTCATCCTTTCCTCCCAACTCCATAGATAATTTCAGAGCTGTCTTCTAGTCATCCTTTCCTCCCAACTCCATAGATAATTTCAGAACACCCTTTTTGAGTTTAGTCTATCTATCTATCTTTCGTTCGCCTGAAGTATTGTCTATATCTGCAATGTCGTTTCCTGTATAAATTTTACTGTCTTTTGTAATTCTTGCAGTGGCCCATATAGTTTTGTCTGTAGTGTTGTATCTATGGGCCAATGGATTTTCCTCAATCTACTATATTCAGTGCAGTCTTGAAGTATGTGTTCAGCAGTCTGGGGTGCCTGTCCACATGTACAAGTAGTTGATGTGCCGATCTTGAATTTTGTATACATGTGACTATGGAGTCGATTGTGTCCTGTTCTTAGGCGTATAATGATAACTTGTTCATATCTATTCATATTATGAAAGGCATCCTGATTTGGGGCTTGTGGTCCTCTGATTGATTTGATTATCTGTTTCTTATGATGGTATGTTACCGGTGTATCTAGTTGTGTGCCTGTTGAACCTTCCTTTGCCAACTGATCTGCTTTCTCATTTCCTGGTATTCCACAGTGAGACGGGATCCACTGCAGGGCAACCCTGTGGTGCTTGCAGAGTTCAGTCAATAAGGTCAGCAGATGTGGTAATTTTCTGGATTGTAGTGCCTGGAGTACTGATCTTGCATCTGTCAAAAACACTACAGGCTGTGGGCTAAGATTACTGTTCAGCAGTTTTTCTATTGCCAACTTTATTGCTTGTATTTCTGCATCATAATTGTGACAATATTTCCCTGTTGCTATTTTATTCATATCCCTAGTGTTATTTGGGTACTCTATATATGCACCTGCTCCCCCATTCTTTACTGCATTCTGTGCTGATCCATCTGTGTACACACGAATCCATAGGTCTTTTGGGTATTCTTCATCCAGGAAACTGAGAGTTATTGTTTTTCGCTGTAGACTATTTTGTTCCTCTTTGTCAACTACTCCTTTCACTTCTGTCCGTATTTGAACTGATAATCCTGATTCATCTGTCCAGGGAGTCTGTTCTGGTATGGGCAGAAAGGGTTTAACAACTCTTGGCATGTCTGGCGTTTGTCTACTAATACGCTTGGCTTGGTGGATAAAGCTGCCTCCCAACTCCATAGATAATTTCACAGTCTTATAGTCATCCTTTCCTTCCAACTCCATAGATAATTTCACAGTCTTATAGTCATCCTTTCCTTCCAACTCCATAGATAATTTCAGAGCTGTCTTCTAGTCATCCTTTCCTCCCAACTCCATAGATAATTTCAGAGCTGAACTCCTTAGATAATTTTACAGTCTTCTAGTCATCCTTTCCTCCCAACTCCATAGATAATTTCAGAGCTGTCTTCTAGTCATCCTTTCCTTCCAACTCCATAGATAATTTCACAGTCTTCTAGTCATCCTTTCCTCCCAACTCCATAGATAATTTCAGAGCTGTCTTCTAGTCATCCTTTCCTCCCAACTCCATAGATAATTTCAGAGCTGTCTTCTAGTCATCCTTTCCTCCCAACTCCATAGATAATTTTGAGAACTCCCTTTTTGAGTTTAGTGAGTCTACAAATAATGTCAAAGTTATATTCTGGCTCCCCCAAACCTCTTCCTCTTCAATTCTACTTCTCCCTTTGTGGTGATGCTTTCTCTGTTTTTAAAAGCCGATATAAGCCAACCAGGTAATAAAATGTATAATCTTCTGTTGTTACAGGAACCCAATGGCTGCCTTGATCTTCTCTGGATCTCTGGAGCCATCAGATCCTTTTGATAGTGCAGTCCTTATCATTGGTCAGCTCAAGCATCTTGAGAAGTTGAGATTTGAAGAGGTCCAGAGCAAGTTTGGAGGAAAGGTTGATGCTGAAGTAAGGGCCCGCTGACTGTCCATTTATTTATCCTTCCACTCATCTGTCTGTATGTCCTTTTTATCTGAATCTGTCACTTAGTTAACCCATATGCTTACTATACAGGCGTAATACCAACCACATTACCCCAAAAATCATGGGCTGAAGGTCTGTAAAATTTATGGTCACTAACACCATATTCCCTATACGCCACTTGGTGTGACGGCAGTACTTTATTATATGCTTACTATTTTATCAATCTATCTGCTCACCTGGCTAACCTACCTATCTTCTAGCTATCATTCCACACACCAAACTATTATCTGTGTTCTATCTGTCAGTTCTTCTACATACTTACCCATTCATCTGTCTGCCTGTCTGTCATTTCATTCACCTGTCTAACCCAGGCACCTGTCTCTCCATCATCATCATCGAGTGCCGTCTCCGCAACGAAGGTTAGCTACCATGGATCGCCATTCCACACATTTTTTGCTTTGATGGTGCAGGTTGTCATAGATTGACTTGTCCATCTTTTGATGTTACTCATCCATGTTAGTCTTGATCTGCCTCTGCCTCTTTTACCTTGTATTTTCCCTTCCAATATTGCTTTTAGTATGCTGTTGTGTCTTTTAACGTGTCCCAAAAATTTAATTTGTCTTGTCTTAATTGTATTTAACTGTCTCTCCACATATTATTTTATTTATCTACCTACCTATGGAATTTGGAAATTTTGTTAACCTCAGACGGAAGATGTACAAAAGAGGTGAGATGCAGAATGGCTCAGGCAAAAGCAGCTTTCCAAAAAATGAGGAAGATACTATGCAATTCATTTTTGACAATAGAAACAAGAAAAAGAGTTCTTAAATGTTATATAGAGCCAGTCTTAACATATGGATGCGAATCATGGACAATAGGACAACAGACAAGAAAATCACTGGAGTCTGTAGAAATGTGGTTTTACAGAAAAATGTTGAGAGTACCATGGACAGCCAAGAAGAGTAATGAAGATGTTCTGAGAGAGGTCAAGGCAAAAAGAGAGCTAATTTCCAATATTAGGAAGAAACAATCATAATTTTTTGGCTATGTAATGAGAAGAGAACAATTGGAAAAATTGAGGGACGAAGAGATAGAGGGAAGCAAAGAGAAAAAATAACAGACAGCTTAAGAGAATGGCTTGGCAGAAGGTCAAAAACAGAAATGATAAATAGCTGCAGAGATCGAAAGTTGTGGATAGACATGATCACCTATGCCAGCAGGCCCCTTACTTGATGATGATAACCTACCTATGGTACTTACCTGTCTATCTATTTTAGCTGTAAGCTCCCTGTAGTTATCATCTTTTCACCAAATCATTGATGATATTTTCTCATTTCAGACATTTGCCACATGTATAAGCAGTCTCCACCCATCTCCAACTGATCAGTGCTCGCTGTGGCTGAACGGAGCTACCGTAGCTGCCTTACCACTCAAGTGCAGCCGTCACAACACTCCTTCCAGATGCCACTCATTGACAAAGTTGGTTAAGAGCTGTCTTGCTGGAGGTCAAGAGTATGTAGTGGTCAGTATGTTGTATACAACTAAAATAGAGCTAGTTCACTGGTATGTGATAAATGTCATGAGGACTCAAGTGTTTTAGTCAGTACTAAGCTTTGTATTGTGGACATGTTGCCTTTTCACTCCTATAGTCTACCTGGTTAGTGTCCTCGCTTCCTGATCAAAAAGGTCCAAGTTCGATCCCTAGAAGTGGCAGATGTTTTTTCGGACTGACAAGACTATGGGATTCACACAGCCTGTAAAAATGGGTACCAGAGATGTTTCTTTTCTTTCTTCTTTCCTTTCTCATCTGCCTTTCAGTGTTGAGGCAGATATAAATTGCGGTCTTTTGCTCTTCTAGTCATCTCTGCTGCTGTTATGTTTCCTAGTGCTTCTATAATTCCGTCTATCCATCTTTTTCGTGGTCGACCCTTGTAACTTTTTTAAAAAAATATATGTCCCGTGATGTTTCTAGAATGTAAAATTGGCATGGCATGATACTGACCACATCACTCAAAAATGTGCAGTCGTCATAGAAAAATATGGTCACTAACAACATATTTCACATATACCTAGCAAGGTGTGGAGGGAACCTTTATTTTTACTTTACACTTACAAAGAAATGGCAGTATCAAGGGAGAGAATTCTTTGCTAGGGGTATGATCTAACATTTCTTTTATAACTTGTAGATTACATGCATCATTTTCACACATTCCGTACTGCAAAACTGACTCTAGTTACTGATGTGTTGAACTCAAGAGCCACTTTCTGTAGCTTTTAATTTATTGACGTTTTTCACAATTATTTCCACAAAAACATTGTCTTTCTCTTATTTAACATCTTTTCTGACTTCCGAGCAAATTGTCCAAACAAACCGATTTTAATTTATTTCCTCGCAGTTATTTTAAATAATTTGTGAAAAATGGCCATGCCACAATGAGTAAACCCCTCAGTAAGGAATATGTTAATGACATAGACATTAGTAAATTAATGGCATTCTGTTTGCTTGTTCATTTTAACTTTATTTTTAAAAGAATTGAGAATACAATTTATTAAACTTGTTTTTTTTTTTTTTTAATATGGCATATTACACTTCCTGGCAGGCTGAGTGGTCTAGAGGTAAGACGTTGGCCTATGGACAAGAAGGTCCCAGGTTCAATCCTCATCACAGGCAGTGGGAATTTTAAAAAAATAGAATCTGTGGTTTCTTCTTGGCTTTACCCTCCCCTGGTCTCCGGGTTGTGGGATCCGAAGTCTAGCCATATTGGAATACAGAGAAAAACAGGAGGTCTCACCTGTTAGGTGGGATCTCTTGTTACCACTAGCGCACATTAAAGGACCCATGGCAGTTAAAACCTAAAATAGTAGGCAGAAAATAGCCGTTGCATGGGCAAAAAATTGTTGAACAAAGAAAATCTACTCATCCATGCTGAAGACGGATGTGTCAGGCTGAAAGGTGCAGATATCACGGCTATGCCATAGTCTAACAATACAACATATCCACACCCACTTATTGGATGAACTCAGATGAATTGGAATTGGATGAATGCGATGACGTCAAGGGACGCACCAAGATGGAAGTTCGTCCGAGTTCTAGCCGTGGTGTATACAATGCTGATCTTGAACATCGCGCTGTGTGTTGTCACAGCGAGTTGGCGGATTGTTAGAATTGTAACCACGGGTTTGAAATAATTGTTTGTGCACCTTTCGTTAACCACCGATGTAGATCAAGTCTTTATTCTGCTGGCTTTGTTTGCGACATTGGAAGCTAATGACCTAACTGCCTAACTTGTGTTCGGGGCAAATTGTGCGTTGCAGTGTCACTACTAAAATCGCTCAGTTTGTGACAGGGCTACAGGGACATGCACAAACGGTGACAGTTGTCGGCGAGAGCGTTTCGGACCCCAGTGTCAGTACTTTGATCTAGTTTGCAAATACGCCTAGGGATCTGGACCTACAGATCCGGACAGTTTCATGGTCTAATCAACATGCTACGGATTGAAGGGGCGATAGTTGCAAATATCTGCTCCATCTACATTGGCGGAATGTGGCTCTCAAACAGAACGCAAACTAGACTGACACATTTAATGCTTGTTAATACAGTGGACGGGTGTGGACCAGAGGCCGTAGTTAATGGCAAAACAAAGACCAATCTTTATGACAATGACTGCACACACACACACAATTGAGAAGTGGAACCAATTCTGTTTACTGGTATCTTAACTTTGACACGTCCCAGAAGACTCACACCATTCGAATCTATCATCGAGCTAGCACTATGATTCGGGTAAAGAATGACACTCCAAAGGCTTTCTCTGACAGTGGCGGTGTAGTGTTCCAGTATAATGATATATCATGCCCAAATATTTATGTGAACACTATTGTAGTCACCATACAAGCGACAATGACACACAGTAAGTTTGAGTTCTCACCGACCTTTTCGCAGGACGAGAGTGCACTGACGGTGTGTGAGGTGCAAACATTTATAGACACCTATTGTCTGGACGGGCATTCTTGGTCGTTTTGTACAGTGTGTGGTGGGAGTAGCAAAGGCTGCACCGTCATCATCGGTACGTGTCACTTCAACTGTTCACATGGGATTTATGGACACGACTGCTCCGGGTCTTGTCTTAGTGTCAGTTCTTTGTGTGAGGAAAATCCGGAAAATGCCAACATTGCAAACATCCTGGCTATACCTGTGATGACATTTGTCCTGATGGTAATTTTGGGCTACAGTGCGAACAGACGTGTTCTGATGGCTGTGGCATCATATGTGACACAGAAAGAGCAGACTGTACGCGCAAGGAAGCGTACTACGGGCCAGACTGCACTCTCAAATGTCCTGACCACTGTTTCAACGACACCTGTGAACAGTCAACCGGGATCTGTTCATGCAAGGGAACGTTCTACGGGTCAGACTGCACTCTCAAATCTCCGTACAACTGTTTGGACGATATCTGTTAACAGTTGATGGGGGCCGGCGTCTCGTATGTCGATGATTTCCACGTTAAGAAGAGTCTGCCGACTACAACAAACCCAAGCATATGGATACCTTAATGTGTACTGGATATTTTCTTTCTGTGCTGGACATGGTTCATTTCTTGGTGTGTTTCATTGCTAGCCAAGGCTCATATCTTGGCTTGTGTGTGTGTGTGTGTGTGTGCTGGCCATGGCTCATATCTTGGTGTGTGTCATGTTAGTCATATCTCATATCGTGGAGTGTCCGTGTTAATCATGTCTCATATCTTTAAGTGTGTATGTGTTTAGTCATATCTCATATCTTAGTGTGTGTGTATGTGTTTAGTCATATCTCATATCTTAGTGTGAATCTGTGTTAGTCATGTGTCATATCTTTGTGTTTGGGCTAGTGATATCTCATATCTCTGTGTGTATGTTTATGTTAGTCATATCTCATATCTTTGTGTGTGCATGTCTGTGTATGTCACATCTCATATCCTTGTGTTTGCACGGCTATGCTAGTCACATCTCATATCATTGTGTGTGTCTATCTATGTTGGTCATATCTCATATCTTTGTGTGTATGTCCATGTTAGACATGTGTAATTTCTTTGTGGGTGCATGTCTATGTCAGTCATATCTCATATCTTTATGTGTATGTTTATGTTAGTCATGTGTCATATATCTTGATGTATGTCAGTGTTAGTCATGCCTCGTATCGCTATGTGCATGTCTATGTTAGTCACATCTCATATCTTTGTGTGTGCATGTCTGTGTTAGTCACCTCTAGTGACTCGGGCAGATGGTGCTCGTAAACCTGGTAGGGCCGACCATCTAAGGGCAGAATCCCCCTACAGAAAAGATCACCTGCTGCCTTGCAGGAAGATTGGGGACAATCAAAGGCTAGGGAAAGCAAACCTGAATAAAATGATGGCTGAAATCGGATGCACTGGGCCACTGGCGCAGAACACATTGCAACGTTTTTAACGGGTGTTCAATCAGAGTGGATCTGGCAGACTCTAATTGTGATGTTCTATTTGTAGCACACCTAACCTGACAGCTGAGTTCATGTGAGGAGCTGGAATCCTACTCTGATTGGGTCCTGATCGCAGAGGGGGATGAACTCTAAGAAGAGGGACACTTCCAAGAATAGTAACTCTTAAAATTTGTTAGTTCCACACAATAGTTGGGGTTTTATGTTCATTATAAATGTCATCTATAGCTTTTTTTTTTTTTTTTTTTTTTTTTAAGAATGTTGAAAGTTCCCTGGACAGCTAAAAAGACAAATGAAGAAATTCTCAAAGAGGCCAACACAAAAAAAGGGAACTTCTAAAAAACATCAGAAAGAAATAATCAACATTTTTCGGGCATATGAGAAGAGGAAAGTTGGAATACTTGGTTTCAACTGGCAAAATAAAAGGAAATAGTGATCACGGACGACAAAGAGAGAAAATACTTGATAGCTTGGTGTCATGGCATGGAAACAGTCAACAACAGAACTGACACGATGCACTGTAGATAGAAGATTGTGGAAGGACATGATTGCCTAGGCCAACCGGTATGGCACATGAAGATGATGATGATGATGATAGCTTTTTTTAAGCCTCAAAATTCTATCACTGCTTATTGTTTCTCATCATTTACTTCCATGACTATTGATGGTTATTGCTTGTGTATCATATAATAATGCGAGAGCTGGAAAACAGCTAAAGGAAAATAAACTGGATGCATTTGAAAACAAATGCCTGAGGAAAATACTTTGTATACCATGGAGTAAGTTCAAGACTAGTGCAGAAATAAGAGAAATGACAAAGCATCCAAAAAACATAATCTATAATCAAGAGAAGAAGGTGGTCATTTGTTGGACATGTGATGGGAAGGGACAACTAAAGAATCTCAAAGCAGGCCCCCAAATGGGAGGGTAAAAGAAAAAGAGGCCAACCTAGAGTAACAATAAAAAGAACTCTGAGGCAAGAGGCAAAAACAGCAGGCATCTACTCCCTTGCCCAGAACAGAGCCTTGTGTCAAAACACAATGCAGATCCTGTGCAAGGTTATTACGTTATTTGTGGGTTATCATCATTGCACTCCCAACATGTCCAGAGGTGCTCAGATTCCCTCCCCAGCAAGTCCAGCAGTGTCCAGTGACTGACAACTCCAGTTCTGTGTTGGTTGATATGTCTTCTTATGCTGTGAATAGTGAGATTATTATACCTTGTATTCTCTGACCTGACTGTGCAAGGTCTGACAGTTGAAAGATCGGCAGACACAAGAGTGTAGAATTTCTGCCCTATGTGCCATCTTCAACCTGAAAGGACAATAGATAGATTGATGGTTGGTGGATAGACGGACAGACAGGACAGATTATATAATATGTATATTTATCAAGTTATCAAGTAAGTAAAAGTAAAGTAACCCCGTCACGCCAAGTGACGTATAGGGAATATGGTGTTAGTGACCATAAATTTTACAGACTTTTGGCACATGATTTTTTGGGGTAATGTGGTCAGTATTACGCCCGTGCTGCTTTACTTTCCCAGAAAAAATATCCAGTACCCATTAAAGGCTGGGTGAACCGGAAGCCGTCATTTGGGATCGAACATTACCTCCTGTCCTTTGTAGTCCAGTTGACTAACCAGTGAGCTATCGCGGCTCCATCAAGTTGCAGTATTTCATGCATTTGTTTGTTTCTTCTTGTTGCAGATTACTTGTGAACATGAAAATGTTTTTGCCTCCGGTCTGGCAGTTGCAAGAGCTCTTCCTCTCTACTCTGCAAAATCTGGAAGCCACAGCTTGGCTCGCAAGGTTTGCTGTTTTTGTTCCCTTGATATAATACCATCTGTGTTTTCAGTATTTGGGAACTTTGTTAACCTCAGACAGAAGATGTACAACAGAGGTGAGATGCAGAATGGCTCAGGCAAAAGTAGCTTTCCAAAACATGAGGAAGATACTATGCAATCCATTTTTGACAATAAGAATAAGAAAAAGAGTTCTTAAATGTTATGTAGAGCCAGTCTTAACATATGGATGTGAATCATGGACAATAGGACAACAGACAAGAAAATCGCTGGAAAATCATTTTTTGGCCATGTAATGGGAAGAGAACAACTAGAATTTATTGTAACAACTGGGAAAATTGAGGGATGAAGAGATAGAGGGAAGCAAAGAGAAAAAAATACCAGACAGCTTAAGAAAATGGCTTGGCAAAAGTCAACAACATAAATGATAAATAACTGTCGAGATCGAAAGTTGTGGAGAGACATGATCACCTACAGGTACTTGATTATGGTGTAATATTAACAAGTTGAAGCTGTAAATTTCCAATATTAGGAAGAGACAATCATCATTTTTTTGGCCATGTAATGAGAAGAGAACAGCTGGAATATATTGTAACAACTGGGAAAATTGAGGGATGAAGAGATAGAGAAAAGCAAAGAGAAAAAATAACAGACAGCTTAAGAGAATGGCTTGGCAGAAGGTCAAAAACAGAAATGATAAATAGCTGCCGAGATAGAAAGTTGAGAGACATGATCACCTACACCAGCAGGCCCGGTACTTGATGATGATGATGTAATGAATCATGGTCATTTTATGTGATAATTTTGTGTGATTGGAAATTGATGACATTTTGTGTGATTGGAAATTGATGACATTTTGTGTGATTGGAAATTGATGACATTTTGTGTGATTGGAAATTGATGACATTTTGTGTGATTGGAAATTGAATACATTTAATGTGATAATTTTGTGTGATTGGAAATTGATTACATTTTATGTGATAACTTTGTGTGACTGGAAGTTGATTACATTTAATATGACAATTTTGATTGATTGGAAGTTGGCTAGGGTATATGTGAAATAGTGGATAATTAGGGGACAGAAGGGGAGGCTATTAGGGGTACAAAAGGTCAAAAGGTGAAGGTGAGAGATAGCCGTAAACATGTAGTAACTCATTGTCCACGTGAAATTAGGTGAGCGTCTCGAAAAACACGAGGTTTGAAAACGAGACAAAGATTCAGTTAGAGAATTTTAGTTGGTTGAAATAATCATTCGAGAGATGTGCGAGAAGCTGTGCGGACGGACTTGTCACGTTTGACAACCCGGTACCGAGGGCATTATGTTAGTAGGAAAAAGGAACAGAATGTTAGAAATTAGATTTCAATGTAGGAATGACAGTAAGTAAAAGAAACGTGTGATAGAGATAGAAGAATATTTCATGGACTTAGGAAACTGTGCTAGAAATAGTTGTGATTTAATTCAATAATGTGTGTGTAGAGTAGGGGAGTTAATTAGTTAATTAGAGTTTAGTAGCACAACGAGGACAGTAGTAGGAACTCGGTAGAGTTCATATTGTGCTCAGAGAACTAGGAAGGAGTGTGTTCTTACTAGTATTGGCTGAATGTAAGCCGTATAAGGAATTTCTGAGGCTGAATGTAAGCCGTATCAGGAATTTATGAGGAACTGGGTATGTTCCATATTCTATGTAGAGACGGTAGAGAGCAGGATTGTTCTTACTGGTCTTAGGCTGAATGTAAGCCACATAGAGAGATTATTTTGATGAATTTCGTAGATTCAATGTTGTGTGACAATATTGAATATAGAGACTTAGAGAACAGGAATTGTTCTGACCATTAGCAGGCTGTGTGTTAGCCATAGACAGTTGATGAATCCAATAAATTAGACATTGTGTGTCAATGTTGAATATAGAGACGTTAGAGAGCAGACATTGTTCTGACCATTAGCAGGCTGTGTGTCAGCCATAAAGAGACAGTTGATGAATCCAATAGATTCGACATTGTGTGTCAATGTTGAATATAGAGACGTTAGAGAGCAGACATTGTTCTAACCATTAGCAGGCTGTGTGTTAGCCATAAAGAGACAGTTGATGAATCCAATAGATTCGACATTGTGTGTCAATGTTGAATATAGAGACGTTAGAGAGCAGACATTGTTCTAACCATTAGCAGGCTGTGTGTTAGCCATAAAGAGACAGTTGATGAATCCAATAAATGCGACATTGTGTGTCAATGTGAAATATAGCGATCTTAGAGAACAGGAATTGTTCTGACCATAGGCGGGCTGAATGTAAGCCACAGAGAATATTGTTTTGATGAACGCAGTAGGTTCAATGAGTTGTGCAATTAGTGTGGAGTATAGGGTGGCGCTGGGCCACTAATAAATTAACTAATTAGGCATAAGGCGTGTTTCCCAGAGGAGACACACAAGCCAGTGAGTAGATGTGAATTCTGTACTTGAATAAGTGTAGGACGTATGAGTGAATGACAATAATGTATTTGTCATACCATGCCATCGTGGGAAGTGCAGTAAAATAAAGCAACGTATGTTTTGTTTACGAGTGTCACTTCAGTCATTCTTGTTGTCACGTCCATCGTTATAGAGTTGCTGTATTCTGTCCCCGTAATGAACGGATGGGGGTGTCGCAGGCCATAATTAACACAACGCGAAGTACAAACGTAAATGATTACGGGCCAACGTGATGGGAAAACAAAGGAATCCTGTCCATCCAGTCCAGTAGAACACCAGGCCGGGCTCAGATCTATACGAGCCTTACCTTTGTCAGACGCAATCGGTCTGAACACAGTCACAGAGCAGGGGAGCTTTGTTCGAGCTGAAAGGGCGCAATCGGTCCTAACGTGTGGGCTCATATGTCAGAGTTCACAGAGTTCTTTCCCGATCAAGTAAACGTGAGGCGATCTTTCGGCGGCTGAGCAAGTGCCGTCGAGAGTTATCAGTGATCGAGGTTCAGTACCTCTATCAAGGTTCAGTATCTGATCAACGCCTCGCTCGCCTCAAAGAAGCATCCTGATGTCAAGGTTATCTTCGCATAATAAACAAACAGAGTTCCTCCCCTTTACATATGTGACAAATCTGTGTATAGAAATTAATTAGATTTTATGTGACAGGTGTGTGTCTAAATGCACTTTTGTTTATTTAAATGTTTAATTGTGGCTGTGCTTGCATATCCTTTATTAAATAACAAATTGACACATTCAAAGACTATTAAAGTAAATGAGTTAATTATACATCGCTTTTGTTTATTTAGGTATTATTTTGTATACCAATGTTTATGTTTTTTTTTATTCTCTGACCTCGTGAAAGGTGACTGTGGAATTCATAGTTTTGGAAGATGACAAGAGGATTACTTTGAGTGTGGATGACCTTGAGTGTTTGAAGGTCGCAGCGGAGGGCGTTAGACTTGCTGCTAAAATTGTTGATATGCCGTGCAGCGTCATGAACGTAGATAATTTTCTACAGGTAAGGAGGGATAGTGGCAATGAACAACAGCTTGTTGGATGTTAAAGCTGGTCATCTTCATTATCATCAATAACATATCCACTAACTTGTGAACACAAGTTTTCAGTTTTAAAAAATCCACTATCCAAGTTTTCCTGCACATCTTTCTTGTGCCTGTTTCTGAACCTCTTATGATTAACTTATCTGCTTTACTTTTTTTCCTATTTCCCTATCTTAGTATTTTTTTATATTATGTTGTTTTCCCTGAGCCAAATATATAGAAACCATTATAATCTCATTTTTGGACATTGGACCCTGCATTAATATTTCTTGTAGATCTTATTGAGTTATTTGTGGGTTATTATCATTGTACTCCTTATATGTCCATAGGTGCTGAGCACCCTCCTCAGCATATCCCGCAGCGTCCAGTGACTGATGACTCCGGCTGTATGTTGGTTGTTTAGTTCACGTATGCCCCACTAAACCTCTCATTTCTGAATGTACCCATCATCGAAGTCTTGTGCCCATCCCGCATCTCAAAGGGCATTAATAACGTCTGATCCATTTGTTACCCGTTTTCAGTGACAGCACAACTAGCCAACCTATCCGTTCTTTCATTTCCTTGTACACATCTGCATGTTCAGGGATGTTGAAAAAAGGTGATTCTGTGTATCGTTGACTCCTGTGATGACTCAATCTATTGCTTGTGTACAGAACCTGCCTCCACTTTTCTAACCATGCTCATTGTGTCATTTAGTATATAGGTATGGATGATTCTTGTGATTCCAACCAGATGAATGCCCTAGTCACTGCCATCACCTCCATCGTCATCCTACTCATGTTCATAAATGCACTCTGTACTGTCTTCTTTGACTGTTCTGCCTGCAGAGCGTGCTGTAAAACTCCTGCGCTCCTCTCCTTTAGTGTCATAATACGTATCCGTCTGTAAATTTTTCCAATACACATTGGATCTTTTTCTTACACTTGTCCGCTTTGTGTTTCTTTTCGTCTTCCATTTCCTCGAATCTCATCTTACGCACATGCCGTGACCGTGCTATTTTTCAGATTTAGCAAAACAAAAACTGAAATAGCCGTGACAAAATAAATTAAAATTGATAGAAAACACACACATTTTGTTGGGCAATTTTTTCAGAAAGTCAGATAAGCAGCTAAATAAGAGAATTACACAGTTTTACTGGAAGTAGTTGTGAAAACATTGATTTTAAATTAAGAAAATTAAAACTCTGCTGTTGGGGTTCTAGAGCTGTATTTTGCAAATTGTGATACAGAATGTGTTCTCTTTTTAGTGTTTACCTGTGGGCGTAGATGTGTTGTGTCGCTAGTTTACGGCAAAGCCTCGATATCTGAGTCTTTCTGCCTAACACGTCTCTCTTCTGCATGTATAGGTGGATTTGTTTAACTATTTTTGCCTGGACAGTGGCCATTTTGGGCCTACTCTTCTCGATTTTAAACTGGTAAGGGTTCTTTAATGTGTGCGAGAGTACACAGGACTTCCTATTTTTTGCTGTTTTTTGGAGAGGGCTAGATGTTGAATCTCATTACCCAGAGATTTAGGGATATGTAAAGCCAGAAAGACACCATAGGTTCGATTCTTGAAAAACTGCCACAGCTTGTGGTGGGAATTAAACTTGGGACTTTCCTATCCAGAGGCTGTTGTCTTAACTCTAGACAACCTAGGACCCCCCCACACACGAAATGTGTTAAAATGAATATTAAAATACGCTCTTGGTTAGTCTCTTCACATATAACTCACTTTATTAGTGCTGTTTCTGTAAATTCTCATCCATTTAAAATAATTACTGTGTACTCTTTTTTCTTCTTTCTACCTTTTTAGCCGCTTGTGGAGCATGGGTCTTCAACAAACACTTTCGTTCTGTTTTTTGCCATTCTTTCAAGATCATTCCGTGTCTTCCCCATCATCTTCATCTCTGCTTCTATCTGTCTTCTCCAAGAATTATTTGGTCTTCCTCTTTGTCTTTTCCCCTGGGGATTCCAAAAAAGGGCCTGTTGTGTAATACTCTCAGTTGGCTTCCGTAGTGTGTGTCCTATCCAGCGCCTGATTTACTTTTTCTCTTTTCTTTGACTTGTCCATTTTTGTGAAGTTTTTTATTTTTTTACAGTATGGGATAGCCAGTCCCATGGCCAACCCTCCTTTCTCGCCTCTTACGAACATGCCTGGTAGGGTACAGCGCCACTATTCTTTACTCCCCTTTCGGGCCCCGGCAGCGCACGGGCGACTGTAACTGTGTACTCGCCTGATTGTTAATAGTTATCTACTCTTGCATGATGTAAACATGTATACTTCTTTAAACAGCTATGAAGAACCATAAAACGTATGGACATTTTGAGTGTCATTGTTGTCTTCAGCTGAAATTGAAGTATGGGTACTGTGTTGTAAGATATTTGTTATAGAGTTGAAGGTAGGGTTGGATGTGGTGAATGCGATGTTCTGCAAAGGACACGTGCGTGACCTGATCATAATGATGAGGAAAACGTCTGAAATTTGCCTTTCTGTTAATTCTGACAATAAGATATAAAGTTTTAAATTACATTGTTCTGTTATTAGGAAATACAAGATGTCGGAGCAGAGTTGGGGATTACTCCCAAAGTGATCTCTGGTGAGGAACTGGCACAAAAAGGATTTGGAGGTACTCATGTCGTTGATTAGCTATGTTTGTTCATATTATTATCCACTTGTTGCTCTCATTTCTTTGTTTCATGTACTGTTTGCTTTGTTCTAAGATAAGATCTACATCTGACAGTCTCTTCAATTGTCTCGCTAGAAGAAATGCTTTATTCATTGTGCTGTCATTTTTATCTATTCTTTTCTTTTGTACCTTTCAACTCCCTGTAGAGTATAGGTCTTCAAACACTTTCCAAGCTGTCCTGTTTCCTGCCTTTTTCCTAAGATCATTCCAGTCTTCCCCATCCTCTTCATCTCTGCTACCTCCTGTCTTCTCCAAGTATGTTTTGGCCTTCCTCTTTGTCTCCTCCCCTGGGAATTCCAAAAAAAGAGTTTGTTATGTAATATTCTCAGTTGGTTTCCATAGTGTGTGTTTCCTATCCAGCGCCGTTTTCTTTATCTTATCTCTTTGTCCATTGGCATTTGTCTGGTAAAAAGTAAAGTACCCCCGTCACGCCAAGTGGCGTATAGGAAAATATGGTGTTAGTGACCCTATATTTTACAGACCTTCAGCACATGATTTTTGGGGTAATGTGGTCGGTATTACGCCCGTGCTGCTTTACTTTCCCAGAAAAAAATCCCATTTAAGGCTGGGTGAACCCGGAAGCCGTCGGTTGGGATCGAACCCTACCCCTTGTCCGTGGTAGTCCAGTTCACTAACCACTGAGCTATCGCGGCTCCCGCATTTGTCTGGTACTTTCCAATAATTCTAAGATATCAGTTTTTTCCAGCCATCTCCATCCTTTTGTTCTGCGTTAGCATCAATTAATGAATACGGTGTGGTTACCAGTGCCCCCAAAGAAAATAGAGCCACTGTTACCTGCCACGCATGTCCTAAGAGGTGACTAAGGAGGTTTGTAATAGTTGCCTGTGCAGTCGTGTAGGATGTGCTTGGAGTGACCTTGTCAACGAAATTTACCTATGCATTTTGGAAAGTGCTGTGAGAAGTGGTGTAGTGGATACGGGAGTTCCTGACTACAACTAAACTGTTTCCACGGATAAAATAGAATCATTTGATGAAAGTCTGTATCTTCACGCTGATTATTATTTTAGTTGTTCTCCATGTTTCACAGCCATATGATAGGACTGATTTAACATTGCGGGTTTTTATCTCTGTGTGCTGGGGGTATATAATCAGTATTGACTCTACTCTATTACACCCTTACATCATGTCATCTAGTTATCTATGACTGTATTACACCCTTACATCATGTCATCTAGTTATCTATGACTCTACCCTATTACACCCTTACATCATGTTATCTATGACTCTACCCTATTACACCCTTACATCATATCATCTAGTTGTCTATGACTCTGTTACAGTGGTAGGTTCCCAGAAGGGTGTTGGAGTATGTTCATCTATTTCATTGTTAATCTCTCTAAACTATTATTGTGCTGCTTGTATTCAGGAATTTACGGTGTTGGTAAAGCTGCCACAGTGCCACCAGCCTTGGCAGTGTTGAGCCACATTGTTCCAAACTCCCTGGAGACGATTGCCTGGGTGGGCAAAGGGATAGTGTTTGATACTGGTGGTCTGTGTATTAAAACTAAGGTAAGGGACATCCCATGATAGTTTTATGTGTGATTTAGTAGTGTCTATGACTATTTAAATATTTGGGAACTTTGTTAACCTCAGACAGAAGATGTACAAAAGAGGTGAGATGCAGAATGGCTTAGGCAAAAGCAGCTTTCCAAAAAATGAGGAAGATACAATGCAATCCATTTTTGACAATAGAAACAAGAAAAAGAGTTCTTAAATGTTATGCAGAGCCTGTCTTAACATATGGATGCGAATCATGGACAATAGGACAACAGATAAGAAAATCACTGGAGTCTGTAGAAATGTGGTTTTACAGAAGAATGTTGAGGAGTACCATGGACAGCTAAGAAGAGTAATGAAGATGTTCTGAGAGAGGTCAAAGCAAAAAGAGACCTAATTTCCAATATTAGGAAGAAACAATCATCATTTTTTGGCCATGTAATGAGAAGAGAACAACTGGAATATATTGTAACAACTGGAAAAATTGAGGGACGAAGAGATAGAGGGAAGCAAAGAGAAAAAAATAACAGACAGCTTAAGAGAATGGCTTGGCAGAAGGTCAATAACAGAAATGATAAATAGTTGCCGAGATCGAAGGTTGTGGAGAGACATGATCACCTACGCCAGTAGGCCCGGTACTTGGTGATGATGATGATGAGTAGTGTCTGGTGGTTATAAGATTAATGCAGTGATGTCTCAACTGTCATATGTCCAATACTGGCATGTATGATGTTATGTTTGATGTAGGAATGTTGGAATGTTTGAACCCTTAGTGGTGTTTGTGCAGCGTGGTCTAATGGTGTTATGTCTAATATAGTGAGGTCTAATGATGTTAATGTTGTATGCAATGAGGTATGATGATGTTATGTTGTATACAGTAAGGTATGATGATGTTAATGTTGTATACAGTGAGGTATGATGATGTTATGTTATATACAATGAGGTATGATGATATGTTGTATACAGTGAGATCTGATGTTGTTAATGTTGTATACTGTGAGATCTGATGGTGTTAATGTTATATACAGTGAGATCTGATGATGTTAATTTTGTATACAATGAGATCTGATGGTGTTAATGTTGTATACAATGAGATCTGATGATGTTAATGTTGTATACAATGAGATCTGATGATGTTAATGTTGTATACAGTGAGATCTGATGATGTTAATGTTGTATACAGTGAGATCTGATGATGTTAATGTTGTATACAGTGAGATCTGATGATGTTAATGTTGTATACAGTGAGATCTGATGATGTTAATGTTGTATACAGTGAGATCTGATGATGTTAATGTTGTATACAGTGAGATCTGATGATGTTAATGTTGTATACAGTGAGATCTGATGATGTTATGTTGTATACATTGAAGTATGATGATGTTAATGTTGTATACAGTGAGATCTGATGGTATTATGTAGTGCACAGTGAAGTATAATTGTATCTTGTTTGGTGCATTGGTGCCTCATCTTGTAATATTTAATATTGTGAGATCTGATCATGTGATGTATAAAACAGTCAGGTCTGATGATGTTTTATTTGCTGATATCAGTTCTGATGCTTTTTGTGAACTTTGAAACATAGTATAAACGACATCTTTACCCTTCATGACCAGGCTGGGATGTGTGGTATGAAAAGAGATTGTGGGGGAGCAGCTGCTGTCCTTGGAGCCTTCAGAGCGGCTGTTAAATTGGTAAGTGGCTTCTCTGTGTTAATGGAGACTTTAGAGACTTTATTCTCATGTTTGTACTTTATTCTCATGTTTGTACTTTATTCTCATGTTTGTATTTTATTATTATGTTTGTACTTTTTTTTCATGTTTGTATTTTATTATTATGTTTGTACTTTATTCTCATGTTTGTATTTTATTATTATGTTTGTACTTTATTCTCATGTTTGTATTTTATTATTATGTTTGTACTTTTTTTCATGTTTGTACTTTATTCTCATGTTTGTACTTTATTCTCATGTTTGTATTTTATTATTATGTTTGTACTTTATTTCATTTTTGTATTTTACTATTATGTTTGTACTCTATTCTCATGTTTGTAATTTATTCTCATGTTTGTAATTTATTCTCATGTTTGTACTTTATTCTCATGTCTGTACTTTATTCTCATGTTTGTAATTTATTCTCATGTTTGTAATTTATTCTCATGTTTGTACTTTATTCTCATGTTTGTAATTTATTCTCATGTTTGTACTTTATTCTCATGTTTGTAATTTATTCTCATGTTTGCACTTTATTCTCATGTCTGTACTTTATTCTCATGTTTGTAATTTATTCTCATGTTTGTACTTTATTCTCCTGTTTGTAATTTATTCTCATGTTTGTAATTTATTCTCATGTTTGTACTCTATTCTCATGTTTGTTATTTATTCTCATGTTTGTAATTTATTCTCATGTTTGTACTTTATTCTCACGTCTGGGTGAAGATCTGATATGTTGGTATCTGATTCTACTTTAGGGTTTCAGCGAGACGCTACATGCACTGTTCTGTCTAGCAGATAATGCTGTTGGTCCGTTAGCTCAGAGACCGGATGATATTGTACACATGTACTCAGGCCGGACTGTGGAGATCAACAATACTGATGCTGAGGGCAGGCTTGTCCTTGGTGATGGGGTAAGCATCCAGATTTTCTACTATTTCTGTAATATAAGGAAAGTGTGTGGCTGAATCAACAACTTGTGTTCCAAACTAGGAGAAAGCTTCTTTGAATAATCTTCTTCTTAATCCTCTAAACTCCAGTTGCAGCACAGGGTATACACAAGAGATGTCTGTCCACCCAATCTGGTCGGGAGCAAGAATGGACAACTCTCGCCAGGACCTGCCAGTCTCTTTCATTTCATAATGTATGGTTCGTCACCATGTCCCCAGTGGTCTGCCTCTTTGGTCCTATAAGTACTTCTTGTGACTTCTGATTTGGGGTAAATGCAATATATATATCCCTTGTTTTGCTGTTGTCAGGTGTGTTTAAGGAAGTACGGGTTCTTATTATGCCTTGTGGCCCTCATGGAGAATGACGTTGAAGTCAGTGACATAGATTTTCTTCATTGATTTGATCAAGCTGTACAGAGTTTTAACTGGCTATATTAGATTTAGAATAGTTACCATTATAGTCAAGAAAACCTGCCAAGTCAAACACTCTTTCAACTCCACTTTTCAGCTCGGGACATTTTGATCTTCCTCAGCACACTCATTGAGTCACAGGGAAAACTCATTTGTGTAAAGGTTTGCATCTCCAGACACACAAGAGTTCCTGTCATTGTAACCATGGTTTAACTATTTGTAATTACAGTGATAGTGCCTTAACAATACATCCCCTGGCTTGTGGGACACACATGTGAAACCATTTTTGGTCTCGAACCTTCCGTTAGGGAATAAGATAGACTTGGTGCAGAGCACATAAGCACTGGTTCTACAGTTATGTCCACAAGGGACCATACCCAAATGTTTTTGGTCCGAGCAAGGGAGACGGTTCTTCAATGACCACAAGGTTACAGGAGTGATGATGATGATGAGTGATATAACTGATATATCAGATCAATGGTAGATTCTAGAACAATCAATAATATAAATACAACTAAAATTAAGTGTCAGACACATGATGGGAGCCAGATTGCAGGGATAAAATTTAGAAGTAAAGATGTAAAAGTCAGGGATCCCCCTCCACTTTAGAATGTATAAAGAAATAACAGATTAAATGGTTTGGTCATGCAACTAAACAAAAGCAAATAAACGCACTCCATGCAATAGCAAACAATAGGAAAATAATAGACCAAGAGGTCGTATTAGAAAAGATAGAGTAGATAGAATACTGGAAGTGCTGCAGCAGAAGTGTCTCATCAAAGATCTAAAGACCTCAGACTATCTCACCCAATGAAAGTAAAATGAAGAAAGAAAGAAAAATATCTGGAAAGTATGAAATGAATAATACTAGTCTAAGATAGTTTAATGATCTTTTAGTCTTTGTTCCGGACTGGCGTCACCGCAGTCATGGCATTCTCATATCCACCCTGCCGCCCCACCCAACAACATGCAAAGTGTTTATCTATTGATTGTTCCTGTAATGCATTGATTGGCAGTGTTAAGTTCATTTCCGCTGAGGATGCTAAGATAGTCAAATATGATTACATAAGGCGTATAAAAGTTAGCTTATATAAAGATTAGAAGAGTTTGAAATTATTATATTTGTTCCCTGGCTGTCTAATTAATCATTTTATTACAGGTGAAATGTTCTTGTTTATGTAAGAACCATTTTGTAGAAATTAATTTATAATAAACTTGTTCCCTTTCAATTTATAAACAGGTATCGTATGCTGTGAAGGACCTGCACAGTGATATCATAGTGGATGTTGCTACACTGACTGGAGCACAAGGGATAGCCACTGGTAAAATATAACTTATCATTCATTTATCTATGAGATGGACTAGGTTAACAGTTTGGGGGACTGGATGGTCTAGAAGTACGATGTCAGTCTCAGGACAGGATGGTTCAAAGCTCAACAGAAGAAGGGGTGATTTTGTTTTAAATAGGAAAAATTAATTTGTAGTTTCTTTATGATATTGATTGATTACTACTTTTATATGACACTGCCAGCTTTATTCAACCCTTAATTACGATACCTATCTGTGACGCACTTCATTACATTCTGTAGTACAAATTACTACTGTTCTATTCATATTATGGAAGACATCCTGATTTGGGGCTTGTGGTCCTCTGATTTATTTGATTATCTGTTTCTTATGATGGTATGTAACCGGTGTATCTAGTTGTGTGCCTGTTGAACCTTCCTTTGCCAACTGATCTACTTTCTCATTTCCTGGTATTCCACAGTGAGATGGGATCCACTGCAGGGCAACCCTGTGGTGCTTGCAGAGTTCAGTCAGTAAGGTCTGCAGATGTGGTAATTTTCTGGATTGTAGTGCCTGGAGTACTGATCTTGCATCTGTCAAAAACACAACAGGCTGTGGGCTAAGATTACTGTTCAGCAGTTTTTCTATTGCCAACTTTATTGCTTGTATTTCTGCATCATAATTGTGACAATATTTCTCTGTTACTATTTTATTCATATCCCTAGTGTTATTTGGGTACTCTATATATGCACCTGCTCCCCCATTCTTTACTGCATTCTGTGCTGATCCATCTGTATACACACAAATCCATGGGTCTTGTGGGTATTCTTCATCCAGGAAACTGAGAGTTATTGTTTTTCGCCGTAGACTATTCTGTTCCTCTTTGTCAACTATTCCTTTCACTTCTGTCCGTATTTGAACTGATAATCCTGATTCCTCTGTCCAAGGAGTCTGTTCTGGTATGGGCAGTAGGGGGTTAACAACTCTTAGCATGTCTGGTGTTTGTCTACTAATACGCTTGGCTTAGTGGATAAAACTGCTTCTCTTAAGTCGTGCCAATGCAAGATTTTGGAATCGGTCCTTCATTGGATGTCTCAGCATGCATGCAAATTTTTCTGCCTGTATCAGCACCTTTGTGTCTCTCCGTTCTCTCAGTCTTGGTATCCTCCACAATTTCTCCATCTCCAATATTGGTGTTGATTTCATTGCTCCTGTGATGATCCTAAGTGCCTGGTTTTGTACTTTATCCAGTTCTTGCAGTGTGGTGTTTGATGCTGAGCACCATGCAGATGATCCATATTCTAAATGTGGGCGTATACTCTGTTGGTAAACTTTACTTAGTATTTTTCCCATTCACACTCCACGTGGTTCCACACAGCTTTATTAGAATAGTCAATTTCCTCCTTGCTTTTTGGGTTGCCTTATTTATCTGCTGTTTCCAAGATAGTTTGTTGTAAAATGTAACTCCAAGATACATACCTTGAACATTTAGGAAGGTATATGGTGGAGAAAATAAATCATGTCCAGTCACAATGATCATCACAGGTGATTGGCTTGGCTTGAACATTTAGGAAGGTATATGGTGGAGAAAATAAATCATGTCCAGTCACAATGATCATCACAGGTGATTGGCTTGGCTTGAACATCTAGGAAGGTATATGGTGGAGAAAATAAATCATGTCCAGTCACAATGATCATCACAGGTGATTGGCCTGGCTTGAACATTTAGGAAGGTATATGGTGGAGAAAATAAAACATGTCCAGTCACAATGATCATCACAGATGATTGGCCTGGCTTGAACATTTAGGAAGGTATATGGTGGAGAAAATAAAACATGTCCAGTCACAATGATCATCACAGGTGATTGGCCTGGCTTGAACATTTAGGAAGGTATATGGTGGAGAAAATAAAACATGTCCAGTCACAATGATCATCATGGGTGATTGGCCTGGCTTGAACATTTAGGAAGGTATATGGTGGAGAAAATAAAACATGTCCAGTCACAATGATCATCACAGGTGATTGGCCTGGCTTGAACATTTAGGAAGGTATATGGTGGAGAAAATAAAACATGTCCAGTCACAATGATCATCACAGGTGATTGGCCTGGCTTGAACATTTAGGAAGGTATATGGTGGGGAAAATAAACCACACATGGGCAGCAAACTGTGATTTGTTAAAATGTCAATTTTTAAATGGTAATTTTTATAACTCAGTGTTCAGAAGAAATTGTGAGAGATTACATGATATAGCTTCAATTGCAACCTGCGGTAGATAGATATTTTTGGGAAGTAAAGGCAGTTTGGATACTGACCACATCACCCACAAATGTGCCGTTGTCATAGAAAAATATCACTAACACCATATTCCCCACATGCGTAGCTATGCATGGAGGAAATCTTTACTAACTTTATATTTTACTTTAGTTTACTTTACTTTACTTTACTTTACTTCACTTCAATTCACTTCACTTCACTTCACTTCACTTCACTTCACTTCACTTTACTTTACTTTACTTTACTTCACTTCACTTTACTTTACCTTTTACTCTTACTTTACTTTACCTTTAACTTTTATTGTACTTTACTTCACTTTACTTTACCTTTTACTCTTATTTAACTTTACTTTACCTTTAACTTTTACTTTACCTTTACCTTTACTTTAACTTTACTTTACTTTACCTTTACCTTTACTTTACTTTTACTTTACTTTACTTTACTTTACTTTACTTTACTTTACTTTACTTTACCTTTACTTTACTTTAACTTTTATTTTAACTTTTACTTGACTTGACAAGGTATTGAGGGAACAAAAGAAGTTCAAGCACAGGTTCTCCATAAGGTTATGATCCCTTCTGACTTCAAATATAGTAAACATACATGAGAGGAAGCATTGCACTTTTGTCCATCGCACTTATTTGTTCCAGCATTAAATTTTGTTTCAATAAATGTTGACTCCTTAATAAGTTCCTTGTTTTGATTCATCTCATTTTGTGTCTGCAGGCAAGTATCATGCCAGCATTCTGACCAACAATGAGAAAATGGAGGAGCTGTGTGTCAAGGTCGGACGATCTTGTGGTGACCTTGTGCATCCCGTACCTTTCACCCCAGAGCTGCATTCACAGGAGTTCTCTAGTGTTATAGCTGATATGAAGAATTCTGTGGCTGTGAGTGTTAATCTTGGTGGCTATCAGAGTGATGGTGTGTGTGTGTTAATCTTGGTGGCTATCAGTGTGATGGTGTGTTTGTGTTAATCTTGGTGGCTATCAGCGTGATGGTGTGTTTATGTTAATCTTGGTGGCTATCAGCATGATGGTGTGTTTGTGTTAATCTTGGTGGCTATCAGCATGATGGTGTGTTTGTGTTAATCTTGGTGGCTATCAGTATGGTGGTGTGTTTGTGTTAATCTTGGTGGCTCTCATTGTGGTGTAGTGTTTGTGTTAATCTTGGTGGCTATCAACTTTCTCAGCTAGTTTTCTGATCCCCAGGGATATGAGTCTATACTCTCCCCTGTCATGCATTATGCAGGTACACCTCAACTGACCTTTCCGGATCTTACATCGGTTACCATTTCATATTGTTTTGTTGTGTAACTGTCAAATAACTAATTTATTTCTTATTTCCATGTTCTAGATTTATTTTAGTTTATAGTAAAGTAAAGTACCCCCGTCACGCCAAGTGGCGTATAGGGAAATATGGTGTTAGTGACCCTATATTTTACAGACCTTCAGCACATGATTTTTGGGGTAATGTGGTCAGTATTACGCCCGTGCTGCTTAACTTTCCCAGAAAAAAATCCGGTACCCATTTAAGGCTGGGTGAACCCGGAAGCCGTCAGTTGGGATCGAACCCTACCCCTTGTCCGTGGTAGTCCAGTTCACTAACCACTGAGCTATCGCGGCTCCCTTATTTTAGTTTATGATTTATATATAGTCATCAGATTTAGTTTATTTTAGTTTATAATTAATATATAGTTCTCAAATGTACTCAGGGGGACTGGTTGGCCTTGAGGCAAGACGCTGGCCTCGAGACAGAGGGGTTGTGGGTTCAAATCAAGGCTACACCAATTGGGATTTTTATTTATGATTTTTCTCTGCGGCAACCACCCATGGTCTCAGCAGCTAGGCCCGGCTTGAAACGTTAATTACTCATTGACGGAAAATCCGAAGACAGTTTTCTGCCTATGCGGCGAGGAACCCCTGTGCACACAGCTACCAGGGAAAAATGGATTAACACACAAAATTCAGTTCCTAGTCTCTAGGGACTTCATCAGAGGTAAAAGCTGGTGAATGAAAAAAATGTGACCATGCCTGTCAAAAATGTCAGTGTTTCTAACCTAATTCAAGACTGCTATCTACACAACTTTCATTAGATTTTCCCACATTCCTGCTATAAAAAAATTATTGTTTATACAAAGCCGCTGATTGCCATGCATGTTGTTTTACCGCCCAGAAGCCCAGTGTTTTAGGATGTTAACTTTTAGTGGCACTGTTTTCTCTGTTGTGGGTGAGATGTATAGTGTCTCAACAAAAAAAAAAACCAGAATTTCTTGAAAATTGGCCAAATTTATATAAAACAGCCCCATTTTTATGACAGCTTCATACTTTTTATGAAGCACATATTGGCCAAATTTATATAAAACAGCCCCATTTTTATGATAGCTTCATACTTTTTATGAAGCACACATTGGCCAAATTTATATAAAACAGCCCCATTTTTATGATAGCTTCATACTTTTTATGAAGCACACATTGGCCAAATTTATATAAAACAGCCCCATTTTTACAATAGCTTCATACTTTTTATGAAGCACACATTGGCCAAAAATCCTGCATGGAAGTAAAGAAATCAACACTCAGGGGTCACCAGAAGCATTAATTAACAAGGTATAGGGAGGGGGGAATGTTTGACTGTGGCTAACTGTTGAATTCTACGAATCTGAATTTGAAGCTCATATTTACGTTGGTGTCGTGATCTCAGGTTAACCATGTTTTTGTTTATCTCACCGTTATCATAGTCAAATTTTCTGGTATATGTGATCACATGTCTACAGCATGTGTCTGATTCTACACATGTTTACAATATTTATATCTGTTCTCCCTAGATTAAAAAAAAAATATTGATAAATTAATACTGTTTTGATGTCATTAAACCTAGGGTATTCCTTTTGTTGAAATTTTATTGTCGCTGTCTGGTTTATGATGATTTTGCTTTCTATTAGGATCGCAGTAATGCTCAAGTGTCCTGTGCTGGACTTTTCATCATGTCCCACCTAGGACAGGACTACAATGGCTCCTGGCTTCATGTGGACATAGCTGCACCAGCCTACTCTGTGAGTACTTAGCCATAAGAACAAATATAATTTGCAGCCTATTATTGATTGAAGGTGTTTTCTTTGTCCTTAGTTCTGAGAGGAGTGTACTGTTTATGTAACAGGTTACAGATTTTTCTCTACATTAAATATCACGCTCTTACAGGATTTTCTCATCTACAGTTTTCACCTCCACTGAATATTCAATCTTTGCTATCCTCTGCCTTTTCTCCCATGTATGTCATCACACTCTACTTTATTTTCCACCACCCTCTACTACATTTCCCACCAACTGCTACAATATTTACCACCTCCCTTTCTATATTTCCCATCTCTCTTACTATATTTCTCACCACACTCTGCTATATTTACTACCTCCCCTGCTATATTTCTTACCACCCTCTACTATATTTACCACCACTCTACTATATTTACCACCTCCTTCTACTATATTTCTCACCACCACCCTCTACTATATTTTCCACCAACCTCTACTGTATTTACTACCACCCTCTACTATATTTCTCACCACCTTCCCTTGCTATATTTCTCACCACCACCCTCTACTATATTTCCCACCAACCTCTACTGTATTTACTACCACCCTCTACTATATTTCCCACCAACCTCTACTGTATTTACTACCACCCTCTACTATATTTACCACCACTCTACTATATTTACCACCTCCTTCTACTATATTTCTCACCACCACCCTCTACTATATTTCCCACCAACCTCTACTGTATTTACTACCACCCTCTACTATATTTACCACCTCCTTCTACTATAATTCTCACCACCACCCTCTACTATATTTCCCACCAACCTCTACTGTATTTACTACCACCCTCTACTATATTTCTCACCAACCTCTACTGTATTTACTACCACCCTCTACTATATTTCCCACCAACCTCTACTGTATTTACTACCACCCTCTACTATATTTCCCACCAACCTCTACTGTATTTACTACCACCCTCTACTATATTTCCCACCAACCTCTACTGTATTTACTACCACCCTCTACTATATTTCCCACCAACCTCTACTGTATTTACTACCACCCTCTACTATATTTACCACCTCCTTCTACTATATTTCTCACCACCACCCTCTACTATATTTCCCACCAACCTCTACTGTATTTACTACCACCACTCTACTATATTTACCACCTCCTTCTACTATATTTCTCACCACCACCCTCTACTATATTTCCCACAAACCTCTACTGTATTTACTACCACCCTCTACTATATTTCCCACCAACCTCTACTGTATTTACTACCACCCTCTACTATATTTCCCACCAACCTCTACTGTATTTACTACCACCCTCTACTATATTTCCCACCACACTCTGCTATATTTACTACCTCCCCTGCTATATTTCTTACCACCCTCTACTATATTTACCACCACTCTACTATATTTACCACCTCCTTCTACTATATTTCTCACCACCACCCTCTACTATATTTCCCACCAACCTCTACTGTATTTACTACCACCCTCTACTATATTTCCCACCAACCTCTACTGTATTTACTACCACCCTCTACTATATTTACCACCTCCTTCTACTATATTTCTCACCACCACCCTCTACTATATTTCCCACCAACCTCTACTGTATTTACTACCACCACTCTACTATATTTACCACCTCCTTCTACTATATTTCTCACCACCACCCTCTACTATATTTCCCACCAACCTCTACTGTATTTACTACCACCCTCTACTATATTTCCCACCAACCTCTACTGTATTTACTACCACCCTCTACTATATTTACCACCAACCTCTACTGTATTTACTACCACCCTCTACTATATTTCCCACCAACCTCTACTATATTTACCACCACCCTCTACTATATTTCCCACCAACCTCTACTGTATTTACTACCACCCTCTACTATATTTCCCACCAACCTCTACTGTATTTACTACCACCCTCTACTATATTTCTCACCAACCTCTACTGTATTTACTACCACCCTCTACTATATTTCCCACCAACCTCTACTGTATTTACTACCACCCTCTACTATATTTCCCACCAACCTCTACTGTATTTACTACCACCCTCTACTATATTTCCCACCAACCTCTACTGTATTTACTACCACCCTCTACTATATTTCTCACCAACCTCTACTGTATTTACTACCACCCTCTACTATATTTCCCACCAACCTCTACTGTATTTACTACCACCCTCTACTATATTTCTCACCAACCTCTACTGTATTTACTACCACCCTCTACTATATTTCCCACCAACCTCTACTGTGTTTACTACCACCCTCTACTATATTTCTCACCAACCTCTACTGTATTTACTACCACCCTCTACTATATTTACCACCAACCTCTACTGTATTTACTACCACCCTCTACTATATTTCTCACCAACCTCTACTGTATTTACTACCACCCTCTACTATATTTCTCACCAACCTCTACTGTATTTACTACCACCCTCTACTATATTTCTCACCAACCTCTACTGTATTTACTACCACCCTCTACTATATTTCCCACCAACCTCTACTGTATTTACTACCACCCTCTACTATATTTCCCACCAACCTCTACTGTATTTACTACCACCCTCTACTATATTTCTCACCACCACCCTCTACTATATTTCCCACCAACCTCTACTATATTTACCACCACCCTCTACTATATTTCCCACCAACCTCTACTGTATTTACTACCACCCTCTACTATATTTCTCACCACCACCCTCTACTATATTTCTCACCAACCTCTACTGTATTTACTACCACCCTCTACTATATTTCCCACCAACCTCTACTGTATTTACTACCACCCTCTACTATATTTCTCACCACCACCTTCTACTATATTTCTCACCAACCTCTACTGTATTTACTACCACCCTCTACTATATTTCCCACCAACCTCTACTGTATTTACTACCACCCTCTACTATATTTCCCACCAACCTCTACTGTATTTACTACCACCCTCTACTATATTTCCCACCAACCTCTACTGTATTTACTACCACCCTCTACTATATTTCCCACCAACCTCTACTATATTTACCACCACCCTCTACTATATTTCCCACAAACCTCTACTGTATTTACTACCACCCTCTACTATATTTCCCACCAACCTCTACTGTATTTACCACCACCCTCTACTATATTTCCCACCAACCTCTACTGTATTTACTACCACCCTCTACTATATTTCCCACCAACCTCTACTGTATTTACTACCACCCTCTACTATATTTACCACCTCCTTCTACTATATTTCTCAATAACTCCCATTTCCATCATCCGAAGAAGTTACGTGGATCTGTGTTTGTCGAAGTCCTGTGCTCTTCCCACATCTCGGAGGGCGTTGATGATGTCCACCCGATCCATTGGTTGCCCGTCCTCAACGACAGCGCAGCTAGCCAACCTGTCCGCTTTTTCATTTCCCTGTACTCCCGCATGTCCAGGGACATAGACAAAGGTGACCTTACGTATTTTGGATTTCTGCAACGGCTCTACCCATTGCATGCGTACAGAGCCCGCCTCCACTTTTTTAATCATGCTCATCGAATCACTCAGTATACATGCGTGGGTGTAGTCTTGTGACTCTAACCATTTGAATGCCTTGGTCACTGCCATCACCTCCATTGTCATGCTACTCGTGGTCATGACATATGCACCACTGTCTTCTTTGACTATTCTGCCTGCCGAGCGTGCTGTAAATATGTAACAGTGGGTACGCATGTTGTAGACAAAGGAGGATAGAAGATTACAAATGATTGGTTAGGGAGGATTCTGGGATTGTGAATATGAAGGTGGTATAAATAGTTGGGACGAGAGAAATCTCTTTCTCGCTGGTCAGCAACTGCCATAGTCATGTTACCAATTGATGGTTTTTATAAGTGGAAGAAGTGTGAATGGTATCTATATTTTGTACAGCCATGTCGACAGTTTCATGTAAATAAAGTTGCTACTCTGTTTGACGACAACTGGTTGTTGATTCCACTTTGTTAAAAGCCATCACGGCATTTTGCCTACAACACTACTATATTTCCCACCACTCTCTACTATATTTACCACCTCTTCTTCTTTTACCTTTTAGCTCCTGGTGGAGCATAGGTCTTCAACAAACACTTTCCAAGTCGTTCTGTTTTTTGCCATTCTTTTAAGATCATTCCATGTCTTCCCCATCATCTTCATCTCTGCTTCTATCTGTCTTCTCCAAGAATTCCTTGGTCTTCCTCTTTGTCTTTTCCCCTGGGGATTCCAAAAAAGGGCCTGTTGTGTAATACTCTCAGTTGGCTTCCGTAGTGTGTGTCCTATCCATCGCCATCGTCTTCGCTGTATCTCTTTATCCACTGGTATTTGACCGGTACATTTCCATAATTCCACGTTAGTGACTTTGTCCTGCCATTTCCATCCCTTTATTCTGCGCAAGCATCCATTAATGAAAGTCTGTACTTTCGTGATTGTCAATTTTGTCATTCTCCATGTTTCACAGCCATATAATAGGACCGACTTAACATTTGAGTTGAAAATTTTTATTTTTGTATTTAGCCTAATTTCTTTGGATTTCCACATGTTTCCCAGTGCAATGAAAGCTCCTCTTGCTTTTGATATCCTTATTTTGGTATCATTTTCTGTTCCTCCCTCTTTATCTATATTACTGCCCAGATATATATAAGATTGTACGTCTAGTAGAGGTATTTCTCCTAGTTTTATATGGTTATTGCCAACTGCATTAATTCTCATAATATTGATCTTATCTCTATTAATCTTTAGTCCTAGCTGTTGTGATCTCTCATCTAATATACTCATTTTATCCTGCATCTGTTGATGGCTGTGTGATAGGAGAGCTATGTCATCAGCAAAGTCTAAATCATCAAGTTGTTTGGTCAGTGACCACTGGATCCCATTTCTGTTGTTTTGAGTTATTTTCATAATCCAATCTATGGCCAGTAGAAAGAGAAATGGAGACAGGAGGCATCCTTGCCTTACTCCTGTTCTTATTTCAAATGCTTCTGTAAGCTGTCCTTCATGCACCACACTACATTTTGTTCCTTCATACATTGTTTTTATCAGGTTAATAAACTTTATGGGGATTCCGTAATGACTCAGCAACTTCCAAAGCATTCTTCTGTCTAAACTATCAAATGCCTTTTCGTAATCTATGAATCCAATATATAGTGGGGATTTTAGTTCTAAACTTTGTTCAACTATTATACGTAGGGTAGTTATTTGATCAGCACATGATCTGTTCTTCCTAAAACCTGCTTGTTCATCTCTCAAGTGTTTCTCTATAGCCTCTTTTAGTCTCTCCAGAATGATTCTGCCTAATATTTTTCCTGGCACTGATAGTAGCATAATTCCCCTATAATTTGTGCACTCCTGTAAACTTCCTTTCTTTGGTAGTTTGATCATATAACCTTCTCTCCAGTCTTTAGGTATTTCTTCCCTCTCCCAAATTTTATCCAATAGATCCTGTAACATCTTGGTAGAGGTGTTAATATCTGCTTTGATGGCTTCCGAAGGAATTTCATCTGGTCCTGTGGCTTTACCATCTTTTAATAATTTGATGGCTTTCATTATTTCTTCTTTGCTTGGTTTTCCGCAGTTAACGTGTAACTCTTCTTCTGCTGGTAGTATATCTGGAGGATTATTTGAGCCGGGTCTGTTCAAAAGTTCTTCAAAGTGTTCTTTCCATCTCTCCATTTGTTCCCTTATATTACTAAGCAGATTTCCTTTCTTGTCTTTGATAAAGGCGTTGATCTGTTTGTATTTTCCACCTAATTTCTTTGTGCTGTTGTACAGTTCTTTCATATTCCCTTTATTTGCTGCTTCTTCTGCCTCTTTAGCTAGTTCATCTATATATTTCCTCTTATCCCTTTTAATGCATCTTCTCACTTCTTTGTTCACCTCTGTGTAAGCTTCCTGTGTCTTGGCTTTATTACTTCTTGTTTTGCTTTTATTTATGTCTGCTTTCTTGTTCTTTCTTTCTTTAATTTTATCCAGGGTCTCTGCTGTCATCCATGCCTTATTCTGGCGTTCTCTTTTCCCCAGTGTTTCTTCGCATGTCTCTTTCCATATATTTTTTACCTGTTTCCAATGATCTTCTATATTTATTGTATTTTCTAGTTGTTGGAGGACTTGGTATTTGTTTGATATTGTGACTGCGAATTTATCTTTAATTCCTTGTTCTTTAAGAAACCCTACATTGAAATACTTTCTACCCTTATTCGTTGTATTATACCTTTTTAATTTAATTTTAAGTTTGGCTAACAGAAGATGATGATCAGAAGCTATATCTGCCCCTCTATATACTTTTACATCCTGTAAGGATGACTTAAACTTATTATTAATACATATGTGATCAATTTGATTTTCCGTTCTATGATTTGGTGACACCCATGTAGCTTTGTGTATTCTTTTATGTTGGAATATTGTTCCTCCTAGGCTCATTTGATTAAGGGCGCAGAAATTCACAAATATCTCTCCATTCTCGTTTATATCTCCAAGTCCATGTTTTCCCATAATCTCTTCGAAGCCTCTGTTGTTTGATCCTACCTTAGCATTTAGGTCTCCCATCAAGATTATAATATCCTTGGCTTGTCTTGCATCCATCTGCCATTGTAGCTGTTTATAAAAATCATCTTTAACTGAGTCATCTTTATCGTTGGTTGGTGCATAGCATTGTATAATGTGTAATTTTATTTTGTTTTTGGTTGTTCTAAATGTTGCTCTCACCAGTCTTGGTCCCACTGCCTCCCATTCTATTAGTGTCTTCTGTGCATTTTTTGATAGCATTATAGCTACCCCTTCGCTATGTTGTGCTCCTGGTTCCTGGTGTCCTGATGATAAAATCATCTCCCCTGTATTCAATTTTATTCTCTCTGCTACCAGCCATCTTGTTTCACACATTCCCAGAATATCTATCTTATAGTTGGTCATTTCTGCTGCCACTTGTGCCGCTTTTCCCTGTTCGTTAAGGGTACGAACATTCCAGGTGCCAATTCTGGATGATTTCCTGGTAGACAAAGGGTGAGTCGGCAACCCGGACTCCTTATGGCTTTCTCCGGATTGCGTCATACGTCTCTTAGACAGAGAGCCCTTCTCTTTCCTGGTTGACGGATTAACTTTATCTTTCTTTGACTTGTTCATGTTTGTGAAGTTTTTTCGGCTTACTTTTTTTACAGTATGGGATAGCCAGTCCCATGCCTAACCCTCCTTTCTCGCCTCTTACGAACATGCCTGGTAGGGTACAGCGCCGCTATTCTTTACTCTTCTTTCGGGCCCTGGCAGCGCTAGGGCGATTTACCACCTCCCTCTACTATATTTACCACCATCCTCTACTATATTTCTCACCATCCTCTACTATATTTACCTCCACCCTCTACTATATTTCTCACCACCACTCTACTATATTTCCCACCACTCTACTATATTTACCTCCACCACTCTACTATATTTCTCACCACCCTCTACTATATTTACCACCACTCTCTACTATATTTCTCACCACCCTCTACTATATTTACCACCACCCTCTATTATATTTACCACCACTCTCTACTATATTTCTCACCACTTTCTACTATATTTCCCACCACCCTCTACTATATTTACCACCTCCTTGCTATATTTCCCCACCACCCTCTACTATACTTACCACCTCCTTGCTATATTTACCACCACCCTCTACTATATTTACCACCTCATTTGCTATATTTCCCACCACCCTCTACTATACTTATCACCTCCTTGCTATATTTCCCCATCACCCTCTACTATACTTACCACCTCCTTGCTATATTTCCCCACCACCCTCTACTATACTTACTACCTCCTTGCTATATTTCCCCACCACCCTCTACTATACTTATCACCTCCTTGCTATATTTCCCCACCACCCTCTACTATATTTACCACCTCCTTGCTGTATTTCCCCACCACTCTCTACTATACTTATCACCTCCTTGCTATATTTCCCCACCACCCTCTACTATACTTATCACCTCTTTGCTATATTTCCCCACCACCCTCTACTATACTTACCACCTTCTTGCTATATTTCCCCACCACCCTCTACTATACTTATCACCTCCTTGCTATATTTCCCCACCACCCTCTACTATATTTCCCACCACTAATATATTATCTAACATCAAGCACAATTGGTATTTCCCACCTAGGGAGAAAGAGCTACAGGATATGGCGTTGGCCTGCTCACATCTTTGTTTGGAGACAGGTCCCTGAATCCTCTCCTTCGTCTTGTAGGCCCAACTGGCATGGTCAACAATGGCGTTGCCATGGATGAAGACTTAGAAGATGGGCCTAAACGGATGAAACTCAACTAAAACATACTGAGCTGATTGGAGTTTGTGTCTTTTGTGTTGTTTTTGATTGTCTTCTGCTGTTGTGTGATAAAGGCTACATATTTATGTGAATTTTGGTGAAGGATAAGTTTTTGGGCAGATTTTTTTTTTTTATGGATTGCCAAATTCAGAAAACAGAGATGTCATTTATTGATGGAAGATATGATTTATGATTTGATAGACATCCAAAATGTGGTGTTGTAACTGATATTGTAGACAGGAGCAAGTACTCTGGGTGCCAAATTTAAGCACAAGCACAAAGATTCAACAAGAAACTGAGATAGATGTACAAGGTAAAACACTGGAGTATATAACAGTGGACACATACATGAAATCCTGTAAACAGAATGTGGAAGATTCTTTCAGACTAAAGCAAAACTTCCAAAGACTACAGAACATACAAACAAATCAATTTATGACTTTTGTAGTTGTTATTTAGAACCAATAATGCTTTATGGATGTATGTCATGGACAACTGACAAATCCAGTATACACCAGAGTCACATGATTGTATTTGTCTGTTGTTTCCTGCTTAAATGTCCTACCATTGGTTAACATTCAACCAGCACCCAGCAATTTATATACAGAGTATGTCAAATGTTGGTACAAGAGTTTCATTTCTTTGTTAATATAACTAGTTTAATGATGCTTTATTATAGGTTGATACATAAGAAAGTTTAGCTATATTTTATTATAGGTTGATACATCAGAAAGTTTAGCTATTTTATTATAGGTTGATACATAAGAAAGTTTAGCTATATTTTATTATAGGTTGATACATCAGAAAGTTTAGCTATTTTATTATAGGTTGATACATCAGAAAGTTTAGCTATATTTTATTATAGGTTGATACATCAGAAAGTTTGGTAGCCGCGATAGCTCAGTGGTTAGTGAACTGGACTACCACGGACAAGGGGTAGGGTTCGATCCCAACCGACGGCTTCCGGGTTCACCCAGCCTTAAATGGGTACCGGATTTTTTTCTGGGAAAGTAAAGCAGCACGGGCGTAATACTGACCACATTACCCCAAAAATCATGTGCTGAAGGTCTGTAAAATATAGGGTCACTAACACCATATTTCCCTATACGCCACTTGGCGTGACGGGGGTACTTTACTTTTTTTTACTTTACATAAGAAAGTTTAGCTATATTTTATTATAGGTTGATATGTAAAAAAAAGGGACATTAGTCCCATGGTGAGTTATGACTGAATGAGACAAGTTATTGCTGAATATTACTAGACACATTTAATGAATATAAATCGAAGAACAGTATTCCCTTTTGTCGATGTTTAACAGATTACTTGATATTCTGAAATGTTTTTTCATTATATAAACCCAAACATACTTTTTTACTCCTTGTTATCATTTAATATGATTTTCATATGAACTAATCGATTTATAGAAAATAGTATTTTCTTTGAACTTTTGACACACAGCTGTGTGTTCACACTAGGTGAGACACTGAAACTTTTTCCTGGCTCAGGTTGATTTATGACCAAAATTTGACCACATAGGCCGGATGTTTTACAATGTCTATCGGTACAGTCGCCATAAGTCCATCAGTGTGTTCGGCTACCTCCTCACAGTGTTATTTGTTGTGTTTCCCAAGTCACACGGGGTTAGTTGATGTCAGCCGCCGACCAAGAACATTTCTCTTGTTACTGAGAAAAAAAAATGTGATTAAAAAGGCACGTTTTTTTTTTAAATTTGCAAATTTTGTTTGTATTGTACGCTCATATCTCACCAAATGAAAAAAAAAAAAAAACGTAAATCAATAGAAACAAATCCAACACTCAGGGGTCACAAACAGTAGTCATTAGGAAGGTACACAGAGAGAGGGGATGTTTGACCACTGCAAACTGTCAAATTATGAAGAATTTTAAGAAAAAAAACAGCTCCATCGCACCACATCTGGAATATGATGTTAGTGTCCATAGACTGCATGGGTCTGGTCCAAGATGGGGGATTGTTTTTTTTTCAGCTTGCTATGGTTGGTTGATTGGTGACCTAACAAGCCACCCATCTGAAAACATCCATTGCTATTGAAACAAAAATCTCAACTAATAAATAGAAATGATGAATTCTAATCAGAGAAACACTGAAATTTACTCACTTAGTTAAGAGGAAACAACAGCAGGCATTGGCTCACTTGTCTAGAGTAGTTTTACTAAATACAATGCAGGTCCTTTGCAAAGTCTGACACTTGATAAAAAAAAAAGATAATTGGACATAGTCTAGAATTTCTGCCCTTCGCTCCATTTTCAGCATGAAAGGACAATAAATTGATTGATAGTGTGGTCAGTATTACAGTCAGCGCTTGAATGAGAAGAACACATATAATCACATATATATATAATCACTTCATTACCAAGGCTTTATCGCTAGAGTTTGATAAGTTTTTATTTTTACTGGTCTCATATTCTTTTCTTAGTTAATGTTGACGTCTTTTTTGTAAGCAATTGACTTGATTTTAGAATTTTAGATATTCATGGGATCTCAGTTTACGTTTATGCCGAAGATGGATGTGTCAGGCCTAAAGGCACAAAAATTGCGGGTTTGCTGTAAACTAGCGATGCAACACATTGATGTCCACTTAAAAGGTGACACTAAGAAGAAGTTTACATTCTTTTTAAAGATTGACAGTTTTACAGCAAATGACATTTGTTAAAAATAAGAGACTCATGGTATTTAACATTTTATTTGACATTATGTGATACACTCAAAAAGTATTAATTTTGTTACTATCTTCAGTTATACATAGCTGAAATTGTGTACCATAATGCTGGAGTTGAATCACTGTTACAGTGGCTGTTTGTACATTACCATGTTATTAACTTGTGTGCTCTAAGCTTGCCACATGTGACACTCTAGTTCACAATGGCTATCTTATAAACATGTGATGCCAGCCGAACCACATTTATTCTTATAATGGGGGGGGGCCTAAAGAGGAAGGTGGTAAGACTTTAGAAAGGAATGGCTTCACTGCAGGTGGGGCATTCACATATCTGCTCAGCTCCCATTCCAGCAACCAACAAAGTGCTCTTCCTGATCATTCGTACTGTTCTATTGAGCGTGCTGCATTCTATATAAATGGGGCGCAGCTCAAAATGGACACTTCCGGGTCACTGTAAAAGACATCACAGGCAACATTATCTCCATGTGCTTCACACCAGGTGCCAATTCTGGTGTAGACTTCATGAGCATGCTTCAAGAATCGCTGTCTCAACATATGAAGTCAGGCTTCCACTTCTGCACAACACTCGATCCGACCACTATCTCAGCATGCAGGCACCAAGACCATGTTGATTTTGTGGTCAGGTGAATGCGACCGGTCTACTGCTGTCTCCACAAATGAAAATCCAAACCAGAAAGAATCATTTTAGACCACTTTGTAGCAAAAATTCCACTAGTCCTGAACTTGATTCTATTAAGTATCCACACCAACGGAAAGCCCCCTGTCCCTTCAAGTCTATGAGACTTGATCCAAAAGGTGCAACTATTGTCTCAAAAGAGTGGTAAAAGAAAACTTAGCGATTAACAGGCTAAACTGGTTCAGATTTCATTAGTTTTGTGGATCTTTCTTTATTGGACTCAAAATTGATCCACAACCTGTGAGTGACCTGCCTTTTGATCTGCAAGAGGAGGTGGTTGCTTACCAAATCAGCAGCTGTTGATTTCTGCCTCTTTAGTACATAATAGAAAGTAGTTTTATTGACCCAGCAAGTTTGAGTCCATAGTATTCAACAAGAGATTGATCCCTCAACCTTTGGTGGTTGATTCATCATTCTAAAGGAGTTCTTCCCTTTGTCCCTCAAACTTTGGTGTTATAGTGGTTGATTCATCATTCTAAAGGAGTTCTTCCCTTTGTCCCTCAAACTTTGGTGTTATAGTGGTTGATTCATCATTCTAAAGGAGTTCTTCCCTTTGTCCCTCAAACTTTGGCGTTATAGTGGTTGATTCATCATTCTAAAGGAGTTCTTCCCTTTGTCCCTCAAACTTTGGCGTTATAGTGGTTGATCACCATCATTCTAAAGGAGTTCTTCCCTTTGTCCCTCAAACTTTGGCGTTATAGTGGTTGATTCATCATTCTAAAGGAGTTCTTCCCTTTGTCCCTCAAACTTTGGCGTTATAGTGGTTGATCACCATCATTCTAAAGGAGTCCTTCCCTTTGTCCCTCAAACTTTGGCATTATAGTGGTTGATTCATCATTCTAAAGGAGTCCTTCCCTTTGTCCTTCAAACTTTGGCATTATAGTGGTTGATTCATCATTCTAAAGGAGTCCTTCCCTTTGTCCTTCAAACTTTGGCATTATAGTGGTTGATTCATCATTCTAAAGGAGTCCTTCCCTTTGTCCTTCAAACTTTGGCATTATAGTGGTTGATTCATCATTCTAAAGGAGTCCTTCCCTTTGTCCTTCAAACTTTGGCATTATAGTGGTTGATTCATCATTCTAAAGGAGTCCTTCCCTTTGTCCTTCAAACTTTGGCATTATAGTGGTTGATTCATCATTCTAAAGGAGTCCTTCCCTTTGTCCTTCAAACTTTGGCATTATAGTGGTTGATTCATCATTCTAAAGGAGTCCTTCCCTTTGTCCCTCAAACTTTGGTGTTATAGTGGTTGATTCATCATTCTAAAGGAGTCCTTCCCTTTGTCCCTCAAACTTTGGCGTTATAGTGGTGATTGATTCATCATTCTAAAGGAGTCCTTCCTTTTGTCCCTCAAACTTTGGTGTTATAGTGGTTGATTCATCATTCTAAGGGGGTCCTTCCTTTTGTTCCTTAACACATTTCCCAGCAATGGGTTTAACATGCCGTAGCTGCACCATTTTTGTGATTTTTAAATTTTAAATGTGAAATAACAGGGAGAAAACAAATGAAAAATAATCTCAAATATGCATTTTGTTGGGACAATTTGTTCATGAAGTTGAAAAATCAGTTATTAGGAGAAATACAAGATATCAGCACAAGTAGTAGTTGCAAAAAACTTTGATAAATTAGAAGCTACACATTGAAGCTTTTGGGCTTGGCACAACTGCTACTAGAGCCACATTTTGTGGTCTTACAGAATGTGTTGAGTGGAGCTTGTTCGCTGATTCATTAGCTTAAAGTGGTCCTTTCTCTTGATCCAAAGTGGAGGTTGATTATTTAAGGTTCAGGAGAACAGCAAATGAGGATACAGAGGTATGTAAAGCTTCAAGGGTGGCTCACAATAGGATTTGGTAAAGAATGTCAAAAACTTGCTCCCCCCCCCCCCTGCTTCACAACATTAACATGTAAGACTAAGTGAAATATCCTAGATATGCTTGTGTACTTTTTTTTTTTTTTTGGCTAGCAAATTTTTAAATCTTTTTATTGATGACGTGCATGATAAGTGTTTATATGTAACAATTTTACATTGGTCAATCTGTTAGACATGTTTTTTTTATGTAATAACTTTACATCAGTAAAATGTAAATGTTGTAATAATTTTTTTCCATCAGTAAAACTTAAATGTTTTTGTCTGTAAACATTTTACATTTGTCTTCTTCTTTGTTGCTCATCGATATTGATTTCAACAAATATATACTCCACAACTCCTGCGAAAAGTCACAGATCTTGTCCATCACAACAGGATAAATTTGTGGTGAATGTGTCCTGCATTTACATCAAATTATTATCTTTATGGTGGCTGAGTAGTTAATGGTGCCATTACTGACTAGACGGGGCTGGGTTAAATTCCTAGATGTGAATTTTGTTTGTTTGTTTGTTTTTTTTTTTTCTTGGACCCGCAGGGCTTGTTCATCCAGTTTCTGAAAATGTGAACCAGAGATTTTTTTTCTGTGGGGTATCAATGGCCTTGTGTGGTGTTGACAGTTCAGAAGGGTTCAGAATGAGGGCTACAGGTAGTTCTCATGTGCAACAGAGATACACTGGTCCGTTCAGTGAGGTACTTACTTGATTTATCAAGCATTAGTGTGTGACATTGACTTTCTCAGATCCAGGTTAATTTGGGTGTGGCACGGAGGATAAATCATCCATTGTATTGAGAATTAAATTTCTATTTAGGAAAATTCCATCTCTTCTTTTAAATCTTACAATTTCACACAAGAATATAATTAATTTATTATAATATTATAAATTATTAACAATTAATTTATTAGGGAAGTAAGGAATAGTGACACTGTGACCTTCCAGGCATGTCGTAAGAGGTGAATAAGGAGGTTGATCGATGGCTTGACAAGTTGTCATTGTAAAAAGTATTGCTATGGAAATAGGTATCATTTTGACACGCAAGATTAGATTAGATAAGATAAGATTAAGATTTAGATTATGACAGACAGACACACATACATACACAAGCATGCATGCACGCACACACACCTCTCTCTCTTTCAAGTCCCTGTTTTAGAGTCACACTTCACAACACCAAGTGACAAACACATTTATGCAGTGAGACCTCAAACATTATTTTGACTGCTACTTTTCAACATATTTTTGAAGATTTGTTTACTTTTTCTTGTTCCCTGATGAAAACCTCATGAGTGAAACATTGGTTTGCTTAGTTTTGGTTTATCTGCAAAGCTGAAACAGCTCTAGCTGTATAGTTATTAACAACATAAGTCAGTTTTAATTGGGAACAGCCCGTTTTACTTTATTTCATCTGTTGATATATATTTTTTTTCAGGGGGAGGGGGGGGAACAAGACTGAAAAGAAAAAGATACAACAAAAACAGCTTCAGTAGCACTCACTATCAGCTTCATTGCTTCCCCCCCCCCCCCCCCCCAACACCTTCCTCTTGCCACTACCCTCAGATCAACTGTATAAATACTCCAAGCTGAAATCATATAGGGTATCTCACACGCTACGGAACCGAGCATTTCTTTTATGGTTTTACCAACAATGAGGATATGCAAAGAAACTTGAAGCGGACTGACTTAATTTTGTAAGAAATGTGATGATATCATAAAATATTCTGGAAGTGACAACTATTTGTGTCCAAACAGGATAATAATTATTGAGCAAGCGCTAGGTTCTATAACGAGCGAGATACTCGACATTATATTATATTATTATTCCTTATATTACATTTATATTACAGGCTATTCAAATCAAATGTACTATCAACCCTTACGTATGCGTGTGAAAGCTGGAAAACAACAAGAGATATAGAAACAAAGTTGAACGCATTCGAAAATAAATGTCTAAGGAAAATACTTGGTATAGAATGGAACGAATTCAAAACAAACGAGGAAATTAGAGAAATCGCCAATCAACCACTAATATCTTCAGTAATAAAGAAAAGACGATGGTCATACGTTGGACATGTGATGAGAAGAGATAATAATCGAATAGCAAAGCAAGCCCTCATATGGGAAACAACAGGTAAAAGAAAAAGAGGAAGACCCAGGGAGACACTGAGAAGAACATTGATGAGAGAGGCAAGAGCAGCAGGAATCGGCTCCCTCAATGAGATAGAACTGCTTGCACAGAACAGAGACAGATGGCGAGATTTAATAAAATATCTTTAAAAGAAAACTGCTAGAACAAAAATTCATATAGGAGAAGGTGTATCTTGGTCTACGCCCTATGGGCCGGTTACGGCTCGAAAGGTCAATAGATAGATAGATAGATATTACATTTGGCAAAGAGAAAAGAAACATAAAAAAAAAATCATAAATGCTGTACCATTAAAGGAATGAGTACAAGAGCTAGGGACTTATTCCGCAGTGGTGACATTACCTGCAGGCACAAAGGCTGCACTTCTGCAGTGACTACATTGCTTAATGCTCATGAATTGTATTCCAGGCAAAAACTACAAAATATGTTGGGACTATGCTGAATTATCAGACAATGCTGTGTCCAGTCACTGGATTTGTTCTCACTTCTTCTTCTTTCATTCCTCATCTGCCTTTCAGCATCGAGGGGAGATATAATTTGCAGTTTTTTGCTCTTCTGTTTGCCTCTGCTGCTGTTATGTTTCCTAGTGCTTCTAATATTCCATCGACCCATCTTTTTCATGGTCGACCCTTGGATCTGGTGTTCTCACAACGTTTGTTGAAGGCTTGCTTTGTTGTGTTTTGTTCTTTCTGCCTTGTCACGTTCTCACTTTACAGTGCAAATATGAGGTCAATATTAGAGAAAAAAGAAATGTCATTCAATGTAAGCAATCTGTGACACACAGATGACAGCCTTAATAGCTGCATCTACAAGAAATAATAGACATAATAGTGAAAGAAAGCAACAAGAAAGTTTGAATAGTAAGAAAACAGAAGAGTAATTGTCATATTAAAGAAACTATCATCATCATGCAGCATAAAAATACATGGGACAAATCTTAAACAACAGAGGGGCATCAAATACTTGGGCACAATAACATCAGATGGAAGAAGCACCACAGAAATGAATAGCAAAGGCTAAAATAGCATTTCATAAAATAAAAAACATCTTGTGCAACAAGTCTGTGTCAATAGAAGTGAGAAAGAAAAAGAGTTCATCGGTGCTATATAGAGCCAATTCTGACCTGTGGAAGTGAATCAAGGAAGTAAAAAAATGAAAAAATATTAGAGGCCACAGAGATGGAATTTCTCAGAAGAATCCTGAAAGTTCCGCAGACAGCTAAAACAGATCCAACTAGGACATTCTCTTCTCAAAGAGACCAACACAAACAGGGAGCTCCTAAAAAATATCAGAAAGAAACAATCGTTTTTTTTGGGGGGCACATCATGAGAAGAGGAAAGTTGGAATTCTTGGTTACAACCGGCAAAATACAGGGAAAGAGAGATTGCAGATGACACAAAGAGAAGATACTAGATAGCTTGATGTCATGGCATGGAAAATGGTCAAAAGAGAATTGATACAATGTACAGTTGATAGAAAATTGTGGAAGGACATGATAGCGCCTACGTCAAGCAGTATGGCACATGATGATAATGCTAAGTTAACCAACATGGTCTCACTGCTTCCAATGGCTGAGCTACCTATGGAGGATGCACATTTGACTCTAAAGACATCCTGTGCAGAGACTGCAAGTTGCATCAAGCAAAGAAGAACAAATCAAATAATGGTTTCTTTTTTTCTCTGCTGCAAAGAAATCTGACAAATTGAGCTGAAGAGACTAGGCATAATCATGGCTGACTAGCAAGAGAGATGTTTCTTATATCCAGAGGGAAACTGGGAAAGACTCACTTTATTTTTCAATCATTTCATGCTGCAGGATTTGCTGGGGAGGAGATCTGAGCACTTATAGACAGTTGTTCGATCAGCTATGAGTCCAATGACTGTTGATTTTTTTTTGACTGGAGAGTCAAGCTAGGAACGCTGGCCTGTGAACTTATCCACACAAAAAATTCAATACAGCAGATAACTCAATAGAAGACATAATCTTATAAAAGACATAATATGGAACAACGCCATAACTCCATTAATACACTTTTCTAATGCAGAAAAAAATCTCTCAAAAATTCTAACAAGTCAAACAATAACAAAATCTGTTTATATGAAACAAAAGTAAATATTGTAAGTGCAACATTATTTGTTCATTCATTTATATAAAAACCACACTGAACAAGAAGAGAGATTTTGAACAAATCTTGTTTTTGCAGCAGTTATTTGTGGGGTACGTGAGATGAGCTCCGGCTAAAGACTAGATTTATGGAGGCAACTCATTTTTCAACATAAACTTCTAGGCATGGATGAAATATAAGGTTTGACATGTAATAGATAAATCAAAACAAAAAATATGTCGAGCTTTATAAAAAGGCATTGGAAATAGATAGGTCATCTGCTGAGAATAAATGAAGATATTCATGTGGAAACCATCTGGTAAAAGAAAACAAGAGCCAAGAGAATCGTTATGCAGAACAAATTACTAGGGAAGGCTCAACCATGGGAATAAGAAACAACCAAGAACTAGCAGCAAATCATTAATCATGGAGAACTATGTCCTCCGTCCGCCCTATGTACTGTCTTTGACCCGAGAGGAAGTGAATGAAAAATGAAAAAGATGATTTAAAAAAGCCAGAAATGTATCAACAATTTTATGAAGTAAGTAGATAAGAGAAGCCTTTTTGGTCTTCACATTAAATTTAGGCAGACAGTTTGGCATGATAAGGATGTCAGTGCTGTCATACTATGCTCTTTGGTTACTCTTTTATAGCAAAATAGGTGAATTCAGCTCTGTCAATTGGTGAATGGAGAAAATGTCATGGATTTACCATAGATCAGCTCATACAACAAAAATGCCTGTGACATAAGTAGCAAAAGAATGAGGCAGCTTAAAGAACAAGCTGGTGATACTAGTGGTAGAGAAAACCAGGTAGGATCAAAAACAAGAAAGGGGTCTTGCTAAAAATAACAATCGGTCTGAAAAACAGCGTAACATTAGTATATGGTTGTTTCATGGGCAACAACATAAGCAATAACAGAGAATGTATATTACAGCTTGACATCACCAAACACAGCAAGCAATGTTGGGCTGCTACACAAGCCAAGATTTTACTACAAAGAAAGCTTTGACTGAAATCGTTCATATTTTTTCTATGATGTTTTCCCACAACGTAAAGCTGTAAGTTTTTTGTGATGCACTAAAGAGAAGGTAACTCTGATAAAAACTCCGGTTTGAAAGACTTATTACTCTGGTAAGACCTCTTTTCTAGGAGAAACAATTTTGACTATAAAAAGATGTACCTTTGCGTGAAGTTCAAGGAAAATCAAAAGTTATGGAAGTTTGTCCCTAAAAAGTGCAAGTTGAAGATAGGAAGCATAGACTACAAACTGCAAAACTAGATAACATCTCTATAAATTAATGTTTAGTCCAAAGAAGAAAGACATTATCTAATTTGACTTAATATTTTATGATAAACTTTACTATACACCTATCCTGTGTAAATGTTTCTCTTCAATTTTCTCACTTTTACTTGTGTATTCTTACTTTCTCCTTTATATAAGTTCCTCAATAACAGCCTCGTCCAGGTATTAATTTAACCCCAGATTAAGTGACTGTTGTAAAAATTACCACCTCAAAATATAAAAGCACAAAATTTGAGTGTCGCAGGCAAACATTCACCCTACCCTATACCTTCCTAATTACCCTACCCTATACTTTCTTAATTACTACTTCCAGTGACCACTGAGTGTTGGATTTGTTTCCTTTGATGTTGGATAAATGTCTGCACCATAAAAGGTGCCATGGTCTCATACAAAATGGGCTGTTTTTTTTTAAATATTATTTTGCTAATTTTAAAGAAATTTGTTTTTCTCCTTTTTTTCTTCTTATGATGGGGGGAAATCTCGGCTATCAGCGAGATATCAGACAAACCTTTTAAACACGAGATGGCCAGTGAATGACACTAAGAGGAAGCCAAATATATGGCTAGATTGACAGCCACCGTGTCAATAGACAATGTAACACTTCCGTAGCCATGGCACAATGGGGTTGAGTTTCAGGGCATAAATTTAACGTAATTCAGGAAATAATGACAGCATCTGATTCCCATGTCTGTGCTTGGGTAAACACAGCTGTGTAGCAAAAGTTCAAAGAGAATCTTATTTTACAAACTCCAAATGTAACAATTAAGTGGTAGTCATTTTTACTACAGTCTCTTCAAAACATGACTCACAGATAGGTCTTGTTAAAGGATACATTCAGAAAAGGAACATAGCAAAATCTGGTAAAACAATGAGAAATAAGATCAATTTTCAACTTCCAAGACTAATTAGATTTGGAATGCTGTGGCACCTTGAGAAAACCAATTTTACGCAAATATCTCACAATAAATGGTGTTGCAGTCAACGTTGTAGCAATCCTAACAGGCGCAAACACTTTATGAACAGCATAGGCCACTACAAAGGTTCCAGTTCCTGCCGCAAGTTTGTTCTGAAGCAATGTACTACCAATGCCAAGCTTCGTTAGAAGGCCGACAACATCAATGCCACTGAAAGGAACAGAAAATACATGGATTAACTCATCTACTAATCAAAGCTGCAGCCAGCACCATATATCTATCTATTGTCCTTTTGAGACGAATACGGCTTGAACTCATTTCATGATATACAAAGTATTTTCCTGTGGCATTTATTTTCAAATTCATACATTTATTTTCTTTTTTTTTTTTTTGTGTTTGTTTTCCAACTCTTGCACATATAAGTAAGGATGGATAATGCATTCGCTTTGAAAATCCTGAGATTTGTCATTTTGATTTCCATATTTGATGAAGTTTTCTGTAAGCCATTGATTGCTGCCTTTGCTATTCTGATTCTAACTTTCTGTATGTCCTTCCATGAACTATGCAGCTTTCAAGATATACAAAGTCATCTACTTCCTCCACAGCCTTTCCCTTCAAGGAACATTTTTTCTTCTGGACAGATTTGATTTGTCATTACTTTTGTTTTTTCTTGCTTGATCTCAAGTGCAATTTTCCTAGCCATTGATGACACAGCAAATATTTGTTCTTGCATCTTGTTCATATTGCTGTTGATAAGAACTATATCGTCTGCTAAAGTGTTCATATTGCTGTTGATAAGAACTATATCGTCTGCTAAAGTGTTCACATTGCTGTTGATAAGAACTATATCGTCTGCTAAAGTGTTCACATTGCTGTTGATAAGAACTATATCGTCTGCTAGTGTTCATATTGCTGTTGATAAGAACTATATCGTCTGCTAAAGTGTTCACATTGCTGTTGATAAGAACTATATCGTCTGCTAAAGTGTTCACATTGCTGTTGATAAGAACTATATCGTCTGCTAGTGTTCATATTGCTGTTGATAAGAACTATATCGTCTGCTAAAGTGTTCACATTGCTGTTGATAAGAACTATATCGTCTGCTAAAGTGTTCACATTGCTGTTGATAAGAACTATATCGTCCGCTAAATCAAGGTCCTTCAATTGAGATTTAAGTGTCCATCCAATGCCTTTGTTACCTGTACAGTACTTCTGCATTATGAAGTCGGCAATTTCAAATAACAAGGGCAGCCAGCACAACAAAAATATATATATCTATGTGGGATTTAGCAGAAGAATGCTGAGAATTCCCTGGACATCCAAAAAAACAATGCGGAAAATCTCAATGAGATGAACACAAAAGGATAGCTCCAAAAAAAAAAACAATCAACATTTTGTTGGCACATGAAAAGAGGAAAACTGGAATACTTGGTTACAAGTGGCAAAATACAAAGAAAGAGAGATCACGGATGACAAACTGAGAAGATACTAGATAGCTTGGTGTCATGGTACAGAAAACAGTCAAAAGGAGAATTGATACGATGCACCAAGGACAGAGAATTGTGGAAGGGCATGAGACAGACAGGCATAGTTCTGTCATTATGATGGAAGAGTTGCACATTTAAATATCTTCAAAATAACCACCTATTATTTGTCAATATCTAATAAAACAACAGCTTCATAGCCCATTCAGAAATATGTTACATCAATAAAAATAACCTGACGAAACCTTTCACATGGGATATGGGTACTATCTATCTATTGTCCTTTTGAGCCGAAGACAGCACATAGGGCAGAACCACAATTTCAAAAACAGAAACCTTGCATGCCAAAATAGCACACATTGCAGAGATCACTGCTCTAAAATATATGGCGCTGTTTCCATAACAATACTTTTTACAATGACAGCTTGTCAAGCCATCGATCAACCTCCTTAGTCGCCTCTTACGACATGCCTGGAAGGTCACAGCGTCACTATTCTTTACTTCCCTCATAATGAGGCCTTGGTAACACACAGGAACACACATATGGGTACTGAACAATTTAAAATAGTTGATAATCAAAGTTATAATGAAACAACTCATCATTATTCTTGAGTGTTAATGTTCTAATGAATTAAGAACTCACCTGGAGACTAGAAGATAGAAGAATCCTAATGACATCAGAGATATTGACACATGGAAGACAATGACAGTGCTCCCATACTCTTTAACAGCACGTTTCAGCTTCTGCCTCTGTGTGAGTTGTGTTTCGGCAGTTTCTGGTTTATTGCCACCTTCAACACTATAATTTTTATTTGATGTTGAATATTTTCTCCGATGCTGGAATGTCTTCTGGAAAGCTGGTGTTGCTGCCTCGCTGATTAACTGATTTTGCTCAGCAAATATCTGCAGTGCAAATAATTTAAATATAAAATACATGGGACGTGCTCAAAACAATTAACACATAAAGTTATTTCATTGCTTGCGTTCGCCCGATGACTAAAGTATTCTAGGGTATTCGTAGACTGTAAAATTCCTTTTCATCATCCGCCCTTAAAAGGACGTTAAGTGGGTGTGTCTGCGTTATGTTGTGGTTTGCAGTATAATTGTGATATTTGCGCCTTTCAGCCCAACACATCCAACTTCAGCGCGACATTTTTGAGTACCGGGTTGTCTTCCCTCTTCGATCCCTACTCGCTTGGCCAGACTAGACAGGTTAGTCTGTTACTAGTGGTGCTGCATAACATTGTATGTTACAACTTAACGATAAGGAAAAAATGAAATAACTAAATGTTTTGGTTACCAAACCTGTTTTGTCCTTATTTCGTAAAGTTGTAATAAACAATTTTATGTGTTTTTTCCTTACTTCATCCAGCTTTACTGCAGCTTTGTGTGATAATTATATATCTAAGCCAGGAGCTAAGATGCCATTCAGCTTCAGAGCTGAAAGTAGTCAGTCTATCTTTCGTTCGCCTGAAGTATTGTCTACATCTGCAATGTAGTTTCCTGTATGAATTTTAGTCTTTTGTAATTCTTGCAGTGGCCCATATAGTTTTTTCTGTAGTGTTGTATCTATGGGCCAATTGATTTACCTCAGTCTACTATATTCAGTACAGTTCTGAAGTATGTGTTCAGCAGTCTAGGGCGCATGTCCACATGTACATGTAGTTGAGATACTGATCTTCCTATCTATTCATATTATGAAAGGCATCTTGATTTCGAGCTTGTGGTCCTCTGATTGATTTGATTATCTGTTTCTTCTGATAGTTTGTAACTGGTGCATCTGGTTGTGTGCCTGTTGCACCTTCTTTTGCCAACTGATCTGTTCTCTTGTTTCCTGGTATTCCACAGTGAGATGGATTCCATTGTAAGATGACCCTGTGGTGCTTACAGAGTTCAGTCAACAAGGTCTGCAGATTACAAATGAGAATTTGTCTGCCTGTATCAGCACTTTTGTGTCCCGATGTTCTCTCAGTGCTGGTATCCTCCACAATATCTCCGTCCCCAATATAGATGTTGATTTCACTGCTCCTGTGATGACCCTAAGTGCTTGGTTTTGTACTTTATCCAGCTCTTGCAGTGTGGTGTTTGATGCTGTGCACCATGCGGATGATCCATTTTCTAAATGTGGGCGTATACTCTGTTGGTAAACTTTACTGAGTACTTTCCCACTCGCGCCCCACGTGGTTCCACACAGCTTTCTTAGAATAGCCACATTCCTCCATTGCTTTTTGGGTTGCCTTATTTATTTGCTGTTTCCAAGATAGTATGTTGTCAATTACGACATGTGAGGCAGGTGACATTGGCTCTAATATTTTCTCCTCTCTTTGAGGTTAGGGACCCACTAGCCACAGACAAAATGTGGCCAAAATGATGAGAATCGATTTGGCCACCTCACTTAGAAGATGATTGATTTCTCTTTAAAATGTTATAAATACAATATGACATGACAATTGCGATCTTATGATCTAAAAGAAGGAGAAATGAAACAAACCTGTGCCAGCGACTTTCTTCCAGTCTTGGAACTGTAGAACTGGTGTGTGCAGTCATGATAACCAGATCTTTGACAATTTTCAAGCCAAAGTTTGAAATTTGCACAATCATTACCTAAAATGAAAAGATGACATCATTTTTCTAGCAGTAGCGAATCTACTTCCACAATAACGGAGATAAGCACAGATATAAAATATTCAAGATTATTCACCAGCAGAGCCAAAGAAAACAATGTCAAATAAACACAAAATGATAATATGCTTCTAAACTGATAGAGAGATTTGACAAACTATGATTATCTATTAGCTTCTTCTCTTCTTCTACCTTTCAGCTCCCTGTGGAACTGTGGTCTTCAACAAACACTTTCCAAGGTGTTCTGTTTCTTGCCATTCTTTTAAGATCATTCCATGTCTCCCCATCGTCTTCATCTCTGCTTCCATCTGTCTTCTCCAAAAACACCTTGGTCTTCATCTGTGTCTTTTTCCATGGAGATTCCAAAAATAGGTCTGTTGTGTAATGTTCTCAGTTGGCTTCCGTAGTGTGTGTCCTATCCAACGCCATCGTCTTCGTTGTATCTCTTTGCCCACTGGTAAAAAAGTAAAGTACCCCCGTCGTGCCAAGTGGCGTATAGGGAATATGGTGTTAGAGATATAAATTTTACAGACCTTCAGCACATGATTTTTTGTGGTAATGTGGTTGGTATTATGCCCGTGCCACTTTACTTTCCCAGAAAAAAATCCGGTACCCATTACAGGCTGGATGAACTCAGAAGCCATCGGTTGGGATCGAACCCTACCTCTTGTCCTTTGTAGTCCAGTTCACTAACCACTGAGCTATCGCGGCTCCATATTTGACTGGTACATTTCCATAATTCTATGTTAGTGATTGTGTCCTGCCATTGTCATCCTTTTATTCTGTGCAAGCATCCATTAATGAAGGTCTGTAATCTATTACTTTAGCCGCTCCAAAAGATATACTTTATGGACAACTAACAGATGGCAAAAGAACTAGGGGACACCAAAAACATTGATTTATAGATGTGTAAACATGACATGAAGATTCTGAACACAAACCCTGCAGGCTGGGAAGAAATAACTGCAGACCACAATCTTTGGAAACACACTCTAAAGCTCCAACTCACACAAGAAACAGACAGATTTATGGAAAAAGAGAATACACAGCGAAAGAAAAGAAAAATAACATTTACTAGAGGCACTGCAAAATCCATAGTCAACTATGACTGACAGAGGTTATTAAGCCACATTAAACCATTTTATATTTATTTTACATGTTCTCTGAAGCTCTACTAGCGGCCCCACATAGTATTTAATATTTCATATATCTGTTATTTGTGCTGATTTCTGTTACTACACTGCTAGTAGTTATTGTTTTTTCCTTGTCAACTCTCTCAAGAAAGAGATAGATAAAGGGAATACTAGAGTCACTAGCAGGGATAACACCAGAAGAGGCCAACAGAAGAGCAAAGAATCGCATTGTATCTCCCCTCGACGCCAACGGCAATGAAGGAAGCATAGAAGAAGAACTCTCTTTATCACTCATCCTCCTTCCACCTGATGAAGTCTTTTGTAGAAACATCAAGGTTTGTTTCGTCTCTCTATTAGTTTAGCTGCTTATTTAGTGTTTATTTTACATTCTACAATAGCACTTAATTATTTGTTAAAATATAGCTTTCTTTTTTTTAAATAATGTGTACTTGTGTCTTGACCTTGCCTTGTAGTTTTCAAAGTAGCCAATATCACAACCACGTGAGTTAGGATTACCAAGAAAAACATCTCATCGATAAAAATAATAAAAATTGTGCTAGAAACATATTAGGAAGCCCTGAAAGACAATATACGATAACCACTGGTTAATGTTATTTCTGTGAAGATATGAGCATATGATTCTTCAATAATTAAAAACAATTTATTTGAGTAACCTCATCAGAAAATAAGTAAGGCAAACAAAGTTTGTAAATAAAAGTTATTACCCTTGACTAAAATCATCATCATCATGTGCCATGCCAGTTGGCGTTGGCGATCATGTCCCTCCACAATCTTCTATCTACAGTGCATCGTATCAGTTCTTTTGTTGACTGTTTTCCATGCCATGACACCAAGCTATCCAGTATTTTCTCTCTTTGTCGTCCGCGATCTCTCTTTCCTTTTATTTTGCCAGTTGTAACCAAGTATTCCAACTTTCCTCTTCTCATGATGTGCCCGAAAAATGTTGATTGCTTCTTTCTGATGTTTTTTAAAAGCTCCCTTTTTGTGTTGGCCTCTTTGAGAACTTCCTCATTGGTCTTTTTAGCTGTCCAGGGAACTTTCAACATTCTTCTGAGAAATCCCATCTCTGTGGCCTCTAATCGTCTTTTCATTTGTTTGTCTACTGTCCATGATTCGCTTCCATAGGTCAGAATTGGTTCTATATAGCACCGATGAACTCTCTTTCTCATTTTTATTGACATAGATTTGTTGCATAAGATATTTTTCATTTTCTGAAATGCTATTTTGGCCTAAGCTTTTCTGCTTTTTATTTCTGTGGTGCTTGACTAAAATAGGAAACAGAATTACATTTAGAACAGCTATATCCTCCATACAACGAAACCTCATTTAAAAAAATGTTTAAATCACATATGAATTTTTAATTTAAGTTCCACTTAAGTGCACCTTCATCGACTCTAACTTAACAGAAGTCCACCTACTTCAACTTAACAGAAGTCAACCCTCACAAGTCCACTATTTTCAACTGAAAAAAGTTCACCCTCATCAACTCTAAATTAACAAAATCCACCTTTATCAACTTCAACCTAACAGAAGTCCACCCTCATCAACTCTAAATTCACAAAATCCACCTTTATCAACTTCAACCTAACAGAAGTACACCTTCTTCAACTCTAAATTAACAGAAGTCCACCTTCTTCAACACTAAATTAACAGAAGTTCACCTTCATCAACTCTAAATTAACAGAAGGCCACCTTTAAAAACTTCAATTTAACAGAATTCCACCATTTTCAACTTAACAGAAGTCCACCATTTTCAACTAGAACAGAAGTCCACCATTTCCAACTAGAACAGAAGTCCACCGTTTTCAACTTGAACAGAAGTCCACCATTTTCAACTAGAACAGAAGTCCACCATTTTCAACTAGAACAGAAGTCCACCATTTTCAACTTGAACAGAAGTCCACCGTTTTCAACTAGAACAGAAGTCCACCGTTTTCAACTAGAACAGAAGTCCACAGTTTTCAACTTGAACAGAAGTCCACTGTTTTCAATTTGAACAGAAGTCCACAATTTTCAACTTGAACAGAAGTCCACCATTTTCAACTGGAACAGAAGTCCACTATTTTCAACTAGAACAGAAGTCCACCATTTTCAACTTAACAGAAGTCCACCATTTTCAACTTAACAGAAGTCCACCATTTTCAACTTGAACAGAAGTCCACCATTTTCAACTTGAACAGAAGTCCACCATTTTCAACTAGAACAGAAGTCCACCATTTTCAATTTGAACAGAAGTCCATAATTTTCAACTAGAACAGAAGTCCACCATTTTCAACTTGAACAGAAGTCCACCATTTTCAACTTGAACAGAAGTCCACCATTTTCAACTTGAACAGAAGTCCACCATTTTCAACTTGAACAGAAGTCCACCATTTTCAGCTTGAACAAAATTTCACCATTTTCAACTTGAACAGAAGTCCACCATTTTCAACTTGAACAGAAGTCCACCGTTTTCAACTAGAATAGAAGCCCACCTTCATCAACTCTAAATTAACAGAAAGAGGAAACAAATAAATCAACCATTAGCATTTGGAACAGTTAAAAGAAAATAACACATTTCAAAAACCTAGGCGCAATATATGCTGAAGATTGTAAAATTTATGAAAAAAAAAAAAAAAATTAAACATCCAAATCAGTAAAACAAAACCAAATACTTGAAAAACTGGCCCCTTTCTTACAACACAAAACAATTCCTATCAGTACAAAGAAACACGAAAAATGTTCATCTCCACTATATGTTACCATTGCCAAACATAATGAATTGGTCTTTGTATGTATCTCCCTCAACATTCACTGAGACATAAGAGGCACAACCATGTATAATTTTAATGAGGCCTGAGAGGGAAATCCTGGAACCAACCAAAGTTTGTAGTGTATTCAGCTATGCGAGCAGTAGACGGATGACGTAATTTTACCTACTTCTGCTCGCAAAACTGAAAAATTCACAAACTTTTGGTGATTCCTGTCAGTAGAGAACAGGCAAATAATTGCAGTGTTGCTGTAAAGCTGTTAGCAAGGAGTAAGTGGTGGGGTGTAACGTACATCCCCTACAAGGTACGGTGACAGCTTTACAAAAAAGGAAAACAACAAAATACTGACGTTTCAGCCTTCCTCCTGTCTTATTCAGGAAACGAGAACAAACAAACAGGAATGAAGATTAACTCTACTGCATGTTCTAGAATGAGCAGGATTAGTAGATCAAGGAAAAATAGACAAGATTCCTTTCAGCAAGTTGGCCTTATTAATACTATAGATGGCTGCTTAAGAGGGAGTGGAAATAAAATTAAGAAGACCTCAACACAACAACTGAAAATTTCAACAACAAAAATAACACACCTTGGATCCCTTGTGGACATTGAAAATCTGTGTTGACAGATACTGCAGTATCCTGGACACCTTGACGATTGTCGTAATGGCCATGCTTATCATTAGCAGCTGCTTTGTACTGTGCAGCGATATCAGCAATAAGCTTTTCTTGATCAGCTATGACCTCTGATAGAGTTTTTCTACCAGACTGAATACCTTGAAGTTGATCATTGCAATTTGCTAGGCCATATCTGAAACAGACAGCAATAATTTATTCTATTCTAACTATTATCATTTCGAGCCAAAGTCAGCACACAGGGCAGAAATTCTAGACTCTGTGTGTCCCATGATCTTTGGTATCATGCATCAGACCTTGCCCTATGCAAGGTACCAGCATTGTATCTCACCAAACATTATCTATTCTGAGCAAGTTGTTCAATCTCAGTGAGGGTGCTGATACCTGCTGTTGTTGCCTCTCACCTCAAAGTTCTTTTTAGTGTTTCTCTCGGCCTGCCTCTTCTTCTTTCACCCTCTGGTTCCCATTTTTGGGCCTACTTTGAAATTCGCTTGTTGTCCCTTCCCATCACATGGCGTACATATGACCACCTTCTTCTCTTGATTGTAGATTATATTTTTTGGATGCTTTTTCATTTCTCTTATTTCTGCATGAGCCTTGAATTCACTCTATGATATACAAACTAATCTCCTGAGGTATTTGTTTTCAAATGCATTCAGTTTATTTTCTATTTCTTTCGTTATTTTCCAGTTCTTGCATCGATAACCATGAGTCCACATCACTCCTTCGGATGAAAGAGATGCGAGTTTAGATGGACACAGCAAGAAACGAGAAACTTAGTGGGCGTGTAAGACTAATCAGCCAACACAGAACTGGAGTCGTCAGTCGCTGGACACTTTGAGACTTGCTGAGGAGGGGATCTGAGCACCTATGGATGACATGTTTGGAGTGCAATGATGATGACCCGCTAATAGCTCAATAACTGAGGAGGGGATCTGAGCACCTATGGACATGTTTGGAGTGCAATGATGATGACCCGCTAATAGCTCAATAACTGAGGAGGGGAGCTGAGCACCTATGGACATGTTTGGAGTGCAATGATGATGACCCGCTAATAGCTCAATAACTGAGGAGGGGATGTGTGCACCTATGGACATGTTTGGAGTGCAATGATGATGACCCACTAATAACTCAATAATTGAGGAGGGGAGCTGAGCACCTATGGACATGTTTGGAGTGCAATGATGATGACCCGCTAATAACTCAATAACTGAGGAGGGGATGTGTGCACCTATGGACATGTTTGGAGTGCAATGATGATGACCCGCTAATAACTCAATAACTGAGGAGGGGATGTGTGCACCTATGGACATGTTTGGAGTGCAATGATGATGACCCGCTAATAGCTCAATAACTGAGGAGGGGAGCTGAGCACCTATGGACATGTTTGGAGTGCAATGATGATGACCCGCTAATAGCTCAATAACTGAGGAGGGGATGTGTGCACCTATGGACATGTTTGGAGTGCAATGATGATGACCCACTAATAACTCAATAACTGAGGAGGGGAGCTGAGCACCTATGGACATGTTTGGAGTGCAATGATGATGACCCGCTAATAACTCAATAACTGAGGAGGGGATGTGTGCACCTATGGACATGTTTGGAGTGCAATGATGATGACCCGCCAATAGCTCAATAACTGAGGAGGGGAGCTGAGCACCTATGGACATGTTTGGAGTGCAATGATGATGACCCGCTAAGAGCTCAATAACTGAGGAGGAGATGTGTGCACCTATGGACATGTTTGGAGTGCAATGATGATGACCCGCTAATAACTCAATAACTGAGGAGGGGAGCTAAGCACCTATGGACATGTTTGGAGTGCAATGATGATGACCCGCTAATAACTCAATAACTGAGGAGGGGAGCTAAGCACCTATGGACATGTTTGGAGTGCAATGATGATGACCCGCTAATAGCTCAATAACTGAGGAGGGGAGCTGAGCACCTATGGACATGTTTGGAGTGCAATGATGATGACCCGCTAATAGCTCAATAACTGAGGAGGGGATGTGTGCACCTATGGACATGTTTGGAGTGCAATGATGATGACCCACTAATAACTCAATAATTGAGGAGGGGAGCTGAGCACCTATGGACATGTTTGGAGTGCAATGATGATGACCCGCTAATAACTCAATAACTGAGGAGGGGATGTGTGCACCTATGGACATGTTTGGAGTGCAATGATGATGACCCGCTAATAACTCAATAACTGAGGAGGGGATGTGTGCACCTATGGACATGTTTGGAGTGCAATGATGATGACCCGCTAATAACTCAATAACTGAGGAGGGGATGTGTGCACCTATGGACATGTTTGGAGTGCAATGATGATGACCCGCTAATAGCTCAATAACTGAGGAGGGGATGTGTGCACCTATGGACATGTTTGGAGTGCAATGATGATGACCCGCTAATAGCTCAATAACTGAGGAGGGGAGCTGAGCACCTATGGACATGTTTGGAGTGCAATGATGATGACCCACTAATAACTCAATAACTGAGGAGGGGATGTGTGCACCTATGGACATGTTTGGAGTGCAATGATGATGACCCGCTAATAGCTCAATAACTGAGGAGGGGAGCTGAGCACCTATGGACATGTTTGGAGTGCAATGATGAAGACCCGCTAATAGCTCAATAACTGAGGAGGGGAGCTGAGCACCTATGGACATGTTTGGAGTGCAATGATGATGACCCGCTAATAACTCAATAACTGAGGAGGGGATGTGTGCACCTATGGACATGTTTGGAGTGCAATGATGATGACCCGCTAATAACTCAATAACTGAGGAGGGGAGCTAAGCACCTATGGACATGTTTGGAGTGCAATGATGATGACCCGCTAATAACTCAATAACTGAGGAGGGGAGCTAAGCACCTATGGACATGTTTGGAGTGCAATGATGATGACCCGCTAATAACTCAATAACTGAGGAGGGGAGCTGAGCACCTATGGACATGTTTGGAGTGCAATGATGATGACCCGCTAATAACTCAATTGCATTTGATTTGAAAATCCTAAGCTTTATTTTTGTGCTTGGTAATTTTTATTTCCATATTATATTAAGGTTTCTGAAAGTCGTTGCTGCCTTTGCTTGGATAAGAAGACCTCCATGCTCTATCTCCAACATGCTTGCAATATATCATACAGACACAACTGGCCCAGGACATGATGATCCTCTGCCAAACTGCACCTACATATAAAACCATGAAAGAGCGGAACAAGTTTCAGAACACAGAAGGGCAGGAAGTGGGCCGATGTGAACCACGCCTGACTCCATGGTCTGGAGAAACGAATGCATGAATGACCGTCACATCAGCAGAGCCACAGTGTGCCATGGAGGGAAGTAGCAAAATCATGAAGTGGTTGCAAATTTCATCCTGGGGTGAAAAGATAGTCCACAGCCCCCCCCCCCCCCCCGATTGACAATGCCATGTACTCAGGAACCTTACTTTGTTAACCTGTGCATTTCTCACACAGCTTGAAAACCATTGTGCAAACAGTAGCAGGATCCCTAATAAATGTTTAACTTACCTTCTGCAGTTGTCCAACCAGAGTTTAAAAGTGACACAATCATCACCTTGGATTCCTTGCGGACATGCATCCTTATTGAAATCAAATGCCCCTCCCGTCCTTTCTTCAACAGTAGTAGAATACCAGCATGATTGGCTTCTGAGAATCAGAGCTGACTGAGCTATGTGACTTGGGCCTAAACCTGACAGAGTAAGTCCAGTGAACAAAAAGCTAAAAATTAGGTCAATATTAATCATATATTATCTGCAAATCTAGTAGCCGAATCTATTGATCAAATTGTTGCTCACTATTAATGACTATTTTGGGCCAACTTCTATGTCTACAGGGTCAAGTATTATCATCATCATCATCATGTGCCATACCAGTTGGCATAGGCAATCCTGTCCTTTTCTATCCACAGTGCATCTTATCAATTCTGTTGTTGACTGTTTTCCATGCCACCAAGCTATCTAGTATCTGCACTCTTTGTCATCCAAGATTTCTCTTACCCTGTATTTCACCAGCTGTAGCCAAGTACTCCAATTTTCTTCTTCTAAATCTAAAAAATGTTGATTATTTCTTTATAATATTTTATACAAACTCCTTTCTTATGTTGGCCACTTTGAGAAGACTTTGTTGGTCTTTTTAGTTGTCCAGGGAACTTTCAACATTTTTCTGAGAAATCCCATCTCTGTGGCCTCTAATCATCTTTTCATTTATTTGACTAATGTCCATGATTTGCTTCCATAGGTCAGAATTGGCTTTATATAACAATAATGAACTCTCTTTCTAATTTCTATAGGCTTGTTGCAAAAAACATTTTTCATTTTCTGAAACGCTATTCTGCTTGTTATTTCTGTGGTGCATCTTCCATCTGATGTTATTATTGTGCCCAAGTATTTGAAACTTTGTACTTGTTTCAAGTAGTATACACAAATATATTCAACATGGTTCAGGCTAAGGCAGGAGTATAAGAATTGTCCTGCTTGTTGCAGGAGCTACTGAGTTAAGTGCTCTATGCACACCTGAGCTGTGTGTTTCATCCGTTTTAATCGTGTTTCAATATTCCGATTGTTTACAATGAATGATGATATCGTATGACAGGGAACAGACGGTTGTGTTCACTTTCTGTGCAGTTTCGCCTTATGTCTTTTGGCGTGTGCTGAGACTGCTATGATGGGGGCTACAGCTACCTTTCTTTGTTTTGGAGATGAGATATTAATTTGGATGATTCCACTAGCACGGGCGGTTGAGCAATTATGGATTTTAATTCGTTTGCAGTGATACCGGGGCCTTCTATAATCATAATCATATAACAAGAATTAAAATAACATGAAATGAAACATAGAAGAAATACTTGTAAAAGTTGAACATTCCTGTTTAAGATTACTTTGGACTATTATCTTTATTTGTTCCTTCTACTGGCTGTACTTATCATTAGAAAATATGTTGACAACTAATCTGTGTAATTAAGTGTAGTTTGTATATATCTTCTCATTTCCTTCCTCATTTGCCTTTCAACATCGAGGGGAGATATAATTTGTAGTCTTTTGATCTTCTGTTCGCCTATGCTGCTGTTGTTTCTTACTAGTGTTTCTGATACTATATCAATCCATTTTTTTTGTGGTCGACCTTTGGGTCTCTGTTCTTGCAACATTTATTGAAGGCTTTTTGCATTGTGTTGTGGTCTTTCTGCCTTATTACGAGGCTAAACTATTTTATTTGTTGTTTCTTTATGTATTCTATGGCAGGAATTATTCCTAGCGTTTTTTTTTAAGTTCTTCATTTGTGATCTTATCTCTCAGGCTGTTTCCTGTCATTTATCTGACACATTTCAACTTCCAGGACTGGCATTGGTAGTACAACGTTGGAATGAAGAATATATTGTTGTGCTCATTTTGCCTCTAGAGTTATTTCTTTTTTTCACAATAGTGGGGATAGTTGTTTGTGATTTGACAAGCTTTGTTGCATCTTGAGTCTATTTCTGCTGCTTGTGAATTGTCGTTTGTCACTAGACTTCCTACACATTTAAATTCTTCAACTTGTTTTAGTTGTCTGCCATCCATCGCTATGTTCATATTCTGTTTCTCTTTGAGGATGTTCATGACTTCTATTTTGTTGATTTTTATATTTGTATATATAGATATTGGAAAAGTAATGTCCCCTTGAGTAACATTGTACTTAATTCAGTGACTCTCTAATCTGTTATTAACCCTAAGATAAATAATTTGTTCCTAATAAAATAGCTCAATAAATAATGTATGTCAATTATGAACATAGAGATACTTTTTAGTATTTGAGAACCACTGTAGTTAAGTTGTGATGTCAACTAAGGGGAGGTCACTTTATTTTATGTCATTAAACTAGGACTTTGCCAAGATGTTTTCTAGATTTTATAGAAAAATAGATGAATAGTGTGGTCTAGATTCAGGCATTCTTTGAAGAATGGCTTCAGGTCATACTAATCACATAAAGTTTGTAACAGCCCACACACAAGATATAACAACATGTACCTGTAGCAGCAATAAAGTTATTGTCTGTTTGCTGGTCTGTGACTAATAAAACAAGAAAACTGTTTACAGAGTTTTGATCAGGGCAATTTATAAGTTTAGCACCACGAATTAAAGTTATCTCCCCTAAGAAAAACAACTCCAAGGTAAAGTCCTATGTTGTCTAACCCAAAAACACAATAAAATCAAATCAACGTCGTTAGTGGTGAACTGAACATAAGATCATTTTTAAGGTAAAAGTGTCCCAAATTATTTCTGTTCGGAGTAACGTCCCCTTGCACTTTATTTGGTCCCTCTCGAATCTGTCATTAGTTGACTCCCTGGGTTAGGTTTAGGGTAGGACTAGCCTACAACTAACGCTAAACCTTCTTGTAGAAATAAAATTAAATGCACAAAAACTAAAAGCAGTTGATAATTCACTTATGTCCAGTCAGTGAGGGGACATCGCTCATTTAGCAGAAATAATTTGAGACACTAAAATCGGCATTTACCATTTTTACTAATTTTCAGTATTTGGGACAGAATGAGAGAATGACTGACTTAAGATTTTCTCAGGGAGGGGAAGGAGATTAAGTTACGACGCTAAACTCGTAATTTACCACGATCAGTTCTAGGACAAGGAGTGAACATACAATGAGTATAAAACTGACTTTCAATTATTTTTTGTTATCCGCAATACCTGATCTATTGCTCAACAGATTCACTAGACACGAAATGTGTTTCCATTTCTCTACATTAGTGACCCAAGTACTTAATGACGAAGCAGTATTTTTCATATTCAAAACTGCGTTTAATTGGCGAAGATGTCTCACATAAAACAGCTGCGTAGTCTTTGCCTGGGTGAACATTTTGAAAAGATTTACAATTTATTTGCGAACTAAGACTTCATGATCGTCCTCACAAATCCCGGCAGACCAGCCTACACGGTCTCGTCTGCTCTACCAGACGGCAGACGGTAACAATGTGACCTGTGACCCGGATGTTGACATTTCGTGGCCAGGTCATCTCTGCGATCAAATGTACAATTCAGTGGATTTGTTGTTGTTGTTGCGTTCGCCAGCTTTCAACTCTAACAAAGTCCCTAGAGATTAGGAACTGAATTTTGCGTTTTAATCCATTTTTCCTTGGCAGCCGTGTGCACAGGGGTCCCTCGCCGCACAGGCAGATTTCAGGAAGGAGAAAAAGATAGAGAGACGAGATCAGACCTGAAAGATAAGACCGGGCCTGAGAGATAAACTCATAAATGAAGAACTGAGAAAAAATAAGCTAGGAATAATTCCCGCTAAAGAATACATAAAGAAACAACAGATAAAATAGTTTGGCAACGTGATAAGACAGAAAGACCAAAACACGAGCCATTAATAAATGTGAAAACACTAGACTCAAAGGCCGACCACGAAAAAAGATGGATTGATGGAATATTAGAAACAATAGGAAACAACAGCAGCAGAGGCCAACAGACGAGCTAAAAACAGTAAGTTATATCTTCCCTCGACGCTGAAAGGCAAATTAGGAAGGAAAGAAGAAGTAAAGGCAAACATATGCATCCAGTAGTGGCCTCCATTAGACATAGTTGACTTTAGATTTTGCAGCGCCACTAGGAAATGTTATTTTTCTCTTTTTTTTCGCAGTGTATTCTCTTTTTATATGAACCTGTCTGCTTCTTGCTTGAGTTGGAGATTTAGAGTGTGTTTCCAAAGATTGTGGTCTGCAGCTAATTTTCCCCTGACTGCAGGGTTTATGTTCAGAGTCTTCATGTGGCGTTTACATGCGTCTATAAATCGGAGTTTTGGATGCTCCCAAGTTCTTTTGCCATCTGCTAGTTGTTCATAGTTGCTAGTTTTTCCGGTTGTATCCAAAATGGAGGAATTATATTTCTCCTCCTTGGTATAGAACCGTTGATTAGAGGTTTAACAAGCCACTATCGTAAAAACGATTTTGTTTATGAAACGTAGACCTGATACAACGCATTCGAGAATAAATGTCTAAGGGAAATATTTGGTATAGCGTGGAACGAAGTCAAAACAAACGAGGAAATTAGAAAAATCACCAATCAACCACTAATATCTTCAGTAATCAAGAAAAGACGATGGTCATATGTTGGACATGTGATGAAAAGAGATAATAACCGAATAGCAAAGCAAGCCCTCATGTGGGAAACAACAGGTAAGAGAAAAAGAGGAAGACCCAGAGAGACACTGAGAAGAACATTGCTGAGAGAGGCAAAAGCAGCAGGAATCGGCTCCCTCAATGAGATGGCTGCTTGCACAGAACAGAGATAAATGGCGAGATTTGATGAAATATCTTTAAAAGAATTGAAAACTGCTAGAACAAAAATTTAGATAAGAGAAGGAGCATCTTGGTCTACGCCCTATGGGCCGGCAACGGCTCGAAAGGTCAATAGATAGATTGATAGTTGTTCATAAAGGACATCTTTTGGTAAGCGGCCATCTTTCATACAGTGTAAGTGGCAAGCCAACGTAAACTAAGTTGTTTGAGCAGCGTGTAGATGTTCTGGAGCCGTGTGCGAAACAGAGCCTCCACGTTTGCACTTTTTCCTTTCAAGTGATATCAAGAATACAGTGCTGGCATCGCTTACGGAATGTATTTAACATTCTCTCATGTTTTGCATGAGTTGTCCATGATTCGTTGTCCTATAAAATGGTACTGATGATGCAGGTGTTGTAAACTGCGGCTTTTGTTTTAGTTGTCAGTTTGCTGTTTTGACAAACGCGCCCAGAAAGGTTGGCGAAGGTGGTAGCAGATTTACCAATTCAGGTGTCAAATGCATCAATATGCATAACAATGCTAGTGACATCCGGTCAATATGGCGGATAGGCGATAGGAACCGTTGAGGCTATGTTTGAAAAGCGTTCCTTGTTGCAGTTTCCTCATATTCCAAGTCCGGCTTGCTACCGAAGCTACTGAGTTTAGGGCTCTGTGCAAGCATTTGATAAGGTATGGAAGGAAGGGCTTTTGAAGAAACTGAGAAATTATGGAGTAAATGGCAGGATGTACAAATGGGTCAAGCATACCTGCATAACAGGAGAGCCAGAGTGCAACTGGGTGGTCTTAAGAGTAAGAAGGTCTTATTGCGCCAGGGCGTTCCACAAGGAGGGGTACTATCTCCAACACTTTTTCTGATCTACATCAATGACCTAGTTACTGAACTACCACATGGCATCAAAGTGGCAATGTATGCAGATGACTTGGTAATGTGGTGCACAGAGGAGTATGCAACAGTGGCCTCCAAATTGCTACAAAGAGCTATGAATGCACTGAATTCATGGACAAATAGATGGTGTATCAGCATCAATACAGACAAATGCAGTACTATACTTTTCACTCTCTCCCCAAAACAAAAAGCAGGAGCCATCTACATAAACAATGAGCCTGTGAAAGAAGACATACAAGCTACATATCTCGGAGTTACATTTGATAACTATCTTGGAAACAGCAGATAAATAAGGCAACCCAAAAAGCAAGGAGGAAATTGGCTATTCTAAGAATGTTGTGTGGAACCACATGGGGTGCGAGTGGGAAAATACTCAGTAAAGTTTACCAACAGAGTATACGCCCACATTTAGAATATGGATCATCCGCATGGTGCTCAGCATCAAACACCACATTGCAAGAACTGGATAAAGTACAAAACCAGGCACTTAGGGTCATCACAGGAGCAATGAAATCAACACCAATATTGGAGATGGAGAAAGTGTGGAGGATACCAGCACTGAGAGAACGGAGAGACACAAAGGTGCTGATACAGGCAGAAAAATTTGTATGCATGCCGAGACATCCAATGAAGGACAGATTCCAAAATCTTGCATTGGGACGACTTAAGAGAAGCAGCTTTATCCACCAAGCCAAGCGTATTAGTAGACAAACACCAGACATGCCAAGAGTTGTTAAACCCCTTCTGCCCATACCAGAACAGACTCCCTGGACAGATGAATCAGGATTATCAGTTCAAATACGGACAGAAGTGAAAGGAATAGTTGACAAAGAGGAACAAAATAGTCTACAGCGAAAAACAATAACTCTCAGTTTCCTGGATGAAGAATACCCACAAGACCTATGGATCCGTGTGTACACAGATGGATCAGCACAGAATGCAGTAAAGAATGGGGAGCAGGTGCATATATAGAGTACCCAAATAACACTAGGGATATGAATAAAATAGCAACAGGGAAATATTGTCACAATTATGATGCAGAAATACAAGCAATAAGGTTGGCAATAGAAAAACTGCTGAACAGTAATCTTAGCCCACAGCCTGTAGTGTTTTTGACAGATGCAAGATCAGTACTCCAGGCACTACAATCCAGAAAATTACCACATCTGCAGACCTTATTGACTGAACTCTGCAAGCACCACAGGGTTGCCCTGCAGTGGATCCCGTCTCACTGTGGAATACCAGGAAATGAGAAAGCAGATCAGTTGGCAAAGGAAGGTTCAACAGGCACACAACTAGATACACCAGTTACATACCATCATAAGAAACAGATAATCAAATCAATCAGAGGACCACAAGCCCCAAATCAGGATGCCTTTCATAATATGAATAGATATGAACAAGTTATCATTATACGCCTAAGAACAGGACATAATCGACTCCATAGTCACATGTATACAAAATTCAAGATCGGCACATCAACTACTTGTACATGTGGACAGGCACCCCAGACTGCTGAACACATACTTCAAGACTGCACTGAATATAGTAGACTGAGGAAAATCCATTGGCCCATAGATACAACACTACAGACAAAACTATATGGGCCACTGCAAGAATTACAAGACAGTAAAATTTATACAGGAAACGACATTGCAGATATAGACAATACTTCAGGCGAACGAAAGATAGATAGGGCTCTGTGCACACTGAGAGCTGTGTGTTCCACCCGGATCGTGTTTCGATTGTTTACGGTGAATGATATCGTATGACAGTTTGGCTGCGTTCACTTTTGGTGTGGTTACGCCTTATGTCTTTTGGCGTGTTCTGTAGCTGCTATGCTGGGGACTGCAGCTGCCTTTCTTCATTTGGATCCTTCAATGCCATGAGATGTTTAATTCGGATGATTTCAATGATATGGACGGTTGAGCAATTATGGATTTTAGTTCATTTGCAGTGATACCGGGGCCTTCGATTAACTACAATTACAATGATAAGCTGCTGTAAAGTTAATGATAAGAATGAAAATAAAACAAGAGGGGGGGGGGTGTGTTTACAATCATTGTGTATTTTTTTGAGGTTTTGTTTTTGTCGAACAGCTTCTCTCGTGGCTAATTCCACCAATGTTTGACAAACACACACGACCACAGAATGAACAAGTCAGGCCCACTGGTCCACAGGGTTTTCTATCCTATTTTGTGAGTCTTTTCTCTTCTAAGTTTTGCCTTAGCACAGTCTCGAATGATGTTATACCATTCCTTATACATGCTCTCCATGATGTACGATCACTTGCCAGATGTTCCCAATCATATTCACAGACGGAGAAGTCATTCAGAGATGATTTACAGATATCTCTATATCGTAGTTTAAGTCTGCCGATTTGTCCTTTTCCGTGTGTTAGTTCACCATATAGTATTTAGTGCTTTCTTCCTCATTTCACTTTGTCTACTCTGCCTGGGCGTGGAATATGGAGATAGTGCTTTAATTAGGTGAGGGTGAACATAATCTTATAAGATGAGCGATGAGTTGATGCGATGATATGAAATGAGGGCAGTTCGTTTGATGGCAGATTGGAGGACCCATTCAAGATAGAAACAGTGGCTTAAGATACTTAACATCAGGTGGGCCTGCTGGAGAAAATCTGTATCGTCCTGGCAAATGCGGCGAGGTCGTAACATCTTAGAAAATAGAATAGAATCTCTGCATGAAGATGGTGCCAGATTTGATCGGTCATGGCTGAGACCGCCAGAGATGGCTCATGGTGTCAAATCTGATCGGTCATGGCTGAGGCTGTCAGAGATTATTCATGGTGTCAGATCTGATTGATCATGGCTGAAGCTGTCAGAACTGGTTCATGGTGTTAGATCTGATTGATCATGGCTAAGACCGTCAGAGATGGCTCGTAGCGCCATATCTGATCGATCATGGCTGAGACCGTCAGAGATGGCTCATGGCGTCAAATCTGAACGGTCATGGCTGAGGTTGTCAGAGTTAGCTCATGGTGTCAGATCTGATCGGTCATGGCTGAGGCTGTCAGAGATGGTTCATCGTGTCAGAGCTGATCGGTCATGGCTGAGGCTGTCAGAACTGATTCATGGTGTAAAATCAAATCGGTCATGGCTGAGGCTGTCAGAGATAGTTCATGGTGTCAGATCTGATCGGTCATGGCTGAAGCTGTCAGAGATGGTTCATGGTGTCAGATCTGATCGGTCATAGCTGAGGCTGTCAGAGATGGTTCATGGTGTTAGATCTGATCGGTCATAGCTGAGGCTGTCAGAGATGGTTCATGGTGTTAGATCTGATCGGTCATAGCTGAGGCCGTCAGAGATGGTTCATGGTGTTAGATCTGATCGGTCATGGCTGAAGCTGTCAGAGATGGTTCATGGTGTCAGAGATGGTTCATGGTGTTAGATCTGATCGGTCATAGCTGAGGCTGTCAGAGATGGTTCATGGTGTCAGAGATGGTTCATGGTGTTAGATCTGATCGTCATAGCTGAGGCTGTCAGAGATGGTTCATGGTGTTAGATCTGATCGGTCATGGCTGAAGCTGTCAGAGATGGTTCATGGTGTTAGATCTGATCGGTCATAGCTGAGGCTGTCAGAGATGGTTCATGGTGTTAGATCTGATCGGTCATAGCTGAGGCTGTCAGAAATGGTTCATGGTGTTAGATCTGATCGGTCATGGCTGAGGCTGTCAAAGATGGTTCATGGTGTTAGATCTGATCGGTCATGGCTGAGGCTGTCAGAGATGGTTCATGGTGTCAGATCTCATCGGTCATGGCTGAAGCTGTCAGAGATGGTTCATGGTGTCAGATCTGATCGGTCATAGCTGAGGCTGTCAGAGATGGTTCATGGTGTTAGATCTGTTCGGTCATAGCTGAGGCTGTCAGAGATGGTTCATGGTGTTAGATCTGATCGGTCATGGCTGAGGCTGTCAGAGATGGTTCATGGTGTTAGATCTGATCGGTCATAGCTGAGGCTGTCAGAGATGGTTCATGGTGTTAGATCTGATCGGTCATGGCTGAGGCTGTCAGAGATGGTTCATGGTGTCAGATCTGATCGGTCATGGCTGAAGCTGTCAGAGATGGTTCATGGTGTCAGATCTGATCGGTCATGGCTGAGGCTGTCAGAGATGGTTCATGGTGTTAGATCTGATCGGTCATAGCTGAGGCTGTCAGAGATGGTTCATGGTGTCAGAGATGGTTCATGGTGTTAGATCTGATCGGTCATGGCTGAGGCTGTCAGAGATGGTTCATGGTGTTAGATCTGATCGGACATGGCTGAAGCTGTCAGAGATGGTTCATGGTGTTAGATCTGATCGGTCATGGCTGAGGCTGTCAGAGATGGTTCATGGTGTTAGATCTGATCGGTCATGGCTGAAGCTGTCAGAGATGGTTCATGGTGTTAGATCTGATCGGTCATGGCTGAGGCTGTCAGAGATGGTTCATGGTGTTAGATCTGATCGGTCATAGCTGAGGCTGTCAGAGTTGGTTCATGGTGTTAGATCTGATCGGTTATAGCTGAGGCTGTCAGAGTTGGTTCATGGTGTTAGATCTGATCGGTCATAGCTGAGGCTGTCAGAGTTGGTTCATGGTGTTAGATCTGATCGGTCATAGCTGAGGCTGTCAGAGTTGGTTCATGGTGTTAGATCTGATCGGTTATAGCTGAGGCTGTCAGAGTTGGTTCATGGTGTTAGATCTGACCGGTCATAGCTGAGGCTGTCAGAGATGGTTCATGGTGTCAGATCTGATCGGTCATAGCTTAGGTTGTCAGAGATAGCTCATGGTGTCAAATCTGATCAATCATGGCTGAGGCTGTCAGAGATGGTTCATGGTGTCAGATCTGATTGGTCATAGCTGAGGCTGTTAGAGATGGTTCATGGTGTGAGATCTGATCGGTCATGGCTGAGGCTGTCAGATATGGCTCATGCTGCCATATCTGATCGATCCTGCCGCAGCTGGTCTCAACCACGGCCAACTACAGTGTTACTTAGGCCTGCTAGCTGAGAGGGGTTTCCGGGTCACACACACCATATGACGTCTTTAGTTATCGAGCTCTAGACGTCATTTTACACAAAATCGCCACTGCATGCAATGCTGAAAACGTTACAATTTTTTTGGGGTGATCATTTTAAACTCGCAGACCTTATGGAAGCTAGAGTTGGCTGTGTCTAAAACACACACATAACATACACACAGAAACAAGTAACACAAGACATCACTGCAGCAATTTTCTTTTTTGTTTTATTTTATGAAGCAACTTTTCTTGTTTGTAAGTTTCAAATTGCGTCTTGGGTGGAACCAACAGCGCAAGGGAAATAATTGCAAAACATAACATACGACAAAGTTAAAATACAGCACAATACAACAGCTGACTTAATGAGCCTACTGACCGGTTGTATACCATCAGTCCGCAGACGGCACAACATTACACATCAACGAGAGAGAAAGATAACACACACAAAAATTAAATTAAATAAAAAAAGGTGACACACATTAAGATATTCTTCTGGAACTTCCAGGCAGCAGCATAAAGCCATATCTCTACTTCTTTATCTTTCTGTTTATATATTTCGTTGTAACTTTCAAATATAACACGTCTGACTATTTATTAATTAGTATTAATAATTGTCCACAAACTAGTTAATGGTTCTTTCTTTGGTTATGGAAGGCCCCGGTATCACTGCAAACGAATTAAAATCCATAATAGCTCAACCGCCCGTGCCAGTGGAATCATCCGAATTACTAACTCATCTCCCAAACAAAGAAAGGTAGCTGTAGTCCCATCACTAGTTAATACCGTAACTTACTACCCTAACCCATCTGTCCACAATGTGACTATACAACACATTTGTGTTATAGTGAGTTTGTTAACATGGTAGCAGTACTTTACCTTTCTGTTGCACCGCGTTTGTCCGTATTGAAAACAAAACATACGTTTTTTATATTTATTGTAACATAAGTCAAGTAAAGAGCCCCCGTCACGCCAAGTGGTGAATATGGTGTTAGTGACCATACATTTCACAGACCTTCGGGGTAATGTGATCGGTATTACGTCCATGCCGCTTTACTTTCCCAGAAAAAATCCGGTACCCATTTAAGGCTGGGTGAACCCGGAAGCCGTGGCTCCCTATTTTATTGTAACATGATCATTAATATATTGTACATTATTTTAACATTCCATTGTAACAAATGCATCCTCTTAACTTTCCATATAACAAATTTATCTGTAAGTGTAACAAACAGTACAGCAACTTTCTGTTGTAGCACATTTGTCTATATTGTAAGTATATGTAATATGTATATTGTAAGTTATAATAATTGTAAGTTTGTTAACATAGTAACAGTACCAGGTTTGATCAAATTGTAACAGTACCCTAACTTTCTGTTTTAACGAATTTGCTAACAAAGAACAAGTACTTTAACAATCTCTTTTAACAAGATTGTTCTTACTGAAATAGCACCTAAACTGTCTGTTGTTACAGATTTGTTAATAATGTAAAAGTATTTTAACTGTCAATTTGTAACAGATTTGTTAATAATGTAAAAGTATTTCAATTGTCAATTTGTACATTTTAACTGTCAATTTGTAACAGATTTTTTAATAATGTAAAAGTATTTTAACTGGCAATTTGTAACAGATTTGTTAATAATGTAAAAGTATTTTAACTGTCAATTTGTACATTTTAACTGTCAATTTGTAACAGATTTGTTAATAATGTAAAAGTATTTTAACTGTCAATTTGTAACAGATTTGTTAATAATGTAAAAGCATTTTAACTGTCAATTTGTAACAGATTTGTTAATAATGTAAAAGTAGTATTCTAACATTCAAATGTAACAAATTGACCTATAATGTGATACATTAACATTCTGATGTAATAAGGTGGTCTGTATTGTACCAGTATGTGTTAAGCCAACTTCTCCAACATAGAAACAACAGCACTTTCCCAAGCCACAATCCTTGTTTCATTATCATCATGTGCCATACTGGTTGGCGTAGTGATGTCCTTCCACAATCTTCTATTTGCAGTACATCATATCAAATCTGTTGTTGAATGTTTTCTATGCCAAGACACCAAGCTATCTAGTATCATCTCTCTTAGTCGTCCGTAATCTCTATTTCTCTGTATTTTGCCGGTTGTAACCAAGTATTCCAACATTCCTCTTCTCATGAAGTGATAGAAAAATGTTGATTGTTTTTCTGATGTTTTTTAAAAGCTCCATTTTAGTGTTGGCCTCTTTGAGAATCTCCTCATTGGTCTTTTTAGTTGTTCAGGGAGGGAACTCTCAACATTCTTCTGAAAAATCCCATCTCTGTGGCCTCTAATCATCCTTTCATCTGTCTACTGTCCATGATTCACTTCCATAGGCCAGGACTGGCACTCTATATAGCGCCGATTAACCTATTAAATAAAGCCAATCTCATGTAAATGTGCACAAGTGAGCCATACCATAACATACACTAAAGAAAAAGGAAATTATAATCACAACCTGAATTATATAAAAATCACATATGGAAATTAAGTATAAATAACTCACAAAAAAAGAGGATTAAATTATGAACAGTTATAAGAAACATACGAGAAAATACACAAACTAATAGGTTAATTTTAGAATATGCCATTTGTGGAATTTATCCATCTGTGGTTGCCCTGAAGTGTCACTGGAGAAAGGAGCAATGTAGAATATAATCTGATGTCTGTTAATGTTGTATTGCTTGTTAGTTTAGTTAATTCCCTTTCAGAAGATACAGTGTCGTTTATGGATGTATCTGGATGATGTTAGAATAGAAAAGTTTTGTTCTTGCATGTGTCTCTTGCCTCTAAAGCTGTTAATCAATTCGCCTGTTGCTTCATTCCATGACATTCTCTTCAGCTGTCTTCTATCTTCTCTGTCTGATTTGTTCATTCTCTCCAACCCATTTTTTTGTCCACTTGTCACAAAAAGTCCACTCTTTTCCTCTTTGTTATGCAATTAAAAAAAGGTTAGTTGTGTTGTGGTTTGATCTTTCCACCTCATCACGTGGTCAAATCATTTTATCAGTTGTTTCTTTATGTACTCTATGGTGGAAATTATTCCTAGCTTTTTTCTCAGTTCTTCATTTCTGATCTTATCCTATCATTTTTCTAACACATTTCATCTCAGTAGTGGCTATTTTTCTTAACATTTTTGAATCTAGAATCCTGGTCTGACATTGATAGCACAACATTGGGAAGAAGACTGTTGTAGAGTGCCCGTTTTGCCTCTAGAGTTATCTCCATGGTAGGCTATACTAACTTGCTGTTACAAACTTTTGTAGACATATAACTATAAAGACTATAAAGCAGACACTAATTTAGCACATGTGTTACAAATGGGTTTAACACACTGTGGTACAGCTGTTTTTCCACATGTTTTTAAATTGTAAATAACAGAAAGAAAATAAATGAAAATTTATCAAAAACACAAGGTTTGTTTAAACAATTTGCCCAGGAAGCCAGAAAAGAAGTTACAAATAAGAGAATTACAAGGTTGTAGTGGAAATAATCGTGGGAACATCAACAGATTAAAAGCAGCAAGAACTGACTCCTGGTTTCTTGCATCAGTAACTAGAGCCATGTTTTTCAGCTTGAGGTATAGAATGTGTTAATAAAAAAAAAAGTAAAGTACCTCCGTCACACCAAGTGGCATATAGTGAATATGGTGTTAGTGACCATAAATTTTACAGACCTTCAACACATGATTTTTGGGGTAATGTGGTCGGTATTACGCCTGTGCTGCTTTACTTTCCCATAAAAAAATCTGGTACCCATTAAAGGCTGGGTGAACCTGGAAGCCGTCGGTTGGGATCGAACCCTACCTCTTGTCCTTTGTAGTCCAGTTCACTAACCACTGAGCTAGAATGTGTTAATAGCTTTGATTAACATGGTATGTGTTTACTTTCAGGTACTAAGCCAGAGCATTTTGAAGTGAAAAAGTGTGGTGTTCCTTGCTGAATTATCTTCTGTAAAGCAGGTACCCATTTATCAGCAGGGGTTGATTGAGACGTGCTCATCAGAAGGTGAATTAAGTCTTTGGATCATGAAGATGGCATACAAGTACTACAATTTTATTATGTTCACTCAAAATACAAAAAAGATGGCCAAGATGCCTGTCCAGCAATTAAGCTGATTGCGGGCAGCAACCCCCAGCTGACTGCATGCATCAGAATCAGCAAACAACGTAGCAGATCAAGGCCCTGCCCCATAACTCCTGTAGTGCCCCTTGGAAACAGACAATCCAGCCTAGCCAAGCAAGTCAGGATCAAAGAGGGAAGGCAACTCTAAACTCAAAAATGCAGAGCTGAAGTTGGATGTCTTTGGCCAAAAGTTGCAAATAAACCACAATGCAATACATCTGTACCCACATAGATCCTTTTAAGAGCAGATGACAAACTGTTCATTCGTTTAGTAGTCTTCGAGTGATTGCTAGAAAGAAAGAAAACACCAACAAAAAATCCCCTCCAATTTAAATCCTGGCCATTCAAATGACGAACATCCCTACACAAGATTTCTATATCCACTAATTATTTTTAATGCAAACCTTCACCGCACACACCTGATTTTGGGTTTGAAACTTTCTCAAACCTCTCCCTTCTACAAAAACAAATATGGCACAATATTTGTACAATACAACACATTTTTACTAAACATCTATTTAACATTACTTCCAACATCCACACAGTGTTACTTTAATGTCTTAATAACACACTCCATAACCTATATAACATTACCTAAACATCTATATATAAATTCAATTCAACACTCATATAAAATAATTTCTCATCCATGTAACATTACTTCAACACTCACATAAAATAATTTCTCATCCATATAACATTACTTCAACACTCATATAAAATAATGTATCATCCATATAACATTACTTCAACACTCACATAAAATAATGTATCATCCATATAACATTACTTCAACACTCACATAAAATAATTTCTCATCCATATAACATTACTTCAACATTCATACAACATCACTTCAATATCTATATAACACTGCTTCAACACCTGTATTACATTACATCAACATGCATACAACATTACTTTAGTATGCATGCAACATTACTTCAACATCACTTCAATATCTATACAACTTTATCTCAAAATCCATACAACATTACTTTAGTATGCATGCAACATTACTTCAACATCACTTCAATATCTATACAACTTTATCTCAAAATCCATACAACATTACTTCAACACCTGTATTACATTACTTCATAATCCATAAACAATACTTTCAACATTCATATATCATTACAACTTAGTTCGGCTTGTTGCAGGAGCTACTGAGTTAAGTGCTCTGTGCACACCGTCAGCTGTGTGTTTCCTCTGTTTTAATCGTGTTTCGATATTCCAATTGTTTACGATGAACAATGGTATCGTATGACAGGGAACAGTTGGCTGTGTTCACTTTCTGTGCAGTTTCGCCTTATGTCTTTTGGCGTGTGCTGAGATTGCTATGATGGGGACTACAGCTACCTTTCTTTGTTTGGCAGATGAGTTAGTAATTCGGATGATTCCACTGGCACGGGCGATTGAGCAATTATGGATTTTAATTCGTTTGCAGTGATACCGGGGCCTTCCATAACCATACAACTTATTCTCATACAATTCTTACACAACGAGATTATAAACATCTCTACTCTACATTTACTGTAAACAAATTACAACATAGATATAAATAATGAGTTTTACTGAATGTCTATTTTTCTGAACAACTATGTCAAGTGCCTACGCATCATTGCCGATTTCTGTGGTAGAACATAGTCACTGCTGGGATCTGATGCAATCATAAGAACAGAATGACATTTCATTTTAAGAATTCAATAGAATTTCAATACATCTCTACACTCTAATAACAGAGATCTCGCTCGCTACTAAACTTGGCATTTTCTCAATAATTCTAACACCAATGAAAACACTGCAATGAAATTTGAAAAGGAGAAAGTTCATCGAGTAAGAAATGAAAGGAAATGTGCCTGTAGAGTGTGGCATCTAATTGTTGTGAAAAGCCTGCCTGAAGTGTATTTCTGACGATCTCTGTCATTTGATTGAGGTTGTCTATACAGTACAGTTGTTTGTTGTGAGTGCTAGTGTACAGTACGCATGAGTTCACACAGGATAGATTGGAAATGCGTTGGTCTAGTCTGGAGGATAGACTGTCTAGTGGTAAAACCATTATAGAAATGCTGAGTTCAGTAGTGAGATACCCTATACAATCCTTCACACCACTAGATGAGGTCATAACCTCTGTACACTTCTGGGATATAATCCTTCAATTTTCTTGCATCTATAATCCTTGCATGCAAGAAGAATCAAATATAATCCTTCAAGTTTCTTGCATCTATAATCCTTGCACACAAGTAGGATTTAATATAATCTTTATACAACCTTTGACAGCTTTTATAACCTTAGCATATCTATATATTTTAATATAACCGTTGTAAGCTAACAGAATCCAATAAATTGTCCTTGTACACTATTATGATCTATATTAATCCCTGGATACATTTAGGATCTAACATAATCCTCACAAAGTTCTCAGAATTTAAAATAATCCTCACACACCTCAAGGATTTAATATAATTCCCTTTGTACTATTATGATCCAACACACAAACACACACCATAGAGAAATTGCACAATCTCAATACACTCTGGGGACCCATAGCCTACCAAGACATTCTTAGATTTTACCATACTCCTTGCATAAGCTATGACCTAATTTATTATATAATACAAGACCAAATGATTTTTTTTTTTTCATTCGCCAGATTTTTACCTCTGATGAGTCCCTAGAGACTAGGACTGAATTTTGCGTATTAATCCATTTTTCCCTAGGAGCCATGTGCACAGGGGTCCCCTGCCGCACAGGCAGATAATTCCTATGTACTCTCCTGACAGCTAATATAATCCTTGCACACTTCTAAAATGTAATCAAATCCTTTATATACTTCTAGGATCCAACAGAATCCTTGCACACAACTATAATCCTAAAAAATCTTTAATACTATAATCTAATAAAACAGTGATTTCATACATATTTAATCCTATAAATCCCCTTTAATCTTTCTAAAATTCAATATAATTCACACACATTCATGGAATTCACATAATAACAGTAAATAGAATTCATGCAACCCCCCACCCTTACTTGTAATGTAGGTTTTGAATACAAACACACCTCCCCCTCCCGCCCACCTTTTTTTTTTTTTTAAAGGAAAACAAAGTTACTATAAACTGTCATGAAATTATTGCAAATGTAAAATTATTGCACACAAAATTATATTGCACATTTGAAAAAAAATATTGTTTAAAATTGATGACTTAAAAAAAAAGAAAGGGAATGAATAAAGTCAAAATTATTATGAGCATATAAGACCAGACAACTGGAACGTGATCATTAGAATATGAAGTTATTAAATGATTGAGGTTGTAATGTGATAGATAAATAAATAAAGTAATTAATTGTTAGGTACAGTCATAGCAAAAAACTGGATAATAATTAACAAGGCAACAAAACAGCGAATTAACTACAGAATGCTTGGACATGAGTTGACAGATTGGCTAACAAAAGAGCTGGCATGGAAAGCTATAAATGAATATACTTTTTATAGGAAAAAACAGAATATGCTTTTTTTTTTAGAAAAAAAATAAAAACAAAAATCTATTACAGGATTATCCAATCTATGTCGTCTACCAGGGATCGATGGAGAACTATAACTGAAGACAAAGCAACATATAACAAAATAACTTTTTTTTTAAAAAAAAAAAAGAAAACACATATATAACATAATTTATTCTGTCAATATGATCTGTCAGGGCTCAAAAGAGAACCATAACTGAAGAGAAAGCAACATATAAAAAGTTATTTATTTTAAAAGGAAAAATAAAAAAAATATAACATTATACTATCTTGTGAGGGAATCAAAGGTGAACTAAAAATAAAAACACAAAAAATAAAGGAATATATTTAAAAATATACTTTTTGTAGACAAAAAAATCTGTTATAGCATTAAACAGTCTACATGGTCTTCCAGGGGATTAAAGGGGAACTCAGGCCAACAAAAAGATATAACAGTATAGTTTCTTGAGGAAAAGAGAGACATAATCCATTACAGCATTATTCAGTCTATATGATCTTCTAGGGGATTGTCTGAAAGACTGGAAACTAAGGCCACAAGCACAGCCACCATAAGTGCACAGGTTTATTTTATTTTCCTCTCAGGCCAAAGACATAGTTAAGAAAGTCATAGACCTCCACGATTGATGATTAGTTGCTGGTTCTTGTAGTTCATTGTTTCATCGTCCCATAGTTGAGCCTTTCCTATTAATTGTTCTGCATAGCGATTCTCTTGATTGACCTTGTTTTCTTCTAGCAGATGGTTTCCACATTAATGCCAGAAGGGGAGTCTTTCTTTCTTCATTCATTCTTAGCACATGACCAATGTATTTCCAACACCTTCTTCTTATAAAAAAGTTAATTACTCTCATCACGCCAAGTGGCGTATAGGGAATATGGTGTTAGTGACCATAAATTTTACAGACCTTCGGCACATGATTTTTAGGGTAATGTGGTCGGTATTACGCCTGTGCTGCTTCACTTTTCCAGAAAAAAAATCCGGTACCCATTAAAGGCTGGGTGAACCTGGAAGCCGTCGGTTGGGATCGAACCCTACCCCTTGTCCTTTGTAGTTTCTTCTTATAAACCTCAACACATATTCTTGTTTTGATTCATCTATCTGTTAATTTGAGCTGTATTCTTTCCAGTTTATGTCTGACATCCTACAGACACATTTGCTTCAGAAGATATTTCTGTTTCCGGCTCAAAATGGAGACATTACTTATCTCCTCTCTTGCAATGGATGGTTGATCAGTGGCCTAACAAGTCACTATCATAAAACATTGCTTGTTATCGAAATGGAAAGTCAAATGCACAAGTGTACAGAGTCTTCTTCTATCCTTCCTCCTATGCCGTTGGCGTCAAGGGGAGATACAATCTGCGATTCTTTGCTCTTCTGTTGGCCTCTTCTGGTATTATCCCTCCTAGTGACTCTAGTATTCCAGATACAATCTGCGATTCTTTGCTCTTCTGTTGGCCTCTTCTGGTATTATCCCTCCTAGTGACTCTAGTATTCCAGATACAATCTGCGATTCTTTGCTCTTCTGTTGGCCTCTTCTGGTATTATCCCTCCTAGTGACTCTAGTATTCCAGATACAATCTGCGATTCTTTGCTCTTCTGTTGGCCTCTTCTGGTATTATCCCTCCTAGTGACTCTAGTATTCCAGATACAATCTGCGATTCTTTGCTCTTCTGTTGGCCTCTTCTGGTATTATCCCTCCTAGTGACTCTAGTATTCCCTTTATCCATCTTTCTCGGTCTTCCTCTTAATCTGGCGTTTTTGTAGCATTTGTTTATGGCTCTTTGAGTCATTGTTAGTTCTTTTTGTCTTGTTATGTGGCCGAACCAATTTATCTGTTGTTTCTTTATGTATTCGATGGCTGGTTCAATTTCGAGTTTCTTCCTCAGGTCGGTGTTTCTTATTCTGTCCCTTTTAAGCTGTTTCCTGTCATTCTTCAGACACATTTCATTTCGGTGGTCAATATCTATCTTATTGTTCTAGAGTCCAGCGTTCAATTCTGGCACTGATAGCACAGAGTTGGTAGAAAAATTGATTTGTATATTGCCCTTTTTGCTTCCGTAGTTATTGCTTTGTTTTTCAATAGTGTTGATACTTGGCCTATAACTTGGCATGCTTTGTTACACCTTATATCTATCTGTCTCTTCCTTTTGAGCTGAAGGCAGAAACTCTAGATTCCATATGTCTGACAATCCTTGTTTCAAGTATCACATCTTGCACAGGACTCACATTGTATCTTGCCATATATCCCTGGTCTGGGCGAGCTGCTCAATCTCGGTAAGGGAGTTGATACCTGCCGCTGTTGCCTCTTGCCTCAGAGTTCTTTTTAGTTTTTCTCTAGGCTGACCTCTTTTACCTTCTGATTCCCATATGAGAGCTTGCTTTGAGGTTCTCTTGTTGTCTACAAATCACATGACAGGACAGGAACAATGAGTAACTGAACACTTTGATGGTTGCGGCTAAGTGGATGTGGGAATACCCCAACTGAAGTAACACCAGTGCAAACCAAAGTGCAAGACGCTAAAATCAGACAAACATGGAGCCATGAGGAGAGGAAAATACACAATAGTCAAGGATGCCCTCAAGAACCATTGGTGCTACATTCTTTATATTTCCAGTGCCGTTAGACAGCACACAGGGCTTGTAGAGTCTCCCACCATTAGTCTCTATTTTGGGTGAGCTGTTCGATTATAGAGAGTGAGTCTATGTCTGCCAACCTTGCCTCTTTTGTTAGAGTTCTTTTCAGTGTTTCTCAAGGTCATCATCTTTTCCTTGACCTGGTGTTTCTCATTTGAGAGCTGCTTAGTTATCCTCTGGTTGTTTCTTCTAAATACATGCTCGACATATGTCCATCTTCTTTTCTTATGGAAAGATGAGATAAATAATTGCATGACCATTTCTTTTATTTCAGCATTAGTCTTGAATTCATTTCATTTAATGCACAGTATCTGTCTTAGGCGTTTGTTTTCAAATGTGTTGAGTTATGTGTTTCTGCGTTACACATAATTAAAGGTCCACTACTGCAGAATGGTCAATCTAGTGTTGAGGTACAGCTCTTGCCTCAGACACTGAAGGGTGCCTGGTTTAAGCCACATCTGGAATGATCAAGAGATTGTCATAGTTACCCCCTGATTACAAAGTAGGTGAAAATGAGTACTCAGTCCTACCTGATTCTGATGATAAAAAATCAAAGTCCTATGTTAAAGATAAGCACATAAACTGCCCTGGCAGTTAAAAATTCTTTTTCTTCCGTGATCACAACGTTAACTCAGGCTGGGGTTCCAGATTTTGTTATGAAGTTTGCAGTCTGTTTCAGGGATATAGACCCACCACAGTTCCTCTTCCAAGTGAGTAGGGGCGGACCATGTTTACTTCATCAAATCTTTGTAGCAGGGGCAGTCTTGTAGAAAGTGTTTTCCTGTCATTTCTGCTAGAATGCAGTTAAAAACTTTTTAAAAAAATAGTAGGCTGTATGCTGTTGCCTGGACACAATTATTAAAAAAAAAAACATAAAAAGACAAATTTCTACCATCATTCACATTAACTAACCTCGGAAATTACCCTGGAGACCTCATCAGAGTTTCGGAACTTGATCACTGTTATGAGATCTTTCTGTGTTGCCAGGTAAGGAATTAGAATGCTCATAGACATGTCTGAGTGTAGTGATGGTGGTTCTAACATAGAGTACAATACATCATTAAAGTATCTGGTTTTTTAGCACAAGAAAGGCCAAAAGTCAATATACAACGAGCCAACACTAAAAAAGCTATACAGCAAAATTTCAGACTCTCAGCAAGTCTCTACCACACTGCAAGAACCAACAAATGTAATGAAAACAGCTTTCAAGTTTGCCCAAAGGTGTTCGTTGGTGATACTTTAGGTGTTTGGGTAGGTGATACTTTAGGTGTTTGGGTAGGTGATACTTTAGGTGTTTGGGTAGGTGATACTCTAGGTATGTGGGTAGACGATACATTAGGTATGTGGGTAGATGATACTTTAGGTATGTGGGTTGGTGATACATTAGGTATGTGGGTAGATGATATATTAGGTATGTGGGTTGGTGATACATTAGGTATGTGGGTAGACGATACATTAGGTATGTGGGTAGATGATACTTTAGGTATGTGGGTTGGTGATACATTAGGTATGTGGGTTGGTGATACAATAGGTATGTGGGTAGATGATGCTTTAGGTATGTGGGTAGATGATACTTTAGGCATGTGGGGTGATGATACTTTAGGTATGTGGGGTGATGATACATTAGGTATGTGGGTAGATTATACTTTAGGTATGTGGGTTGGTGATACATTAGGTATGTGGGTTGATGATGCTTTAGGCATGTGGGCTGTGATACTTTATGTATTTTTCATTGATAATGTATCATTCAGTACAGCCCCCCTACAAGGTCATAGTTATTAGATTTAATGTTGGCACACCAGAACCGCAGGTCACAAATGAGGATGACGCAACTGCAACAAAACTGTCGTTGCATGTTCACTGGTTTTCATGAAATTCACATCAACTCCATGTTCTGTTGGAGTGCGTTTTGGAAATGGTTAATAAGAATGATTTATGGGAATGGTTAATGAGAATGGCTGATAGGAACAGTTAATGAGAATGACTAATGTGTCCTCCTCCTTTTTCGTTGTTCACTTTGAAAAGGGCATTTATTGCACTGAGTCAAAGCTGTACTCTAACATTTCTGCCTTTTGACCCAATGCATCCAACTTCATCATATTCATGGCATTATATGAGATCAGGTTTGCCTTCCCTCTTAATAAATTTGCCAGGGTAAGTTGCTGTTTCTGGGAGCTCCAGATGGAGGTGAAGTGGGGTTTTAGTCAACTTTGGTTTTCTTCCCTCCATACTTTATATGGGATTTGCTTCACACTTTATATTGTATTCCCTCCATATTTTTTTAAGGGCTTACCTCCACACTTTATATTGTATTCCCTCCATATTTTTTTAAGGGCTTACCTCCACACTTTATATTGTATTCCCTCCATATTTTTTTAAGGGCTTACCTCCACACTTTATATTGTATTCCCTCCATATTTTTTTAAGGGCTTACCTCCACACTTTATATTGTATTCCCTCCATATTTTTTTAAGGGCTTACCTCCACACTTTATATTGTATTCCCTCCATACTTTATTTTATTTTTTTATTTTTTTCGTTCACAGCTTTGACCTCTGATGAAGTCCCTAGAAACTAGGAACTGAATTTTGTGTGTTAATCCATTTTTCCCTGGCAGCTGTGTGCACAGGGGTCCCTCGCTGCACAAGCAGATAACTCAGACTTCAGAGGTACTCATATTTTTTCCGTCGATGAGTAATTGATGTTTGAAGCCAGGTTTCACTGCTGAGACCAGGGGTGGCTGCCGCAGAGAGAAATCATAAATAAAAATCCCAACCGGTATAGCCGGGATTTGAGCCCATAACTTCTCTGTCTCGAAGCCGGCGTCTTGCCTCAAGACCAAGACCTCCACACTTTATAAGAGATTCCCTCTACATTTTATAAGGCTTTCAAGTTCTTCTCTCTACACATTATAAGGATTTCCCTCCACACTTTAAGTTTTCCTCTCTACACATTATAAGGAATTCCCTCCTGGTTTTATAAGGATTTCCCTCCACACTTTAAGTTTTCCTCCCCACACATTATAAGGAATTCCCTCCACGCATTAAGTTCTTCTCTCCACACATGATAAGGGATTTCCTCCTAGTTTTATAAGGGATTCTCTCAACACTTTGTAAGGGCTTCCTTCTACACCTCAAAGCATATAAATGATATTATGCTAGTGCCTATATTTATCATTTTCAGCTGCTTTCAAACCTCATTCTTTGATCAACCTCATTAATTCTTCCCAATCCTCTAAAAGCCTAAATTTCAACTGCTTTAATTTTCTTTTCTGTTTTCTTATTTAATGTCCATGTTTCTGCACCGTACAAGAATATTGAGTAGATAAAAAAAAAAAGTTAAGAGCCCCGTCACGACAAGTGGCATATAGGGAATATGGTGTTAGTGACTATAAATTTTACAGACCTTCGGCAAATGATTTTTGGGGTAATATGGTTGGTATTACACCCGTGCCACTTTACTTTCCCAGAAAAAATTATGGTACTCATTTAAGGCTAGGTAAGCCTGGAAGCCAATCGATCAGGATTGAACCTGACATCTTGTCCTTTGTAGTCCAGTTCACTAACCACTGAGCTATTGCTGCTCCCATATTGAGTATTGAGAATAACACTTTATTTTTCTCACTTTTAGTCCTGATGTTAATGTTTTAATGTAGGTATATATTTTATGCTATTAAAATCCTTTATGAAATTTCTATTCTTTTATTTATCTTGTACTATTATATCTATCTATTGACCTTTCGAGCCGTAGCCGACCCATAGGGCGTTGACCAAGATACTCCTTCTCTTATCTGAATTTTTGTTCTAGCAGTGTTCAATTTTTTTAAAGATATTTTATCAAATCTCGCCATTTGTCTCTGTTCTGTGCAAGCAGCTCTATCTCATTGAAGAAGCCAATTCCTGCTGCTTTTGCCTCTCTCAGCAATGTTCTTATCAGGTCTACGTTTCATTAACAAAATCGTTTGTACTATTATATACTGGATATAAATGGGAAGGCAAATCCGTCACATGACGAGGATGGATGCATTGGGCTAAAGGTTAAAATATTTCAGGTACATTGTAAACTGAAATGCAACACAACAAATTTCCGTTAAGAGGAAACTACAAATGAGCTCTGCAGCAGTTTCCCCAAGTAATGTATGTGGAAGTGATTTAAAGTAGAACTTGAGTCACATAATATGCTGTTGATGGGCATGATGATGAAGAACAAATGATAACTAATTGTTCAATGGTGAAGACTATAGTGTTATACTGTTGGGCTAATTTGACAACATCATCATCATCGAGTGCCGTCTCCGCAATGAAGGTTGGCTACCATGGAGCGCCATTCTGCTCTATCTCTTGCTTTGATGGTGCAGGTTGTCATAGGCTGATTTGTCCATCTTTTGATGTTACTCGTCCATGTTAATCTTGGTCTGCCTCTGCCTCTTTTACCTTGTATTTTCCCCTCCAGGATTACTTTTATTAGGCTATTGTGTCTTTTAACATGGCCCAAAAATCGCATTTGTGTTGTTTGAATTGTGCTTAGTAGTTCTCTTTTTAGTTGTTTTAAGACTCCATCGTTTGTTTTCTTTTCCTTCCATCCAATTCTACCTATTCTTCTATATATACACATTTCAAAGGCTTCAATTGTCTGTTGTGTTTTCTTGTCTAATGTCCATGTTTCTGCACCATATAGGAATATTGAGAAGATGCAACAATTTGCTATTCTTAGTTTTAGCCCTGGTGTTATTTGTTTTGATTTTAGTATGTTCTTCATGACATTAAAATTACTTTTTGCCATTCCTATTCTTTTGTTTATTTCAGTTGTACATTTTCCATCACTGGTTGTAGTATGTCCAAGGTAGTTGTAGTTCTGAACTGTCTCCAGGTCTATTCCTTCAATTTTGATATCCACTTGTGGGTTTTGAGTATTTTCTTTGTTTATGATCATAGTTTTAGTCTTTTTGATATTCATATCTAGTCCATATTTTTTGCTTGTCATGTTTATTTCATTAAGTAATTGTAGATCTTTAGGATTTTCTGCTAGTAGTACAGTATCATCAGCATATCTTAGGTTATTGATTATCTTTCCATTAATTTGTAGGCCTGGCATCTCTATGATGTTTTTAAAGATTTGCTCAGTGTATAGATCGAACAAGCTTGGTGATAGGATGCTTCCCTGTCTTACTCCTCTTTTTATATCAATGGGTGTAGAGTTCTCTTTGTTATATTTTATAATTGCTGTTTGCTCCCAGTATAGATTACATATTAGTCGTATGTCCATGTCATCTAGATGTATCTCTTTTAGGCATTCTATAAGTTGTTTCTGGTGTACTCTATCAAAAGCTTTGGTGTGGCCTATGAAGCAGGCATATATTGGTTTGTTTACTTCTGTGTACTTTTCGATTAATGTTCTCATGCAGAATATGGCTTCTTTTGTCCCGCTATTTTTCCTAAATCCAAATTGCTGCTCATCTAATTCAGTATTGATCTTATTCTGAATCCTTCCTTGTATAACTTTTAGCAAGATTTTTGTAACATGGCTCATTAGGCTTATTGTTCTAAAGTCACTGCATTCAACTGCACCATTCTTAATTTGACAACATGAGCAACAATAACAACAAATATTGATAACATAATCTGCAACACATTCAATACATTGACAATTGGTCAATGCAATAATTTAACCAATACATGACATCTTATGTCAATGTCAAAATCTAAATGGCACATTCATTCATTTTCCTCTCTGGCCGAAGATGACACATAGAGCAAAAGTCATAGTTCTCTGAATATTTTACGCTAGTTCAAATGGCATATGGCTAGTGTTATAGATTTATTAATCAGTAAATGACATTTTATGTCATTTCTAGATTCTTCCCATGCCATTAGATGTAGCATAAGAGTTTACATTTTTGTTTCCCCCCCCCCCCCCCCAAATCCCATCTCTATTCTGGGCAAGATATTTGATCTTAGTTTGATCTTATCAAACTAAGTCTATGCCTGCCAACATTGCTTCTCTTATAAGTGTTCTTTTTAGTGTCTCTTTAGGTCTTCTTTTTCTGTATCCTGTTCCCATAGAAGAGCCTGTTTTGGAATTATGTCCAACATAGTCCATCTTCTTTCCTTAATTGTAGATGAGATCTTTGGTTGTATGGCCATTTCTCTTATTTCAATATTAGTCTTGAATTCATTCCATTGTGCACAAAGTATTTTTCTTAGATATTCATCTTCAAGAGTGTTTGGTTTTTTTCACAATCTCTTTTGATGTTTTCCAGCTTTCACATACATATGTAAGTGTTGATAATACGTTTGAGTTGAATATTCTAAGTTTGGTTATGACATTTGGTCAGTGTAAAAATTAAGAGTAATTAACGGTATATGATCAATGTAACAATTATACCAATACATTAGTGGTCATGAAATTTGACCAGTTTAACCAGTCTCCGTAAAATATTGAAACCAAATAATGAGGTAAATGCCATAATTTTACAATACATGATAATGAAAAGAAAGGTAATCAGTGTAAAAATCTAACATATAAATGTAAAATCATGACAAGTGGTCAGTGTAACAAATCTAATAATACATGACATCCCATGACAGTTAGCTATTGTAACAAATTTACTACAGCAGGACAAATTTACTACAGCAGGACAATTTTTTTACAGTTGTCATTGTAACAATTTCAGTAATATATGCCAAATGATTCATGTAAAACTTCCAGCCCCCTCAAAAACAAAAATAGATAGAATAATTATTTTTAAATATTAAACAAATGATATAAGCTCAGTTTTCAAGGTATAATTTAACAATACAAATGACAAAAATCATATTTCCTTAGTGTGTGTACAACCAGCCATCATCGTACAAATCTGATGACACAATTTGATTTGTCATTTCCTGAAATTGACATATCAACTATTTGGTTTGCTCAAACAGCTGTAACATTAACGTTTAGTAAGCTTATGTATCGGGAGCTGCGATAGTTCAGTGGTTAGTGAACTGGACTACAAAGGACAAGAGGTTGGGTTCAATCCTGATCGACGGCTTCCAGGTTCACCCAGCCTTAAATGGGTACTGGATTTTTTTCTGGGAAAGTAAAGTGGCATGGATATAATACCAACCATATTACCCAAAAAAATCATGTGCCAAAGGTCTATAAAAATTGTGGTCACTAACACCATATTCCCTATATGCCAGTTGGCATTATAGGGCTCTTTACTTTACATAAAGGACTGGACATAATTTATGGGAAGACTTCCTAAATAAATCTGGCTTGAGAATAATTCCCTGCACAATGTGCCAGAAAATCTTAAATTAGGGTTCCTTAAATCTTAAATTAGTGGTGCTTTTTAGGCAAACATTCTTCAAACATGGTGAGCTTGGTCAGAGGCTAAACTGTTGACAGTTTTGGAGGTTGACAGAATCTCTGACCCGACCACCTTGTGACATAAGGCCTTTACTTCTACAACCACAAAGGAAACTTTTGGCACATTCTAGAAATGGAATAAGTGAAAATTGTTCATAGACTATCAGTACATTTACGAATGATGTGGACAGCACAACATCAAACAGAATTTGGAAGAAATAAAACTTCTTACTAATGTTGTTTGTTTGTATATGCCAGCTTTACATCTCCAGCAAAGCCCAATGGATTGAATTTTGCACGAATACCACTTTTTTCGATGTTTCATACCGGCACCTATGAACTCAGGTGTTGCTCACCAACTTCAGATAAACTCTCAGTTATTTTCCATCAAAACTTTAAACATTTTTTGCTACACTGTTTTTTAAATAAATTTGGTCCAGGCATTGGCCACTTTTTTCCCCTCCCTTTTCGATTTTTAACTGCCAAAGGTTCTTTAATGTGTGCAAAATGTATCTCCTGTCTTTTGGTACTATCCAATGAGGGCTAGACATTAGATTACACTGTCCAGAGATCAGGGAAAGGAAACTACAGATTTGAAGAAAAAAATTCCCACTGTGTGAATGAAACAAAGCTTCATAATTACTTTACTAGAATTTGTAGTGGCCCAAAAATACAATAAACTTAGAGAAACATTTGGCACTCAACTAATCTCCATCTCAACACCAAGTTTAAAATTATAAGTCAGATGTGTGAGCCATACTCTTATATGCAGCAGAAACGTAAGGATTGAAAACTAAGATAGAAAGTTGACTTAGAGGATTCGAATGTCGCACTCTTAAGAAGACTCTAAACATCAGTTGGGATCAACACAAACAAAGAAACTGCCAGAAGATTAGGTATTAACACCAACAATCAAGAAGTGAAAAGTAGACGGTGGAAATGGTTAGACCACGTTCTATGAATGGAACGAACCAGGCTTTAACATGGACACCACCTGGCAAACGAAGAAGGGGAAGACCATTGGTGACATGGTGACAAACCATACATGATGAAATGATAGAGGTTGACTGGTCTTGGTAAGAGCTGTCCATGGTTGATCCAGACCGGATTGAGTGGAGATCTCTTGAAGGTGCCCTATGCTCCAATTGGAGTTCAGAGGATTAAGAAAAAGAATTTGTAGTGGCTCACAGTTTCACTTGAAGACTAGGTGGCTGTCTAATTAATGCACTCACATTTGATCAAACAGAACTGGGTTTAACTCCCAGACTGTGGCAAGTTTCATTTTAGACCAATACAGCTCCAGAGTTCACCCAGCCTCTAAAAATGTGTACCAGAGATTTTTCTCTGAATTAAATGTGGCCTGACATGATACTTGTGAAAGGACAAGATCGCCTATGTCAACCAGTATGGCACATGATGATGATGACGACATGATACTTTGATACTATCATCATGTGCCATACTGGTTGACATAGGCGATCATGTCCTTTCACAATTTTCTATCCCCAGTACATCGAATCAATTCTGTTGTTCACTGTTTTCCATGCCATGACACCATGCTATCTAGTATCTGCACTCTTTGTCATCCGTGATCTCTCTTTCCCTGTATTTTGCCAGTTGTAACCATGTACTCCTATTTCAACTTTTTACGATGTGCCAGAAAAATTTGGATTGTTTTTTCTGTTTTTTAGGAGCTCCATTCTAGTGTTGGCTTCTTCGAGAATTTCCTCATTGGTCTTTTTAGCTAACCAGAGAACTCTCAACATTCTTCTGAGAAATCCCATCTCTATGGCCTCTAATTGTCTTTTCATTTGTCTCTTGTCCCTGATTCGCTTCCATAGGTCAGACATTGATATACGGTATATAAAAATTAACAAAAGTTTAAAAAAAAAAAACCATGTTAATAGATCATCAAAATAATGTTGAATTATATCAAAATGTATATAAGAAAGAAGCAACATTAGTTAATGTAAGGAATTAGCAACATTAGTTAATGTAAGGAATTAGCAACATTAGAAGGCAACAAAGTCAATAAAATTGGGGAACATTTACCAAATAATGTGGATTACAAACATTATGGAGAATAAGTCGAGGATACTGACCGGTAATAACTTATTAATATTGGTTGGATAAGAGCATAACAAAAAAGGGCACCAACTAAACAATGTTGGAGGACAATAGCTAATTAATGTTGGTTGGGCAATACTCAATGTTGGTGAGGAAGAATGCAACAAATGTAGAAAAGTAAAAATATAATTTGGAAGATAATTATCAAGTGACATTGGCAAAATAATGTTGGATAAGATTATGATGAGAATCTTAATAAGTAATTAATAATGTTGGATACAATTGTGATGAGAATATTAAAAAGTAATGAATAATGTTGGATACGATGGTGTAAAGAACATTTTAAAATTAATTTAAAAAAATTAAATTGCTGTCTGAGATACTGGATCCCAAACCTTCTATATTTCTTAACTTATTATTTCTAGCTTTTTCCTCCGTTCTTCCTTTTTGATCTGACCTCTCTGACTGTTTCCTGTCATTTGTCTAACACGTTTCATCTCAGTAGAGGTTATTTTTCTTATTGTACTTGCATCTAGGGACCAAGTCTGGCCTTGGTAGCACAACGTTGGGGTGAAGATTGTATATAGAGTGCCTGTTTTGCCTCTAGAGTTATTTCCTTGTTGGAGAATAGTGGCGGCAGTTGTCAGATGAATTGACAAGCTTTATTGCGTCTTGAGTCTAATTCTAAATCTTAGTTAAAATTACATTTTCATTAGGGAGCCATGATAGTTCAGTGGTTAGTGAACTGGACTACAAAGGACAAGAAGTCGGGTTCGATCCTTATCGGCGGCTTCCAGGTTCACATAGCCTTAATTTAGTACCTGATTTTTTTCTGGGAAGGTAAAGCGGCACGGGGTGTAATACCGACCACACTACCCAAAAAATCATGTGCCGAAGGTCTATAAAAATGATGGTCACTAACACCATATTCCCTATATGCCACTTGACGTGACGGGGCACTTGACCTTTACTTACTTTCATTTTCATTAGTTATCGATAATCATGTTGTGTGGCTGTTGACCTTGATATTTATAGCCCTTTTAAAAAGTAGGTTTGTTATGATTTGATTGGCTAGCCCTTGTATAAATAAGCATGGCTATTTTTACACTTCTGCAAAGATTCAAAAAGTCACACAAATACTTACCCTTACAAATTACCTATTTTGGCCAGTTTTTAGAAAAACCCTTACAAATTACCTATTTTGGCCAGTTTTTAGAAAAACCCTTACAAATTACCTATTTTGGCCAGTTTTTAGAAAAACCCTTACAAATTACCTATTTTGACCAGTTTTTAGAAAAACCCTTACAAATTACCTATTTTGGCCAGTTTTTAGAAAAACCTTTACAAATGACCTATTTTGGCCAGTTTTTAGAAAAACCCTTACAAATTACCTATTTTGACCAGTTTTTAGAAAAACCCTTACAAATTACCTATTTTGACCAGTTTTTAGAAAAACCCTTATAAATTACCTATTTTGACCAGTTTTTAGAAAAACCCTTACAAATTACCTATTTTGGCCAGTTTTTTAGAAAAACCCTTACAAATTACCTATTTTGACCAGTTTTTAGAAAAACCCTTACAAATTACCTATTTTGGCCAGTTTTTAGAAAAACCCTTAAAAATTACCTATTTCGACCAGTTTTTAGAAAAACCCTTAAAAATTACCTATTTCGACCAGTTTTTAGAAAAACCCTTAAAAATTACCTATTTTGGCCAGTTTTTAGAAAAATACTTACAAATTACCTATTTTGGCCAATTTTTAGAAAAACCCTTAAAAATTACTTATTTTGGGCCAGTTTTTAGAAAAACCCTTAAAAATTACCTATTTTGGCCAGTTTTTAGAAAAACCCTTAAAAATTACTTATTTTGGGCCAGTTTTTAGAAAAACCCTTAAAAATTACCTATTTTGGCCAGTTTTTAGAAAAACCCTTACAAATTACCTATTTTGGCCAGTTTTTAGAAAAACCCTTAAAAATTACTTATTTTGGGCCAGTTTTTTGAAAAACCCTTAAAAATTACCTATTTTGGCCAGTTTTTAGAAAAACCCTTACAAATTACCTATTTTAGCTAGTTTTTAGAAAAACCCTTAAAAATTACCTATTTTGGCCAGTTTTTAGAAAAACCCTTACAAATTAAGGGAAACCCGTACAATAAGGAAGGTGTAGGATCTCCTGGCAAAATGATAATAGAATAATAATAATAATAATAAGACGGAGCCATGAAAAAAAAGAGAAATATAACTGGAGAGGATGAATTAATAACAATTGAATGGAATTATGAACATTATAGGAATATAACAATAAGGGATAAATTGATGAAGACATGGTAATTATTTGATAGTAACTTGGTGAGTCAGGTTGATGAAAAAAAGATAATCATCAAATAATTTTTTTGGTGCAAACATCAAAGATATCGTAGGTAACTTTAACACGATTAAGAGTTTTTGTTTCTTTATTCTTTCAGTATTCTTTTATGGTTCTGCTATATATTATCATTGATGACACTGTTTAGAGCCTGTAAATAGTCAAATACATTATGTTTACTATCTGTTACAGTTTAATCTTTGAAGGTTTTCTTCTTCATTCCTCATTTGCCCTTCAGCATTAGGGGAGATATAGTTTGCAGTCTTTTGCTCTTCTGTTGGCTTCTTCTGCTGTTATATTTCATTATGTTTCTTATAGTTCATCAATCCATCTTTTTCATGGTCACTAATCGGTCCTGATGCTCTCGCAATGTTTATTGAGGGCTTATTGTGTTGTATTTTGGAGTTTTTTTGGTTGGTCTTATCATGTGTGGCATTGGTAGCACAATGCTGGGAGGAAGATTGTGTTGAAGAGTGCCAATCTTTGAAGAATAAAGTTTGAATAAAGTTTCAGTGAACCCGAAAGTCTAGCTGATTCCAATAACAGATTTGTCACTTCTGAGAATCAAATCTGGACCCTTCTGATCAGCAGCAAGCACACTAATCAGTATTTATAGTGCCTGATTACCTCTGTTGCACACACATTCTTCTTCTTCTTCTACCTTCGGCTCCCTGTGAAGCATATAGGTCTTTAACAAACACTTTCCAAGTCATTCTGTTTCATGCCATTCTTTTAAGTTTATTCCAGGTCTTCCCCATCATCTTCATCTCAGCTTCTATGTCTTCTCCAAGAATACATCTCTTAGACAGAAAGCCCTCATTTTTCCTGGATGGTGGATTTACTTTCTTCCTTTTCTTTGACTTGTCCATGTTTGTTAAATTTTTGCAGCTTATTTGTTTACGGTACAGGACAGCAAGTCCCATGCCCAACTCTCCTTAGATGCCTTTTACGAGCATGCCTGGCAGGGAGGGAACTGTACACACATACAATACTTAAACTTTTCCAACATTTTCATTTGACTAATGTCTATCTATCTCATGACCAATAGGCATGTTAAATTCTGGCCACTGTTCATATGCAGTCATTTTCAGTCTCGAGATCAGGTTTTGACTTTTGTGTTTATAATTGTTTTAGAGGAGTACTTTCCCTTTTGTGTTTTTGTATAAATATTTGTTGTCTTGTATCTGATGAAATATTATTATTTGCAGAAACGTTGTAGTTTGTCTCGTCTCTCTATCCGTTTAGCTACTTAACGCAATCGCTATCAAAAGGTTTTTAATGTGGCTGCACTGTTTTTACGATTTTACTTTGAAATAACAGCGAGAAAATAAATTAAAATTAATCTGAAACATGCATTTTGTTGGGACGATTTGTTCATGAAGTCAGAAAAACAATTAAATAAGAAAATATCAAGGTTTTAGCGGAAATAATTGTGCCAATGTTGATAAATGAAAAGCCGAAAACCATTGTTTTTGAGCTCAGTACTCTGATTTCTATAGCCACATTTTGCGGCTCATGGTACGGAATGTGTTAATATAATTTTATGTTTATTTTACATTTTTTTTCTGACATTTTTAAACCCTTTTAATTATGACGTTTCTAAAAAGCACCCAAAAAATGCTGCCGATTTTTCTAAAAATATAAACCAGATCGTTCGTTCGTTCGCTTTCGTCAGCTTTTGACCTCTGACGAGTCCCACCCACTCAATTTTGTGGGACTGAATTTGCGTGTAAAGTCTGTTTATCCCATTACAAATGCAGGCAGATTTACTCCGACTTCTACTAATTTTTAGGGAATTAGTAAAACCCAGGTGTCCTCGCCAGGGTACGAATAAGCCAACCGCCTATCGATTGCGCTAACCGGACACCCATAAACCAGATCCAGACTCAAATGTAAAATTACATAAAAAGTAAAAAAAAAAAAAAAAAAAATTCAATATGACTGCCCCCCCCCCTCCAAAAAAAAAAAAAAAATGAAAGACAAATGAAATAAAAAAGCAGCCAATACCAATATAATGATGCATGAGGCAGGTTTTTCGGAAAAAATATTTCAAACATACACCATTCTGACATATTTTCTGAAAAGTAGCAATTAAATATGAGATTCTTGTCTGACTAACTCATATAAAAACATACAATGCTATGTTAAAGGCAACGACAAACTAATAAGCATAGAAGCCCCTTATGGCAACAGCAAATTTTAGCATATTGCAGTCTTAGCAAATTTTGTCATTTGTAAATGCAACAAGGTACATTGTAAAAACAGGTAAAAAACATACAATTAAAACATATATGTTTATCTGTATGTGTGCCTCCACATATATATATATATACATCATTAAGAGAAGAAGATGATCATATGTTGGCCATGTGATGAGAAGAGACAAGAGAATGTCAAACCAGGACCTGAAATGGGAACCAGAAGGTAAAAGAAAAAGAGCCTGACCCAGAGAAACACCCAAAAGAACACTGAGACAAGGGGCAACAACAGCAGGCATCAACTCCTTTGCCAAGATTGAAAGGCTTGCCCAGAACAGGGGCATGTGGGGATATACATTATGAGTCCCGTGCAAGGTCTGACACTTGATAACATAGATCATCGGACATGAGAGTTTAGAGTTATTGCTATATGTGCCATCTTCGGCACAAAGGACAATATATATATATATAATAAACACACACACACATATGGTCAAACCTGAACAAACTAAAGAGAAAAATATCAAATACAAGTACACAAAGTAAAGAGAATGATTACACATAAAAAATACACAAAAATAAAATATGAACAATTAACACCCCCCCCCCCCCCCCCAAAAAAAAAAAAACACAAAATAAAATAAAGGCATTAGAAACAGATATCTAAACTAAAATTACTGACAAAAAATATAAAAACAGTGATACAGAGTTATATAAAGATATAAAAACATGGGTACTTTAAAATAAAGTAAACAAAATTATTTAACTGCGTACCTGTTTTTGATTGTTTCAATATCTTATTCTTTATTTAACTGTTAGAACTCTGCTGGAGCCGTACAAAATTGTATGACCCCTCATCCCCGTCCTTATTTAAACTTACATAAGTTTAACAACGTGCTGGAAAAAGATTTCACCTCAGTTCCATGAAAATAAAATTTCAGTGAAATCATGAATAATTAATTCCTCAATTTGAGTGTGAATATTATAAGACATTACCAACTGGCAATATCTGGATTAGTCTGCATTGCCAAAGAACTTAACACCTCGGATTATTCTGTATTTCCAAAGAACATACACTTTGGATTATTCAGCATAGCCAAAGAACATACACCTCAGATTATTCTACATAGCCAAAGAACATACACCTAAAGGCTGTTTATCTCTACCATTACATTTGGAGTGTGTGAGAGGAAAAGAACAAGCTTACAGCCTGGCTGGAACAGCTGCCATGGGTGGCAGATGTGGTATGGATCAGGCTAACATTCTGAATGCGCTCTGGGAGGCAGGGTGCACTGATGACTCAATTAATGTTTTGAATCTACAACTATGTTCGGACTGCATGAACAACAAGTAAAAACTGGAGAAGGCAAAAGAAGAGCTACGAGGAGCCACAGAGAAATCAACAAATTTCCCTGTTGCTATTTTATTCATATCCCTAGTGTTATTTGGGTACTCTATGTATGCACCTGCTCCCCCATCCTTTACTGCATTCTGTGCTGATCCATCTGTGTACACACGAATCCATAGGTCTTGTGGGTATTCTTCATTGAGAGTTATTGTTTTACACTGTATACTATGCAATGAGGATGACCGGTCGACTAAACTAAAGTAAACTAAACTGTGGAGTTCGAGATTTTTAGGACCTTTATGCAATGTGTTAACACTCTATGGAAAAGTTATAAAGTAGGTCACACACAGAAACACAATGTCTACGCCAACAACATTAAACAGAGTATACATTTGATTAAAAAAGAAATTTTGCAAACTGGGAAGAAATTTTTTAATTGTATTTTTTCCGGTAAAGCGTTACAGTCTAGGAAATGCTAATGGTTATCAAGAAGGAATCATTGAAGTGAAATCTCAGCTGATCTTCAAGATGAAATGTGATGACTGCAATTTGATTCAGAACCAGAGCATATTCCCCAATTATATCCAGCCCATAAGGAACCAGGGTGGGGAGCCGCGATAGCTCAGTGGTTAGTGAACTGGACTACAAAGGACAAGAGGTAGTGTTCGATCCCAACCGACGGGTTCCGGGTTCACTCAGTCTTAAATGGGTACCGAATTTTTTTTCTGGGAAAGTAAAACAGTACAGGCGTAATACCGACCACATTACCCCAAAAGTCATGTGCTGAAGGTCTGTAAAATATAGGGCCACTAACACCATATTTCCCTATACGCCACTTGGCGTGACGGGGGTACTTTACTTACTATAAGGAACCAGGGTGGTAGATCTGGCCAGAGGGAGCTGAACTAAGGCAGAAACTATGGGGGCAGCCATCATGACCTGGAAAGAACTGGCAACTTTATCATGGTGAAAAGATTGCAGATGTGACCTCATGAACTAAAGACCAGACAGAAGTCTCCTATAGGAATGGGGTGGGTGTAACAGATGCATTAGTAAAAAAAAACCCAAGTTTCCAATGACGAGGTAAGCATGTGAGTAAGTGCAGCAATCTTAAGCTCTATCCATAGAGAAAATCACCAAGGAAACTAACCACAGCTGCCCAGCAGTTGCCATCAGAAGAGGGAAAGGATATGGGAGAACACCCAGACAGAAACAGAAACCACGGGTAGGGTGGGCCCTACAGTCATGGCTGGCAACCTCCCTACGAGAAGGAAAACTTCTACATCAAACCAAGATCTAGGCTGCTGAAGATTGGATGTGTCAACCATGGCGCAGATTTAGGGGAAAAAAATCAGGACACACACGTGTATATGAGTACTGACCTGCAACCAGCTCAGCATGTGTCATAATGCTGTTCCTACCCCTCCATATATGAGTAGCAATCATGCGACCAGCTCATCTTGTGACATGATGCTATTACTCTTCTTCTTCTACTTTTTTAGCTCCCAGTGGAGCATAGGTCTTCAACAAACACTTTCCAAGTCGTTTTATTTTTTGCCATTATTTTAAGATCATTCCATGTCTTCCCCATAATCTTCATCTCTGCTTCTATCTGTCTTCTCCAAGAATTCCTTGGTCTTCCTCTTTGTCTTTTCCCCTGGGGATTCCAAAACAGGGCCTGTTGTGTAATACTCTCAGTTGGTTTCCGTAGTGTGTGTTCTATCCAGCGCCATCGTCTTCGCTGTATCTCTTTATCCACTGGTATTTGAGTGGTACATTTCCATAATTCTATGTTAGTGATTTTGTCCTGCCATTTCCATCCTTTTATTCTGCGTAAGCATCCATTAATGAGAGTCTGTATCTTCGTGATTGTCAATTTTGTTGTTCTCCATGTTTCACAGCCATATAATAGGACCGACTTAACATTTGAGTTGAAAACTGATGCTGTTCCTACCCCACCATATATGTGTACTAATCAAGCGACCAGGTCATCTTGTGACATGATGTTCCTATCCCTCCATATACGAGTATCAATCATACGACCAGCTCATTTTGTGACATGTTCCTACCCCTCCATATGTGAGTACCAATCATGCGACCAGCTCATCTTGTGACATGATGCTGTTCCTACCCCTCCATATATGAGTACCAATCATGCGACCAGCTCATCTTGTGACATGATGTTGTTGCTACCCGTCCATACATAAGTACCAACCATAAATAATACTAGGGATATGAATAAAATAGCAACAGGGAAATATTGTCACAATTATGATGCAGAAATACAAGCAATAAGGTTGGCAATAGAAAAACTGCTGAACAGTATTCTTAGTCCACAGCCTGTAGTGTTTTTGACAGATGCAAGATCAGTACTCCAGGCACTACAATCCAGAAAATTACCACATCTGCAGACCTTATTGACTGAACTCTGCAAGCATCACAGGGTTGCCCTGCAGTGGATCCCAACTCACTGTGGAATACCAGGAAATGAGAAAGCAGATCAGTTGGCAAAGGAAGGTTCAACAGGCACACAACTAGATACACCGGTTACATACCATCATAAGAAACAGATAATCAAATCAATCAGAGGACCACAAGCCCCAAATCAGGATGCCTTTCATAATATGAATAGATATGAACAAGTTATCATTATACGCCTCAGAACAGGACACAATCGACTCCATAGTCACATGTATACAAAATTCAAGATCGGCACATCAACTACTTGTGCATGTGGATAGGCACCCCAGACTGCTGAACACATACTTCAAGATTGCACAGAATATAGTAGACTGAGGAAAATCCATTGGCCCTTAGATACAACACTACAAACAAAACTATATGGGCCACTGCAAGAATTACAAAAGACAGTAAAATTTATACTGGAAACGACATTGCAGATATAGACAATACTTCAGGCGAACGAAAGATAGATAGATAGATACCAACCATACGACCAGCTCATCTTGTAAAATGATGTTACTAGTCGTCTATCATGCAACAAAACAAACATCTAGAGCAGAACAACAGAAGATAAAGGTCAGAGCAAGGAGGATTGAGTATCTCAAAGAACATCCAGAGCAGAACAACAGAAGACAAAGGTCAGAGCAAGGAGGATTGAGTATCTCAAAGAACATCTAGAGCAGAACAACAGAAGATAAAGGTCAGAGCAAGGAGGATTGAGTATCTCAAAGAACATCCAGAGCAGAACAACAGAAGACAAAGGTCAGAGCAAGGAGGATTGAGTATCTCAAAGAACATCCAGAGCAGAACAACAGAAGACAAAGGTCAGAGCAAGGAGGATTGAGTATCTCAAAGAACATCTAGAGCAGAACAACAGAAGACAAAGGTCAGAGCAAGGAGGATTGAGTATCTCAAAGAACATCCAGAGCAGAACAACAGAAGACAAAGGTCAGAGCAAGGAGGATTGAGTATCTCAAAGAACATCCAGAGCAGAACAACAGAAGACAAAGGTCAGAGCAAGGAGGATTGAGTATCTCAAAGAACATCCAGAGCAGAACAACAGAAGACAAAGGTCAGAGCAAGGAGGATTGAGTATCTCAAAGAACATCCAGAGCAGAACAACAGAAGACAAAGGTCAGAGCAAGGAGGATTGAGTATCTCAAAGAACATCCAGAGCAGAACAACAGAAGACAAAGGTCAGAGCAAGGAGGATTGAGTATCTCAAAGAACATCCAGAGCAGAATAACAGAAGACAAAGGTCAGAGCAAGGAGGATTGAGTATCTCAAAGAACATCCAGAGCAGAACAGCAAAAGATAAGACCAAAGTAGACAGTCTCATAGGTAGTACTGAAATTGGCAATGCAGAATAAAAATATAAAGTTGCAGCTCCATTAATAAGAAACTAAATTATTCACATGTATATTATTTACATATCAAGGACAAACACATACATATGTGTTATTTGTAAGTTTTTTTTTTTTTTTAGGCTGCTATGAGGAAGACCTATTTCACTGATATGTTAAAGTTGTTCCCTGTGGGGAAAACTGTTGAAGTTTATGTCATTTGTATAAAAACGCCGTAACATTGATAGCAGCATTAGCTAGCACTAAAACAATAAACATGTTGTTACTGTATACGTTACACTATATGTTACAAAGTATGGTCTCAGAGTACCACATCTCCTATACAGACAATCTGGAAAACAATTTGAAATTCCTGGAAAACTCTCAGGTTAAAGTTCATGAACAGGTCAGAGGTCAATCTCATCCTCCTCTATTAGTTTTCTTCTCTGGTAAAGGCGATACTGGACTTTCCACTTCTTGTAACTTAAGAACGCTGTTAGTCCATTTAACAACATACAAATATAGCCCAGGATCTGAAAAGAAGAGCAATTCACATGAGAGAAACAATAAAAGCTATTTCACTATATAAATGGGGGCCTCTCAATAAGGAACTGTTTGAATACTTTCTCAGTGGGAATTTTTCACTTCAAACCCATAGTTTCATTGTGGCTTTACCCTGCCCTGATGTCTGAGTAGTGAGATTCAGTCAATTCTAGCCGTCTCAGAAAAAGGCAAAAAACAGGAGGTCTCATGTGCATTCTGTGTAGAGAACCCTTGACAGTTGGAAATTGAAAAGAGTCGGCCCAAAATGGCCACTATCTAAGAAAAATTGACAGGAAACAATCTACCCATTTGTGAGTTGTGTGTCTCATCCGTTTTGATCATGTTTCGATATTCCAATTGTTTACGATGAATGATGATATCGTATGACAGGGAACACTTGGCTGTGTTCCCTTTCTGCGCGGTTTCGCCTTATGTCTTTTGGTGTGTGCTGAGACTGCTACAATGGGGACTATAGTTACCTTTCTTTGTTTTGGAGATGAGATATTCGGATGATTCCGCTGGCACGGGCGGTTGAGCAATTATGGGATTTTAATTTGTTTGCAGTGATACCGGGGCCATCCATAACCAAATCTACCCAAAACATTAAAACTCTCGACGATAAAAAAATTTAGAGTACCTCTGAAGTTGGAGAATGAGGGACGCATAAGCATATTGTGGTTGGTATGAAAACTACAAATAAGTGATATTCACACAAAATTCGGTCCCTTGGAAATTCAAATGAGAGGCCGAAATGTCATCATTTTTGTTTCAGAGAAAAGTCATATGTGAGGCTGAAACATCATTTTGTTTTGCTCTCTCATGTAAAGCTGACATAATACACTACGTTCACCTCGTTCCATGAAAATATTTTCACTTCTTGACCCAATACATCCATCTTCAACGTGACTTTTTTGTTACAGGCTTTCCCCTCAATCTCTACTGTCATATCCAGACTGGTTATTCTGCTTTGGGATGCTGTTTTGATGTTACTGATGATCCTAATGCAGTCAGCTACTCCACTGAAGAAGAATTTATTTAGTTTTGTGTTTGTGTTTGCCAGTTCTATATCCATAGCGATATCTCGAGGGACTGAATTTTGCCTGAACATAATTTTTTCCCAGTCTCACACTGGCAGCAGTGTGCTTATGTGTCCCTCACCATACAGGAAGACATTCTCTGACTTCAAAAGCAACCTCATTTATTAAAAAAAAAATAATTTACTTTACTAACATTTATTTTTATGATTACAGCTTTGGGAGCCTCGGCGGCAGGGTAGTTAGTGCGCTCACTTCCTCATCAGAAGAGTCCGGGTTTGTTTCCCAGAAATGGCAGACTTTTTTTTTTGGGGCCAATACATCTCCAAGGTTCACCAAGCCTCTAAAAATGGGTACTAGAAATTTTTCTGGGAAGTAAAGGGGCGGCCTGGCATGATACCGACCACATAACTAAACAATATTCAGTGGTCATAGAAAAATATAGTCAATAACACCATTTCCCCCATACACCTTTCAAAGGCAGGGGAGAGAACGTTTACTTTTTTACTACTTTGCCTTGTCTGCCACTTGAAAATTTTGGAATCGTCGCCTCTGCATTGAGATTAGGGATGCACTGTGGTCGACCATGTCAACAGAATATGCCACAGTGCCTTGGCGGGAGCTGTGATGTGACATGGGTGGAACGGATATGAGGAATTTCCGACTTCAGTGATACCGATTCCATGAACAGAACAGAGACCTTTAAAAGGTGTGCAATGGGGGAAAGTATTGATGAGTTGTTTACAGGGAGGTGTGGTATTTGTGCTTTTTACCTGGGCATCATATTTCATAGCAAGTACCTGGCTTGCATTCTCTCTTTGATCTACTACGCGCCTAGCCAATATTGTATGGCTAGTCTGGCACCAGAATCAGTGAACCAAAACTGATGAAGATCCCATTCTTCCTCCCCACAGTAGCCCTGTAAACAGACTACCTAGTCTGGGTGAGTGGAAGGAATCAAGAAAAGGAAGGCAAACCTTGTAATGAAGTTGGATGCATTGGTCCATAAAGCAGAAATATCACACCATGATTTAAACCAAAATAAAATAATAAAAAATGACAAAGAAAATGAAAAAAACCTGTCTACAATTGCAGCAAACAATCAGTCAAACCATAACAGGCTCTTATTGTGACCATAAGCCACGGACAAGGTCTCTCCATCCACCAGTCTGGTTCAGGAAACCAGTACCCACCTTCACATATTTTGAGAACCCTTCCAAGATTTATACATGTGCTGCTCTTGTAGTCTACCTTTGTCGCTTTAGCCCAGTTGGTCACTTCGCCACGTTTTGGACAAGTACCTCTGAGAAGTGACTTATTCATTTTTTCCTCTTAGATAGCCTAGCATATTATCGCTATGTTGTTACATTTTTGTGTGTATCTATATATATTTTTGTGTTGTCTATTGTTCAAGCTGAAGGTCTACTGAGCTGCAATGTTGTTCTGCACTTGTTCTGTTCCTTACTCCCCTTTCCTTCTCTTAATCTCCATTCTTATCGTCAACTTTACAACAGCTTCACATTTTTATGCCTTCTCCTCTTCCCATATTTTTGGACACTTTCTTTCCTTTCAGTCTAGACCAATGTCTTTAAAATTTTCCTTACTTCTCTCCTCCATGTAATCATGACTTCTCTCCTCCATGTAATCATGACTTCTCTCCTCCATGTATTCATGACTTCTCTCCTCCATGTAATCATGACTTCTCTCCTCCATGTATTCATGACTTCTTTTCTCCATGTATTCATTACTTCTCTCCTTCATGTAATCATGACTTCTTCCATCTGCATAATCATGACTTCTCTCCTCCATGTATTCACTTCTCTCCTTCATGTAATCATGACTTCTCTCCTCCATCTCCATGTAATCATACTTCTCTCATGTATTCTACTCTCTCCTTCATGTAATCATGACTTCTCTCCTCCAAGCAATAATGACTTTTCTCCTCCATGTAATCATAACTTCTCTTCTCCATATATTCCTGAGTCCTCTTAGTTTTCTTTTCCCCTGTGGTTCCATAAAAGTGCCTGCCTAAGTATATACATCTATTTATAGTCCTTTCGGACCGAAGATGGCACATAGGGCAGACATTTTAGACATGTCCAACGATCTTTGTTACCAAGTATCAGCCCTCGCACAAAACCCATTTTTATCTCACCAAACACATTCCTATTCTGGGCAAGTCGTCCAGTCTCGGCAAGGATGCTGATGTCTGCTGTTGTTGCTTCTCACCTCAGTATTCTTATTAATGTTTACCTAGGTGTGCCTCTTTTTCTTTTACCCCTTGGTTCCCATTTGCGGGGTTGTTATAAGATCCTCCCACGTTTCTTCATCTTGATCCTCCCCACACCGTTATTCCCCGTCACCCATCTCTATTCTGAGCAAGATGTTCGATCTTATTTAATGAGTTTATGCCTGGCAACTTTGCTTCTCTTATAAGTGTATAGAGCAGGTTTTTTTCAGCATAGTAAGTAAAGTACCCCCGTCACGCCAAGTGGCGTATAGGGAAATATGGTGTTAGTGACCGTATATTTTACAGACCCTCAGCACATGCTTTTTGGGGTAATGTGGTCGGTATTACGCCCGTGCTGCTATACTTTCCCAGAAAAAAAATCCGGTACCCATTTAAGGCTGGGTGAATATTTTTCAGCATGACTCATTGAAACACCACAAGATTGGACATGGATGGTTGCCCCGCCTAGGGTTGCCCCCAAGTGAGTCTCAGGGTGTGGTTGTCAGCCCCATGCCCAACTGTCCTCGCAAGATGAAAAGCTTTCTTGTATCTCTCTCTCTCTGTCTACGATCAAGACTCAACCAGAGTAGGATTACAGACTCTCTCATGAAGTCAGCTGTCTGTTTAAGTATTGAATACCTGTTAAAACGTTGCACTGTGTTCTGCACCAGTGCATCCGATTTCAGCCAGCATTTTATTCAAGTTTGCTTTCCTTAGCTTTCAATTGTCCCCAATCTTCCTGCAAGGCAGCAGATTGTCTTTTCTGTAGGGGGATTCTGCCCTTAGATGGTCGGCCCTCCCAGGTTTACAAGCACCATTTGCCCAAGCTTGATGTAGTTATTAGTTGGTCATTAGACCATCACCATCACACATCAAACAATAGACTATAAGTCCCTCCTAACTAACACGAACCTCCGGGAGTCTCACCGATGCTGACAAGTCATGTACGAAACCCCACTCTGTCTTTCATTGATTAGAGTGACTGTCCTAGGGCTATGCAACTAACGTGATGACGTAGCTCACACAACAATGGTTGCACTCACAATAACCCAGTTACTATAGTAAAAGCAGCCAACAGCACGCGAAAAGCTGATGCACAATCTCCAAAGTGAAAACTACTACTGATTTCTTGTATGTAATTTTCTTATCTGTGTTTTTGTAAATTGTGAAATCTTTTGTTTACAGGCAAGCTGTTAGCATATTCCCAACCTTCTTAGTCACCACATATGACATGCATGACAAATACAGCGCCACAAGAATAATAAATTGCAAATATAAATGTTTCAGAAAATTTCTTACCACAGATGTGACAAGTTGGTTAATAGTATCTACGGAGACATTCGTCCTCATCTTTTCATAGAAATCAAAAGCACTTGCAACAAGGGAAGAGCCCACAAGGTAAAGAAATGCAAAAAATGCATATACAATCATATCCTGTAGATAAAGAAAAAACCCTCCATTCAGTTGTAATCAAGACTTGATAAACTCTTTCCGGACTATTATCCGACACCACGGTTCTATAAAACTGATCATTTCCAACCACTCACCGACACGTCGGTTATTTCGGGTGTAGCTGAATATTTGATTCGTGTTCAATGATTTTAGTTTTTAATTCAACCAATACTTGATTTCCAGAAGTAGGAGAGTTCTCACTTTCACTTTCTGTTGATACCCGCGTGGTCTGAGTTTCGAACGTTGGAAAATGTTTAATTTATATTCATTGTTTATTTCTCAAATTTTTGTCACATAATGGCCACGCCCACTGTTGATACTTCTTGCAGTCGACCAAAAAGATATAGCGCAGAACAAGCTAGATCTATGTTTGAAACCTTGTTATTGAGTGATTCAGAAATAGAGTATTCATAGTATTTAGACTTGGACAATAATTTTGTTGTGATAATGGGTCAGAATATTGGTAAAAGTTAGGATAAAAAGGTAAGGCTTAGGTTTAGCTAGTGGATGCCGTCTATTCCAGCACTATCAGTGTCTCAGAGGAATCAAGTGGTAGTTATTCTGATAACGAAACTGGTACTTTAGGGACATATAACACAAAATAAGTCCAGTTGTGTAAATAAAAATAATAAACTTGACTTGTAAATAATATTGTTCTGACGTCACATAAATTTATATTTTTCATTCTGGGATCATTTACAAAAATGTACATAATTTTTTTATTTGTGGACATAAATTAATAAAATAAACTGTATTTTGGAGGAATTTGGATTATGTTGTGTAATATTTCAAGACAAATGGATAGCAACACATTTAAACATGGAAAAGGGTGAGTGAATTACAATATTTAAATTAAAAATGATCTACCGTGAATATTTTATATTAAAAAAAAATACTTTATTCCTTTAAATAATCACATATCATAAATATATTGCTATTTTCATTTTCTGTATCCATTTCTCTTTCCGGTGACACATGCCACATTTATCTAAATTATTGTGTGAAGTAGTCAAATGAAAAAGGTATATGGTAAAATTTCTGGAAACAGACAAATTAACCTGGTCCAAATCTGAAAATTCCGGTTTCCTGTTCTGGTCCTGAAAGAGTTAAGACTGGCCAGGATTTACGTAGAGTCTGGTCAAAAGATGAATAGACAATAAGGCAGGGAGGATTTAATTAGACCCAAAAGAATCAAACGATGAAAAGTTTGAAAAATAAAAGGAGGTGTCCCATAGAGTACAAAGAAAATGTGAAGAGGAAATGAGAGACAGGATAGAGGTGGTAAGGGGAAGAAGAGCAAGAGAGTAGTAAAGATAATGTAGGGAGGAATAAGGATAGGACAGAGGAAAGAAACGAAGAGGAGATTAGTAAAAATGCATATCCTGTAGATAAAGAAAAAGCCCACCATTTAGTTGTAATAAAGATTTGAATATCCAGACTAACTATGACCAGGTGTAATATTAAGGTGACCAGATGTCCCGATTTTTCTGAGACAGTCCCAAATTTTTTATGATCAATTATCTGACGTAATTTATCCCGAAATTGGCAGATTTTTTATTTAAACTTTTTCTTCAATTTTTTTGCGATTTATTTTGAGGTATCAATTTGTCCCAAAATTGGCCTATTTTCTTTTAATTTTGTCATGGATTTCTTTTGACTATATTGTAAAGTGTTATAAAATGCCTGTTATTTACTTGAAAATGACATTTTGACGAATTTTTCATTTTATTTTCAATAATTATTATAACAACATTTAAAAAATACAATTAAAATGAGTTGTCTTTGAGATAAAAAAAGATACAACAAAGTGAAATTAAGAAACAAATTTTAAAATTAAAATTGCTTTTTATTTTCACCGATGGAAAAGGTCAAATCTAATTCCACTCTGACCCGAATTAGGGTTTGGAAAATATGGTCACTTTAACACATTCGCTACCAAGCGGTTTAACACGTGGTCACACTATTTTTTCCACATTTTTTTTTAAATTTGAAATAATTGCGAGAAAATAAATTTAGATTGATCTAAAACATGCATTTTGTTGGGGCAACTTGTTCATGAAGTCAGAAAAGCTCATAATAAAACAATGAACAAGATTTTAGCAGAAATAATTGCGAAAACATTGATAAATTAAAAGTGGCAAATTGCGCACATTTTTTTAGCTCAATGCTCCAGCTGTGAAAGCTGCAGTTTCCAGTTCATGGTACACAATGTGTTCAAAGAATGGATAAATAATAACTGACTATTTGTAAACAAATAATAATATAGGGTGTTTCACACGTTACAAAACCTGGCATTTCCCAATAATTCAAACTTCAAGGAAGATATTGCACATAAATTTGACAGGTGTGTGTTCTTTAAGTGAGAAATTAAATGAAATGTGTTTGTAGTGTGTGTATGTGGTAACTAACTGTAGAGTGTGTATGTGGTGACTAACTGTAGAGTGTGTATGTGGTAACTAACTGTAGAGTGTGTATGTGGTGACTAACTGTAGTGTGTGTGTGTGGTAACTAACTGTAGAGTGTGTATGTGGTGACTAACTGTAGTGTGTGTATGTGGTAACTAACTGTAGAGTGTGTATGTGGTGACTAACTGTAGAGTGTGTATGTGGTGACTAACTGTAGTGACATGCCTGCCTGCTGATACCTGTCATATGCCTGTTGGTGCCTACACAATATGGCTACTTGTAGAGAATGTTACAAGACCTGTGAGTTCAGGTTAGCAAGACAATGTGTTGCTATAATCTATAAACATATAGTTATGGTTCACGATTTCTTGCTCTTCTATTGGCCTCTTCTGGTGTTATACCTCCAAGAGTTTCTAGTATTCCGTTTATCCACTGTCTTCTTGGTCGGCCTCTTGTCTGGTGTTCTCGTATCGTTTGTTGGTAACTCGTATTAGATTTAGTTCTTTATGTCTTATCATATGCCCGAACCACTTGATGTGTTATCACTATATGTTTTCAATATCTGGATTCTAGTGTTTTACACACACATATATATTCATTCCTGTGTGTTACCGGGGCCTCATTATGAGGGAAGTAAAGAATAGTGACACTGTGACCTTCCAGGCATGTCGTAAGAGGCGACTAAGGAGATTGATCGATGGCTTGACAAGCTGTCATTGTAAAAAGTATTGTTATGGAAACAGAGCCATATATTTTAGAGCAGTGATCTCTGCAATATGTGCCACTTTGGCACGCAAGGTTTCTGTTTTTGAGATTGTGGTTCTGCCCTATGTGCTGTCTTCGGCTCGAAAGGACAATAGATAGATAGATAGATATATTCATTGAGTTCTGCCTCCACATCAAAGGTTGGCTACCATGGAGCCCCATTTTACTCTGTCGCTTGTCTTGATGGTGCATGTCTTAGGTTCACCTGTTGACCTTTTGATGTTATCAGTCCACTTTAGCCTTGGGTCTGCCTCTGCCACATCAATCTTGTATCTTGGAAAGATTTCACTTTTAGAATGGTATTATATCTCTTTACATGTCCAAAACATTTCAGTTGCCTATTTCAAATTGTGTTAAGTTGTTCTTTTTCCATGTTCCACTGATTCAGAACTTAGTTGTTTGTCTTCTTTTCCTTCCGCCCAATTCTCCCCATTTTCCTATAGATCCACATTTCAAAGGCTTCAATTCAGCTCTGTTTTCTTATTTAATGTCATATTTCTGCAACATACAGGAATGTTGAGTAAATGTACCATTTTTCATTCATATTTTTAACTCTGATGTTATCTGATATGATGTCAGTATATCATATCATGTTGTTAAAATAGCTTTTGGCCATTCCTATTTTTTTCTTTATTTCTATCTTATATTTTCCATTATTTGTTATAATATATCAAAGATATATATATTATTTATATAATGATATGTATTAAATGAAAAGATGCTACTTACAAAAAGTGTCCACTCAAATCCAAAAACAGCAATTAATGAAGTTAGATTTCCCAGAAATACTGCTAGAGTAACAAGGAATGTTAACATGACAACAAAAATCATGATACGGAAATGCCAACTCAGTGGAAGATTGAGCAAACCACCATCATTTCTGCCTGCGCTGACCAGACAAACGAGGGTAGCAAAAGTCATCACCTGCGGAGAAGTCAAGTAACAAAAGTCATCACCTGCGGAGAAGTCAAGTAACAAAAGTCATCACCTGTTAAGAAGTCAAGTAACAAAAGTCATCACCTGTTAAGAAGTCAAGTAACAACCTGTGAAAAGTCAAGTAACAAGAGCCATCTCCTGTGAAAAGTCTAGTAACAAAAGTCATCACTTATGAAGAAGTCAAGTAACAAAAGTCATCACTTATGAAGAAGTCAAGTAACAAAAGTCATCACTTGTGAAGAAATCAAGTAACAAAAGTCATGACCTGTTAAGAAGTCAAGTAACAAAAGTCATGACCTGTGAAGAAGTCAAGTAACAAAAGTCATGACCTGCAAAAGAAGTAAAGTAACCAAAGTCATCCACTGCAAAGAAGCCAAGTAACAAAAGCCATCACCTGTTAAGAATTCAAATAACAAAAGTTATCCCCTGCAAAGAAGTCAAGTAACAAAAACCATCACCTGTTAAGAAGTCAAGTAACAAAAGTCATCCCCTGCAAAGAAGTCAAGTAACAAAAGCCATCACCTGTTAAGAAGTCAAGTAACAAAAGTTATCACTTGTGAAGAAGTCAAGTAACCGAAGTCATCACCCTGCAAAGAAGTCAAGTAACCGAAGTCATCACCCTGCAAAGAAGTCAAGTAACCGAAGTCATCACCCTGCAAAGAAGTCAAGTAACAAAAGTCATCCCCTGCAAAGAAGTCAAGTAACAAAAGCCATCACCTGTTAAGAAGTCAAGTAACAAAAGTTATCACTTGTGAAGAAGTCAAGTAACCAAAGTCATCACCTGTGAAGAAGTCGAGTAACCAAAGTCATGACCTTTGAAGAAGTTATGTAACAAAAGCCATGACCCGTAACAAAGCCAAGCAACAAATGTAATGACCTGTGAAGAAGTCAAGTAACCAAAGTCATGACCTGTGAAGAAGTCAAGTAACCAAAGTCATCACCTGTGAAGAAGTCAAGTAACCAAAGTCATCACCTGTGAAGAAGTCAAGTAACCAAAGTAATCACCTGTGAAGAAGTCAAGTAACTAAAGTCATCCCCTGCAAAGAAGTCGAGTAACCAAAGTCATCACCTGTGAAGAAGTCGAGTAACCAAAGTCATCACCTGTGAAGAAGTCAAGTAACTAAAGTCATCACCTGTGAAGAAGTCAAGTAACCAAAGTCATCACCTGTGAAGAAGTCGAGTAACCAAAGTCATCACCTGTGAAGAAGTCAAGTAACCAAAGTCATCACCTGTGAAGAAGTCAAGTAACCAAAGTCATCACCTGTGAAGAAGTTGAGTAACCAAAGTCATGACCCGTAATGAAGCCAAGTAACAAATGTCATGACTTATAATGAAGCCAAGTAGTAAATGTCATGACCTGTGAAGAAGTCAAGTAACCAAAGTCATCACCTGTGAAGAAGTCAAGTAACTAAAGTCATCCCCTGCAAAGAAGTCGAGTAACCAAAGAAGTCATCACCTGTGAAGAAGCCAAGTAACAAAAGTCATGGCCTGTGAAGAAGTCAAGTAACAAATGTCATGACCTATGAAGAAACCAAAGTAAAATGTTACCAAATAACATGTTTAGTTTACAATTTTACATCAACTATATTTATGCTAATTTCCTACAACTGATTTCCTACTTTGTCTTACATAGCAAACAATTTCTGAGGAGTTTGGTGTGAGTTAAGGTCTGCATAGCAAACAATTTCTGAGGAGTTTGGTGTGAGGTAAGGTCTGCATAGCAAACAATTTCTGGGGAGTTTGGTGTGAGGTAAGGTCTGCATAGCAAACAATTTCTGGGGAGTTTGGTGTGAGGTAAGGTCTGCATAGCAAACAATTTCTGGGGAGTTTGGTGTGAGGTAAGGTCTGCATAGCAAACAATTTCTGGGGAGTTTGGTGTGAGGTAAGGTCTGCATAGCAAACAATTTCTGGGGAGTTTGGTGTGAGGTAAGGTCTGCATAGCAAACAATTTCTGGGGAGTTTGGTGTGAGGTAAGGTCTGCATAGCAAACAATTTCTGGGGAGTTTGGTGTGAGGTAAGGTCTGCATAGCAAACAATTTCTGGGGAGTTTGGTGTGAGGTAAGGTCTGCATAACAAACAATTTCTGGAGAATCTGGTGTGAGGTGAGGTATTTTAGGCTGTGTGACACCCCTCCCTCCCCCTATGTCAAAATCCAGTGTCATATCTCCATTCTATGGCCACATCTAAACACCACATCGAACATGTAGACAGAGCAACCTGTAAGGATGAGCTAGAAGTAAGCACAACCAGCAAGCTACTATAAACATCTTCCTGTTATTCTTAGTATTCGTCTGTTAAGTTGGTGTGCTTGCACTTTATTGCTAGTTTACATCAAGGTCTGGAGAGGTCTGTGAACTGTGTCCTGATGACAAAGGAAATGACATAGGAAATGACATAGATGCAGTTAGTCGAAGGCCCCGAGCATCACTGGAAATGAATTAAAATCCATAATTGCTCAACTGCCTGTGCCAGTGGAATCATCAAATTAACACCTCATCACACAGAAGTATCCAAACAAAGAAAGGCAGCTGCAGTCCACATCACAGCAGCTACAGCACATGTCAAAAGACATAAGGCTCAACCGCACCAAAGGTGAATGCAGCCAAACTGTTCTTTGTCATATGATATCATGATTAAACATAAACAATAAAAAATCTACACATGATCCGGATGAAATACACAGCTCAAGGTGTGCACAGAGCACTAAACTCAGTAGCTCCAGCAGCAAGCCAGACTTGGAATATGAGGAAACTGCAACCAGGAACACTTTTCAAACAGAGCCTCAACGGTTTCTGTCGCCTATCCTCTATAATGACCGGAATACCAGATAAGAGATAGCATGACCATAAGCTTCTTGAACACTGAGAGAGAAATAGAAATGTAACCAACATGAACCAATGATGATAGTTTAAACCAGGGATAGCCAATAAGGTGCCCGTGGGCCACAAGTGGCCCGCGGCGTCCTTTTTTTGGCCAGCGGCGGATAAAAAATAAAAAATCAGGTTGCACGGAGCAAAATGTCCTGGGTAAAATTGATTTAAAATCTGTTACATTAAATTCTACCATGGAGAAAGCTAACTCAAATATTCCCTAGTAGTTTGTTTAAAATAAAGTATAATTATTGGTGGAAACATCCGAGGTAAATCAAAGAAGAATAATAGTACAAGTAGACCTATGTTTAACACTCGGAACACTCTAGTAGTTAGTTTAACGTCGCCTTCCCATCATTTCCGACCCATCCTTTTTTCCGTTTGATCATCTTGCGATCGACTGAAACAAAGGAAGAAGCCAACGAGTGGTTCTAGAACCAACTCTCGGTTCAGCGAGTTCAAACAGTTTCCGCCAATAAATACTGTCAGTCACCCACCTCCTCCTCCCCAACACATTCACCCCACAATTATTTTACTTTCAGTTTCTTTCTCTCCAATCCTCTTTTCATCAGTCAAAATTATATATCCAATCTGATCATTCTAATTTTGTAGAGTTACAGTGAACAGTTCCATTTTTAACAGGAAACAGTGCTATTGTTGCAATCTGTGCTTTCATTGTCTGTTGCTTCAGTCGAGGTATAATATGAGCAATAACATCAATTAAATGAAAAAATGAGATTTTTTCATGAGTAATGGGAACTTGATTTTTTATTTATCAACAATAAGGATAGCAAACCACAGTGCCTTGTGTGTTTACAAGTGTTGTCTGCAAATAAAGAGTTTAATCTTAAACGGCATTACACGCAGCACCAGGCTGCTAAATACAAGGATTACATTGGTACAATACGATCCACACTTGTGTGCGATTTGAAGAAAAAGGTTAGTGCTCAGAAATCTGTTTTCACTACATTAACAACAAAACAAACAAGTTCCTTAATGGCATCATCTGTTGTAAGCGCAGAGATAGCGAAATTTAAAAAATCATTATGTGATGGTGACTTCGTAAAGCATTGTTCTATTAACATGGCGTGTGCATTTGGGTAAGAAAAAATTGCCAGTCATTTTGAAAGCGTTCCACTATCAAAACAGACAGTCACTAGAAGGGTTGAGGAAATAAGTTCTCATATATCTAGTAAATTAAAGAGTGGCGTTACAAATTCCGCTTACTTTTCTCTGGCTTTGGATGAATCTACTGACATATCAGACACAGCACAACTTTTAATTTTCATAAGAACTGTTTCAAAAGACTTTATTATCAATGAAGAGCTACTAGCTTTAGATTCATTGCATAATATGACCAAAGGTCAAGACATTTATGACTCAGTTATGAAAGTTGTTAACGGTATCGGTGACATAAACAGACTTTCAGCAATAGTGACAGATGGCGCTAAGTCAATGTGTGGTACTCAAACTGGTTTAGTTGGATTATTAAGGAAGGCTGGAATCCATAGCCTAGCATTACATTGCATTATACATTAGGAGGCACTGTGTGGCAAGATTCTAGACGTGGAGGATGTTATGAAAACTGTAATAAAGTGTGTGAATTTAACAAAAGGCGGGAATCGGACTTTGACACACCAACAGTTGATACATTCTCTATCAGAAGTTGAGGCGAAATATGGCGATTTAGTGCTCTACACACAAGCACGCTGGCTAAGCAGAGGGAATTGTTTGAGGCGGTTTTTTGCTTTGAGAAACGAGATAAAGCAGTTTTTAGAGAAACATGATACCAACAAAGAACTGATCAGAAAAATATCTGATCCACATCGTATTGGCCTTTTTAACTGAAATCACCCGGCACATGAATGAACTCAACGTGAAGCTACAGGGATGTTCCCAAGCAGTCTCAGATTTGGTAGGACACCTAGATGGATTTATAAGTCAAATAAAAGTTTTTAGATTTACCCTGGCCAAAGAAAACTTCATTCATTTTCCTTCGTGCAAAGAATTGATTGAGGAGCGCAGTGACACTGATTTCAAAATTTTCTGTATTAATGTTAGACAAACTATTGCAGCAATTCAATGAATGATTTTCTGACTTCAGTGGTATACGACCAGAACTGGTATTGTTTAACAACCCTAGTGTGACATTTTCCAACAACATGACACTTTTCAGTTGGAGTTATGTAACTTCCAAAGTGACCCCTTTTTCCAATCAAGGATGGAGATAGGAGTTGACTTTTGGAAACTTGTGCCACGGTAAAAATACCCCGCATTGAGCGATTTCAGTTTGAAAATTACTTCTATATTCGGAAGCACATATATATGTGAATGCGCTTTTTCAACAATGAAGGAGATTAAATCGTCACAAAGAAACCGACTCACTGATGGCCACCTTCAGGATTTATTACGAATATATCATCATCATCTTTACACATTGACTTTGATGAACTTGTTGCTGCACATGAACGTCCACATTGTTCTCATTAAGGTTTGTTACATGTCAACTTTAAAATGACCTAACTAAAACATGTTTGTTAAACAATATAAATAGCAACTTTTATTCATTTTTATAAATCAACTAGGCATTTGTAACTCTGTTGCAACAAAATGATTTATGTAAGCAAATAATGCCAATAAATAACAAAAATATTACCTTAAAACAAATGCCAAGTTTATTTGTATTGATGTTGTTATGTGTGTGGCCCGCCACAAAAAAAAATAATAAAAAAGTGGCCCGCCATTTGAAAGAAATTGGCCATCCCTGGTTTGATGATGATGATGATGCGTTCGTCCGATGATTTGAGGTATTCTAACGGATACGAACCGTAGACTTCCTCCTCGTCATCCGCCCTTAAAAGGACGTTAAGTGGACGTAGTTACGTTGTGTTGCAGTTTGCAGTGAAACACTGTGATATCTGCGCCTTTCGGCCCAACACATCCGATTTCAGCCGACGCTTTTTTGTGTACCGGGTTCGTCTTCCCACTTCGATCCCTGCTCGCTTGGCCAGACTAGACAGGTTAGTCTGTTTCTAGAGGCACCACGAAGAGGTGTAGCAGGGTCTGGATGGTTCTGGTTCACCGATCCTGGCGCAAGCCATCAGTTATGAGTCACTGACGACTTCCAGCTCTGGTGCTGGGTGGGGCGCGCCTTCGCCTCCGTCCCTGGTTTAAATCACATTATAGTAGAATATACTTGGAGATGACAGGTGAATGTAGAGATGAAGAGAATGGGGAAGACATGGAACGTTCGTTCGCTTTCGTCAGCTTTGACCTCTGACGAAGTCCCACCCACTCAATTTTGTGGGACTGAATTTTGCGTGTAAAGTCTGTTTTATCCCATTACAGGATGCCCCTCGCCATGCAGGCAGAATTACTCCGACTTCAGAGGTACTAATTTTTAGGGAATTAGTAAAACCCAGGTGTCCTCGCCAGGGTACGAACCCCGGCTGTTGCCGTGGTAAGCCAACCGCCTATCGATTGCGCTAACCGGACACCCGAGACATGGAACGATCTTAAATGAATTGCAAGAAACAGAATGGCTTAGAAAGTTTTTGTTAAAGACCTATGTTCCACAGGAAGCTGAAAGGTAGAGAAAGGTGAATCACAGTTTGAATCACATTAAGGTTAAACAAATTAAGAACATTTTCTAATTGGGTGGGATTGGGGGAAAGTTGAAATAAATCTGACCCTAAAACCTCATGACAACTGCACTGAGCAAGCAGCTTTTATTCTCAAGCTCCACAGAGACCCTTCTTCCTCTTCTACCTTTCAGCTCCCTGTGGAGCATAGGTCTTCAACAAACACTTTCCAAGCCGTTCTGTTTCTTGCCATTCTTTTAAGACCATTCCATGTCTTCCCCATCAATTTCATCTCTGCTTCTATCTGTCTTCTCCAAGAATTCCTTGGTCTTCTTCTTTGTCTTTTCCCCTGGGGATTCCAAAAAAGGGCCTGTTGTGTAATACTCTTAGTTGGCTTCCGCTGTGTGTGTCCTATCCAGCGCCATTGTCTTCACTGTATCTCTTTATCCACTGGTATTTGAATGGTATATTTCCATAATTCTATGTTAGTGATTTTGTCCTGCCATTTCCATCCTTTTATTCTGTGTAAGCATCCATTCATGAAAGTCTGTATCGTCATGATTGTCAATTTTTGTTGTTCTCCATGTTTCACAGTCATATTATAGGACTGACTTAACATTGGAGTTGAAAATTTTTATTTTTGTATTTAACCTAATTTCTTTGGACTTCCATATGTTTCCCAGTGCAACAAATGCTCCTCTTGCTTTTGATATCCTTATTTTGGTATCATTTTCTGTTCCTCCCTCTTTATCTATATTACTGCCCAGATATATGTAAGATTGTACGCCTAGTAAAGGTATTTCTCCTAATTTTATTCCTTCCACACCTGCTGATCCAATATTGGGTTAAATTCTGTTTTAATGAAATTAATATATTGTAATAGTGGTTACCTAGGATTTCCTTACACAAGTGACAATCAATGTATACACTACAGGAAAGAAGTCATTCTTTTTTATTTTCTTTTTCTCTTTCTCGTTGATACCGAAAAGGTGTCGTGGTTATATCATTTGTCATTCTTGAGCTGCTCGAACTGTCTGAATTAGTGATTTTCATTTGTTGTTACATGTCTCTATCACTATTCATACCGTCTTCTTCTAGGTCTTCCTCTTGGTCTTTTTCCATGTATTTTTGAGAAGAACGCCCTTGATGGTGATTGGTGAGGATTCATTCTGACCAGGTGGCCAAACCATTTAAATTGTTCTTGTGCTATATATTCTTGGCAGAGTTTTATTCCTACCATTTTTTTTATGGTTTCATTTCGTATTCTATCTCTTCTTGTGTTTGTTACTTTTCTCAAGCATCGCAATTCACATGCATTGATTTATTTTAAATGTGATTTAGAAAGGGTCCATGTTTGACTTTCATAGCACAAAGTAGGTATGAAAATGCTATTTATCATTTGTTGTTTAGCTGCCCTAGAAATGTTTGGATGTCTTAGCAATGGTGAAAGCTGGTATGTGATAGCATGTGCTTTTTGTATTCTCATGTCAATTTCTCTGTCTAGTTTTCTATCTTCTGTAAACATTGTATGATTGTGCCCAAATAATTTAATTCCTCTACTTGCTTTATACTTTATTTCTTTAGTTTATCTTTGATCTTAATGTTTAGTGGGAGTCTTAATTTGCTTATTCTCATCACAGCATCTCATATCTGTTTAAAAAAAAATAAAAGGAAGTCATTAACTATTAATTATTCTAAGCATCAGACTTACCAATTGAATAAAATGAAGAAGACCTGCACATGTCAGGAGATAACTTAAGTCCCAGAATATAATGACTCGCTGTTGAACTTTGTCTTCAGATGTGTACGAAACAGATCTAGAGCTCTGGCTTCCACTTCCCATGGACCCAGTGGAGTGATCGTCTCCAGTTCGGCGGTTTGTGTTTCTAGAACTTCTGCGGTTTCCTTGATGAGTTTCGACTTTGTTTTCGTTAACATTCGGAGGTCCATCATAAAAAGGATTTGATATACTTGTGCAGGAAGAACTTTGAGAACGAGATAACGTGCTGTGTCGGGACAGCTCTTCGCTCATTGTGTTATCGTTGTCCATGTCTGTCTCGAATATTTCCTTACCTGGGCTATTATCCGTCTCCGCCATATTTTTCATTCGTTCAAATCGCGTCAAAATGAATTTGAACAACTGAAAGCATGGTTTAGATGAACATAAATATGTCAATGATTAAATACGGACGACTAGTTTGATTAAAAACGGAGACCAAATCTTGAGCATTTCCAGCAGTCAGGTCTTGTTTATCGATTAATTTCCGCTTGACAACCCGGAAGTACAAACTAGAGTTCAGTGTCAGTGTCGTCTCCGCATCATATGTAGTTCCAGTGGGTTTATCTAGAGCCCCTATCTTGAGAACTGGAGTCGTCAGTTGCTGGACTCTGCGAGACTTGCTGAGGAGGGCAATGATGATGGCCCGCAAATAACTCAATAACCCTATCTTGAGGCAAAAATAATTTTAATGCCATGAAAAATATACAAACATCATGACAAATAATACCAGGGTTAAAACTAAGAAAAAAAATGTTAAATCTTCTCAACATTCATGTATGCTACAAAAACATGGACACTAGACAAGAAAACAGAATATAAAAGTGAAACCTTTGAAATGTGGATTTATAGAAGAATAGAAAGAATTGGACAGAAAGATATGAAAACAAATTATAAAGTCTTAAAACAACTAAAAGTGAAAAGAGAACTACTAAACACAATTCAAACAAGGCAAATGAGACTTTTGGGGCATGTTAAAAGACACAGCAGCCTACTAAAAGTAAGCTTGGGAGGGAAAATAGAAGGTAAAAGAGGCAGAGGCAGACCAAGACTAACATGGGCGAACAATATAAAAAGATGGACAAGTCAACCTATGACAACCTGCACCATCAAAGCAAGAGACAGAGCAGAATGACGCTCCATGGGACGCTCATTTAGGGATGGATGACGATGAAGGCTATTCTTTCGTTTAGCCAGTCACCGGGGGAACGTCCGAAAGAGAGAGAATCAAAAGAAGAGTGGAGCGCAGATCTCGAGACAGCCTCGGAATAAAATGGAGCCAGTAGTGGGGTGTGGTATGCACTCCAAGGTATGGTGACAGCTTTACAAAAAAGGAATACAACAAAATACTGACGTTTCGGCCTGCGGTCTTCTTCAGAATACGGGGACAGCACCAACAAATGGTGAAGCACAAATATCTATAGCTACATGTGGGATGATAAAGTTAGGGAGAGGTGGTCAGAGAGATGAGATATAGGATGGTGAGATGAAGAAGAGATGTGTCACATGTGGGAGTATAGGTGAAGTGTAGAGATATCAAATCGTAAATAAATAGAAATGACGAATAGATGAAAACTAAAGAATGAAAAGTATATTATTATCTATTTTTTTTAATGGATTGGAAATGACATAGCTGGAGTGACTTGGCTATCCCACGTGAGAGAAACCATCCAAATGAAAGATTTCTTTCTTTTCTCTCAATTTCTTTCATTTGGATGGTTTCTCTCACGTGGGATAGCCAAGTCACTATAGCTAAATTATTTTCAATATATTTTTTAATAGATATATAATACACTTTTCATTCTTTAGCTTTCATCTCTTCACTTCATCATTTCTCTTTACTTACGATTTGATATCTCTACACCTCACCTTTCCTCCCACATGTGACACATCTCTTCTTCTGCATCTCACCATCCTATCTCTCATCTCTCTGTCCACCTCTCCCTAACTTTATCATCCCACATGTAGCTATAGATATTTGTGCCTCACCGTTTGATGTCGTTGTTCCCGTATACTGAAGAAGGCTGCGGGCCGAAACGTCAGTATTTTGTTGTGTTTTTTGTGTGTAAAGCTGTCAAAATACCTTGGAGTGTTTACCACACCCCACTACTGGCTCCTTGCTACCAGGTTTACCGTAGCGCTACAATTAGTTGTCTGTTCCCATCGGATTAAAATGAATTCAAAGTAGAACAACTTGAGTTTGTCTATCCTTGGCTTTGCTGAGAAACTACTAATCCAGCCCAGAGGTACTGCAATACTAGGTCTTCTATATCAGTAATAGCCACCAATACAGGAACTACAGCGATCCTAGCTTCTGTTATCCAGCCTTAATACAGGGTCTTCTCTATCAGTAACAGCCACCGCTACAGGGAACACGGCAATCCTAGATTCTGTTAGCCAGCCTGCTTTAACGCAGGCTCATTACTAGTCTTCTACATCAGTAGGAGTCACCACTACATGGACACACGGCAATCCTAGCTTCTGTTAGCCAGCCTGCTTTAACGCAGGCTCATTACTAGTCTTCTACATCAGTAGGAGTCACCACTACATGGACACACGGCAAATCCTAGCTTCTGTTAGCCAGCCTGCTTTAACGCAGGCTCATTACTAGTCTTCTACATCAGTAGGAGTCACCACTACTTGGACACACGGCGATCCTAGCTTCTGTTAGCCAGCCTGTTTTGACGAAGACTGTTACCGGGGAGACAACGAGGAGGTAGAACTACTAGATCTTGGTCGCTAATGGTGCGCCCACCCTGTTGTTTCGACCAAAGGGCACCTATGCTGCACCACAGGAAACTGTAAAACAGTGACACGTGACAGTTGTTGATATCGCTTGTAGAACAAGGACTAGATCTTTGAATCTTCCACCAACATCCGAGAGTCTATCAGTAGAAGTGTTGAAAAATTGCTAAAGCAAAAACTACACACGAAAAATGTTCTATAGAGCTGAAGAAACCGGAAATATCATCAAAATCATATAACAAAGACAGTCTACATTTGTTGAGTATGTGATGCGAAACGGTACTTGGTTACAACAGGTAAAATACAGGGAAAGAGAGATTGCGGACGACAAAGAAAGAAGATAATATACTTAGTGTCGTGGCAAAGAGGCAACAACAGAATTGATGCGATGCACTATGGATAGAAAATTGTGGAAGGACATGATAATGATGATGATGTTGCGAAAAGAAGATATGGAGAGTACTATAACAACGAGCAGAATGAAAAGAAAGAAGAGCAGAGGAAAACCAATAGAAAACATATTTAACAACTTATCCAAATGAACGACATAATAAAAGATCACTGACTGAAATTATGGCATGCATGAAGGGTTGAATGATGTGAAGAGAGATATAATCGCCTAATCCAACCGGCATGACACCTGATGATGATGTATAACATTATGTCGTTTTGTATTGACAGGCGGAGACATGAAGAAGCTCTGAATGTGGGACTTGATATTGCCAGAGGTTGTTACTCGCGTGTTGTAATTAGACGGTAAAAAGGAGCGGACCGCCACATTGCAGAGGTGCCTCTGGTTATGTGTAAACTTTGTACTTCCAATCCTGACCTTTAGAAATGACTGTAGAATTATTTGAAAAAAAATATCATAGAAACGGAGTTTTTAGACTTCGTACAATTCTATCTTTCACGACATCATCATCATCATCATCATCATCATCATCATTGACTGCCGTCTCTGCATGCGAAGGTTGGTTATCAAGGAGCGTCAATCTGCTCTGTCTCTTGATTTGATGGTGCAGATTGTCATAGGTTGACTTGTCCATCTTTTGATGTTACTCGTCCATGTTAGTATTGGTCTGTCTCTGCCTCTTTTACCTTGTATTTTCAATTCCAAGATTACTTTTAGTAAGCTGTTGTGTCTTTGATGCCAAAGACACAATTGAAACCTTTGAAATGTGGATTTATAGAAGAATAGGTAGAATACATCTGGAGACAGTCCAGAGCCACAACTACCTGGGACATACTATAACCAATGATGGAACATGTAAAATTGAAATAAAGAAAAGAATAGTTATGGCAAAAAGTAATTTTAATGCCATAAAAAATATACTAACAACAAAACAAATATCAGCAGGGCTGAAACTAAGAATGGCAAAATGTTACGTCTTCTCAATATTCCTGTATGGTGCAGAAACATGGACATTAGACAAGAAAACAGAACAGAAAATTGAAGCCTTTGAAATGTGGATTTATAGAAGAATAGGTAGAGTTGGATGAAAACAAAAGAAAACAAAGGATGACTTTTTAAAACAACTGAAAATAAAAAGAGAACTAATAAATACAATTAAGACAAGACAAATGAAATTTTTGGGCATGTTAAAAGACACAACAGCCTACTAAAAGTAATTGGAAGGGAAAATACAAGGTAAAAGAGGCAGAGGCAGACCAAGACTAACATGGACGAGTAACATCAAAAGATGGACAAGTCAATCTATGACAGCCTGCACCATCAAAGCAAGAAACAGAGTAGAATGGCGATCCAAGGTAGCCAACCTTCGTTGCGGAGAAGGCACTCGATGATGACGATAATGTGTCTTTTAACATGCCATAAAAATCGTATTTGTCTTGTTTGAATTGTGTTTGGAAGTTGTCTTTTTATTTTTAGTTGTTTTAAGACTTCATCGTTTGTTTTCTTTTCTTTCCACCTATTCTTCTATAAATCCACATTTCAAAGGCTTAAATTTTCTAGTCTGTTTTCTTGTCTAATGTTCATGTTTCTGCACCATATAGGAATATTGAAAAGATATAACATTTTACAATTCTTAGTTTTAGCCCTGGGGTTATTTGTTTTGATTTTAGTATATTTTTCATGACATTAAAATTTATTTTTGCCATTCCTATTCTTTTGTTTATTTCAGTTGTACATTTTCCATCACTGGTTATAGTCAATATTTTTTCGGGCACATCATGAGAAGAGGAAAATTTGAATACTTGGTTACAACTGGCAACATAAAAGGAACGAGAGATCACGGACGACAAAGAGAGAAAATACTGGATAGCTTGGTGTTCAGCATGGAAAACAGTCAACAACAGAACTGATACGATGCACTGTAGATAGAAGATTGTGGAAAGACATGATTGCCTACGCCAACCGGTATGGCACATGATGATGATGATGGTTATAGTATGTCCAAGGTAGTTATAGTTCTGAACTGTCTCCAGGTCTATTCCTTTAATGTTGATACCCACTTGTAGATTATACTTGTAAGTTTAGGTTATAGGTCACTGCCTAGAACTCTCGAATCTTGGTTGAAAGAAAAGAACAGCGTCAGTTATGTATGCTTTTTATTCGCAGTAAAATACACATGAAATTTCGAAAGCAGCTAAATTATTAGAGAGGTGAGATAAACGACGTTTCGGAAAAAGCTTTCATCAGGTAGGGTAGGTCAACACGATACACAAATACCATTCTTGTTTTTTTTTGTTTCTTTTTTTTGTTGTTGCTGATAGTATCATCATCGCTGCACACTGGACGAACCCATAGGTGTTCTGATACCCCCCTCGAGAAAATCCAACGAGAATTCTGGCCCACGTGCACGAATACCGTAGCACGGCCTGGGATACACAGTGTGGGCAGGTTTATGTTGAGAAGTTTTCCCGACAGCGGCCATATTTATGGTCTACTCTTTTATATTTTGCCTGCCAAGGGTTCTTTAACGTGCGCGAGTGCACACGAGACTTGTTTATTGCCGTTATTGGAGAGGACTAGACATAGGATCGCATTACCCAAGAGATCAGGGGCAGGTAACTTCATAAAGAAACCATGGATTCATTTTTCCAATTTTTGACAAATCACCACTGCTTCTGATGTGTTTTAAATCCGGTTCGTTCTTGTCTTGAGGCCGACGTTGTACCACTAGACTGCCCTGTCCCTGATGAGCACAGATGAAATAAAAAACACATATCTTTAATGAACAAATGAAAAGACGATTAGAGGCCACAGAGATGGGATTTTGTATGTTCCTGCTCTAGGTCTATTGAGCCGAAACATTCTGGTTTGATCTGTCCACTTGTTATATGAAGCTTTAACCATACCGTTTTTTTCTCTTTTATATATATCTATATAGAACCAATTCTGACCTATGGAAGCGAAACATGGACAGTAGACAAACAAGTGAAAAGACGATTAGAGGCCACAGAGATGGGATTTCTCAGAAGAATGTTGAAAGTTCCCTGGACAGCTAAAAAGACCAATGAGGAAATTCTCAAAGAGGCCAACACAAAAAGGGAGCTCCTAAAAAACATCAGAAAGAAGCAATCGTTTTTTTTTGGGCACATCATGAGAAGAGGAAAGTTGGAATACTTGGTTACAACCGGCAAAATACAGGGAAAGAGAGATTGCAGATGACACAAAGAGAAGATACTAGATAGCTTGATGTCATGGCATGGAAAATTGTCAAAAGAGAATTGATACAATGTACAGTTGATAGAAAATTGTGGAAGGACATGATAGTGCCTACGTCAAGCAGATTGGCACATGATGATAATGCTAAGTTAACCAACATGGTCTCACTGCTTCCAATGGCTGAGTTACCTATGTAGGCTGCACATTTGACTCTAAAGATACCCTGTGCAGAGACTGCAAGCTGCATCAAGCAAAGAAGAACAAATCAAATAATGGTTTCTTTTTTTTCTCTGCTGCAAAGAAATCTGACAAATTGAGCTGAAGAGACTAGGCATAATTATGGCTGACTAGCAAGAGAGATGTTTCTTATATCCAGATGGAAACTGGGAAAGACTCATTTTATTTTTCAATCATTTCATGCTGCAGGATTTGCTGGGGAGGAGGTCTGAGCACTTATAGACAGTTGTTCGATCAGCTATGAGTCCAATGACTGTTGACTTTTGTTGATTGGAGAGTCAAGCTAGACCAATTCTGACCTATGGAAGCGAAACATGGACAGTAGACAAACAAGTGAAAAGACGATTAGAGGCCACAGAGATGGGATTTCTCAGAAGAATGTTGAAAGTTCCCTGGACAGCTAAAAAGACAAATGAGGAAATTCTCAAAGAGGCCAACACAAAAAGGGAGTTCCTAAAAAACATCAGAAAGAAACAATCAACAGTCTGTAGAATATCTGTCTCTAGCCAATAAAGAAAGAAAGAAACTTGACGTACTATCCAAATTTGCAATAGAAAGAAAGAAGGAAGGGAAGTTGACATTATATCAAAATTTGTAATAGAAAGAAGGACAATTTGTGCAATATCCAAATGTGCAATGGAAAGAAATCAGGAAGGAAGGAAAGTTAATGCTATCCAAATTTGCAATAGAGAGAAATAAAGATAGAAAATTGACGTAATATGCAAATTTGCAAAGTAAAGAAAACAAGAAAATTGACGTAATATGCAAATTTGCAAAGTAAAGAAAACAAGAAAATTGACGTAATATGCAAATTTGCAAAGTAAAGAAAGTTGATGTAATATCCAAATTTGCAAGTGAACGAAAGAAAGAAAGTTGATGTAATATCCAAATTTGCAACGCAAAGAAAGAAAGAAAGAAAGGAAAGAAAGAAAGAAAGGACGGAAAGAAAGAAAGAAAGAAAGAAACTGCAACAATTCCAAGAATGGAACTAAAATGCCAGTTTGACCTCAAAAGAACCGTGGGGCAGTATCGAATAAGGGAAAGAACCCATAAGCCAAAATGCCACAGTGAAGAGAGTTATGTCGGTCGAGGGGCGCAGATATCACAGCTTGCTATAACCACAACATGCCTATATCATTTCAGTGTATTTTTAAGGGCTGACGATGAAACTGATCGGATGATAAACACAGGAGATAAGACGTTGGTCATTACAAAATAATAGCAACAATCGATTGATAATACAGGAGAATTAATTCCTTATGTGCCAATTCGGAACTTGATAAACTCAATCGTTATTCCAACCCTTTGCTATCAATATCAAACATGGACTCTGACTAAAGACCAAGAAAGAAAACTGTGACAACATGTGTGAGATGAGCTGCCTCAGAAAATGTGTGGATAAAACACGAAGAGATCGTGTAAATAATGAAATTAGAAACACCATTGGAGTTCTACCAGTCATTGAATACATAGAGAGACAAAGATGAAAGTGGTTTGTACATTTAATGTACATGAAGCCCTCAGTACAAGCGTCAAGAGTTTATAACAACAAAATGGAACAACAAAGATATAGATGTAGACCGAGAAGACGATGGATTGAGGGAATTTACGACATAATAAAACAATACAATATCACTATGTGCCAAGTCAAGAATTGACAACATAATAAAACAATACAATATCACTATGTGCCAAGTCAAGAATTTACAACATAATAAAACAATACAATATCACTATGTGCCAAGTCAAGAATTTACGACATAATAAAACAATACAATATCACTATGTGCCAAGTCAAGAATTTACGACATAATAAAACAATACAATATCACTATGTGCCAAGTCAATAATTTACGACATAATAAAACAATACAATATCACTATGTGCCAAGTAAAGAATTTACGACATAATAAAACAATACAATATCACTATGTGCCAAGTCAAGAATTTACAACATAATAAAACAATACAATATCACTATGTGCCAAGTCAAGAATTGACAACATAATAAAACAATACAATATCACTATGTGCCAAGTCAAGAATTTACGACATAATAAAACAATACAATATCACTATGTGCCAAGTCAAGAATTTACAACATAATAAAACAATACAATATCACTATGTGCCAAGTCAATAATTTACAACATAATAAAACAATACAATATCACTATGTGCCAAGTCAATAATTTACGACATAATAAAACAATACAATATCACTATGTGCAAAGTCAAGAATTTACAACATAATAAAACAATACAATATCACTATGTACAAAGTCAAGAATTTACAACATAATAAAACAATACAATATCACTATGTGCCAAGTCAAGAATTTACAACATAATAAAACAATACAATATCACTATGTGCCAAGTCAAGAATTTACGACATAATAAAACAATACAATATCACTATGTGCCAAGTCAAGAATTTACAACATAATAAAACAATACAATATCACTATGTGCCAAGTCAAGAATTGACAACATAATAAAACAATACAATATCACTATGTGCCAAGTCAAGAATTGACAACATAATAAAACAATACAATATCACTATGTGCCAAGTCAAGAATTTACAACATAATAAAACAATACAATATCACTATGTGCCAAGTGAAGAATTTACGATATAATAAAACAATACAATATCACTATGTGTCAAGTCAAGAATTTACGATATAATAAAACAATACAATATCACTATGTGCCAAGTCAAGAATTTACAACATAATAAAACAATACAATATCACTATGTGCCAAGTCAAGAATTTACAACATAATAAAACAATACAATATCACTATGTGCCAAGTCAGGAATTTACAACATAATAAAACAATACAATATCACTATGTGCCAAGTCAATAATTTACGACATAATAAAACAATACAATATCACTATGTGCCAAGTCAATAATTTACGACATAATAAAACAATACAATATCACTATGTGCCAAGTAAAGAATTTACGACATAATAAAACAATACAATATCACTATGTGCAAAGTCAAGAATTTACAACATAATAAAACAATACAATATCACTATGTGCCAAGTCAAGAATTTACAACATAATAAAACAATACAATATCACTATGTGCCAAGTCAAGAATTTACGACATAATAAAACAATACAATATCACTATGTGCCAAGTCAAGAATTTACAACATAATAAAACAATACAATATCACTATGTGCCAAGTCAAGAATTTACGACATAATAAAACAATACAATATCACTATGTGCCAAGTCAAGAATTGACAACATAATAAAACAATACAATATCACTATGTGCCAAGTCAAGAATTTACAACATAATAAAACAATACAATATCACTATGTGCCAAGTGAAGAATTTACGATATAATAAAACAATACAATATCACTATGTGCCAAGTCAAGAATTTACGATATAATAAAACAATACAATATCACTATGTGCCAAGTCAAGAATTTACGATATAATAAAACAATACAATATCACTATGTACCATGTCAAGAATTTCTTCTTCTTTTTCTACCTTTTTAGCTCCCAGTGGAGCATAGGTCTTCAACAAACATTTTCCAATTCATTCTGTTTTTTGCTATTCTTTTAAGACCATTCCATGTCTTCCCCATCATCTTCATCTCTGCTTCTATCTGACAACAACAGAATGGGATCCAGTGGTCACTGACCAAACAACTTGATGATTTAGACTTTGCTGATGACATAGCTCTCCTATCACGCAGCCATCAACAGATGCAGGATAAAATGAGCATGCTTGATGAGAGATCACAACAGCTAGGACTGAAGATTAATAGAGATAAGACCAACATTATGAGAATTAATACAGTTGGCAATAACCATATAAAACTAGGAGAAATACCTCTAGATGTACAATTTTACATATATCTGTTCAGTAATATAGATAAAGAGGGAGGAACAGAAAATGATACCAAAATAAGGATATCAAAAGCAAGAGGAGCTTTCATTACACTGGGAAACATATGGAAATCCAAAGAAATTAGGTTAAATACAAAAATAAAAATTTTCAACTCAAATATTAAGTCGGTCCTATTATATGGCTGTGAAACATGGAGAACAACAAAATTGACAATCACGAAGATACAGACTTTCATTAATGGATGCTTACGCAGAATAAAAGGATAGAAAAAAAAAAAAAAAACTACCTTTACGAAACATAGTACCATTGCTGGTGTATGTCGGGGGAGGGGGGGGGGGGCAACGATAGAACCCGAGGGCCGCTTGGTCAAGCAGTCGCCACGACGTGTGAGACTCCGGATTTTTATTTCACCCCCGATAGAAAAAATCCTTTCTGTCTACCGCGGGCTTTGAACACCGTACGCTGGCTTTTCAGCCAGCGGAGCAGTGGTTTTAGCCGCATGACCACGCACACCTCTCAAGGATGGAAATGGCAGGACAAAATCACTAACATAGAATTATGGAAATGTACCAGTCAAACACCAGTGGATAAAGAGATACAACGAAGACGATGGCGCTGGATTGGACACACACTGCGGAAGCCAACTGAGAGTTTACACAACAAGTCCTTTTTTGGAATCCTCAGGGGAAAAGACAAAGAGGAAGACCAAGGAATTCTTGGAGAAGACAAATAGAAGCAAGTCAAGAATTTACGACATAATCAAACAATACAATATCACTATGTACCAAGTCACAGAACGTGTCCGTGATAGAAAACACATAATTGACTTTAGGTTGCGACACCTACCGGCAATAAAGCAGAACAGGGTAAAAGAAAGAAGAAAGAAATATGTCAGTTAAGTAACAATAAAATAAAGTGTAATAATAGAATCGCATTAATAATAACGATAATAATATCTATTTCTTTTATTCGTTCTCCTGTCTATATCTGCAATGCCGTTTCCTGTTTTAATCTTACGTGTGTGTAGTTCTTGCAGTAAAGTAAAGTACCCCCGTCACGCCAAGTGGCGTACGAGTATAGGGAAATATGGTGTTAGTGACCCTATATTTTACAGACCTTCAGCACATGATTTTTGGGGTAATGTGGTCAGTATTACGCCCGTGCTGCTTTACTTTCCCAGAAAAAAATCCGGTACCCATTTAAGGCTGGGTGAACCCGGAAGCCGTCGGTTGGGATCGAACCCTACCCCTTGTCCGTGGTAGTCCAGTTCACTAACCACTGAGCTATCGCGGCTCAGTTCTTGCAGTGACCCATATATTTTTTTTCTGTGGTGTTGTATCTATCAGTAAATGGGGTTTTCCTCTGTCTAAACAGCATTATAGAAAATGAAAAACGTCTTGTGCAACACATTTATGTTAATCTATTGTCCTTCGAGCCGAAGACGGCACATAGGGCAGAAACACAATCTCAAAAACAGAAACCTTGCGTGCCAAAGTGGCACATATTGCAGAGATCACTGCTTCTAAAAATCTATGGCCCTGTTTCCATAACAATACTTTTTACAATGACTGCTAGTCAAGCCATCGATCAACCTCCTTAGTCGCCTCTTACGACACGCCTGGAAGGTCACAGTGTCACTATTCTTTAATTCCCACATAATGAGGCCCCGGTAACACACGGGAGATAGAGGGTCTTATGTCAATAGAAGTGAGAAAAAGAGATCATCTATGTTATAGTGAGCCAATTCTGACCTATGGACGCGAATCATGGACAGTGAAATGAAACAATTCTCAGAAGAATGTTGAGAATTCCCTGGACAGCTAAAACGGCTAACGAGAATATTCTCTATCAGACCAACAACAACAACAACAAAAAAGGAGCTTCTTAAAAAAAACATCAGAAAGAAACAATCAATATTTTTCTGACACATCACGAGAAGAGGAAAGTTGGAATACTTGGTTACAACTGGCAAAATACAGGGAAAGGGATATCGTGGAAAGGATACTAGATAGCTTGGTGTCATGGCACGGTAAACAGTTAACTACAGAATTGATACAATGCACTGTATATAGAAAATTATGGAATGACATGATCGCCTGCGCCAACCGGCATGGCACATGATGATGAAGAGTATCTATACACAACAACAATTGAAGTAAGTGTTCAGCAATCTTGAGCGACTATCCACATGCACATGTGGCCTATATATTCTTGTTTGCTTGCTAGATACCTTGCTTGCTTGCGTTCGCCCGATGACTAAAGGAGTACACCTCTTCATCATCCGCCCTTAAAAGGACGTTAAGTGGGCGTGTCTGCGTTGTGTTGTGGTTTGTAGTATAACCGTGATATTTGCGCCTTTCGGTCAAACACATCCGACTTCAGCACGACATTTTTGAGTACCGGGTTGTCTTCCCTCTTCGATCCCTACTCGCTTGGCCAGATTAGACAGGTTAATCTGTTACTAGAGGCACCACGGAGAGGTGGAGCAAGGTCTGGATGGTTCTAGTTCGCCGATCCTGACGCAAGCCTGGATCAGCTGTGGGTCGCTGACAACTTCCAGCTCTGGTGCTGTGAGGCGCGCCTTCGCTTCCACATGTGGCCTATATAATGATGATGATAATAATAGTAATATAAATATTAATAGTAGTAGAAGACGTAAAAGAGTTCTTAAATGTTATGTAGAGCTAGTCTTAACATATGGATGCGAATCATGGACAATAGGACAACAGACAAGAAAATCACTGGAGTCTGTAGAAATGTGGTTTTACAGAAGAATGTTGAGAGTACCATGGACAGCTAAGAAGAGTAATGAAGATGTTCTGAGAGAGGTCAAGGCAAAAATGGAGCTAATTTCCAATATTAGGAAGAAACAATCATCATTCTTTGGCCATGTAATGAGAAGAGAACAACTGGAATATATTGTAACAACTGGAAAAATTGAGGGACGAAGAGACAGAGGGAAGCAAAGAGAAAACATAACAGACAAGTTAAGAGAATGGCTTGGCAGAAGGTCAACAACAGAAATATTACTGTCGAGATCAAAAGTTGTGGAGAGACATGATCACCTACGCCAGTAGGCCCGGTACTTGATGATGAGAAGACGCAGTAATAATAATAATAATATATAGCATTTCTCGTCTTGGGAGATGATTGGCAACAAGCTATCATGATTCAGCAGTTTGGTAACGAGAATGGAACTGATATTTCCGTTTCCCTACTATATCTGGGCGGAAAATCTGGAGATAGTACTCTACCCGAAGCACTAGCTCCCTCTCGAGCTCTCCTCTGAAGTGTTCCGGGATCGGAGTTTTACGCTTGAAACCAAAAGTGATTTACAGAACTTGCCAGGAAAGAGGAAATATACAACTACCTGTCTGATTTAGGGTTTTATTAGGAGAACATTAATAATAATATAACAATCATCATTATCAAGTACCACGCCTGCTGGCGTAGGTGATCATGTCTCTCCACTTTCGATCACGACAGTTATTTATAATTTCTGTTGTTGACCTTCTGCCAAGCCATTCTCTTAAGCTGTCTGGTATCTTTTCTCTTTGCTTCCCTCTATTTCTTCTTCCCTCAATTTTTCCAGTTGTTACAATATATTCCAGCTGTTCTCTTCTCATTACATGGCCAAAAAAATGATGATTGTTTCTTCTTAATATTGGAAATTAGTTCTCTTTTTGCTTTGACCTTTTTCAGAACGTTTTCATTACTCTTCTTAGCTGTCCATATTCTCAACATTCTTCTGTAAAATCAAACAACAAGAGATATAGAAACAAAGTTGAACGCATTCGAAAATAAATGTCTAAGGAAAATACTTGGTATAGCGTGGAACGAATTCAAAACAAACGAGGAAATTAGAGAAATCGCCAATCAACCACTAATATCTTCAGTAATCAAGAAAAGACGATGGTCATATGTTGGACACGTGATGAAAAGAGATAATAACCGAATAGCAAAGCAAGCCCTCATGTGGGAAACAACAGATAAGAGGAAAAGAGGGAGACCCAGAGAGACACTGAGAAGAACATTGATGAGAGAGGCAAGAGCAGCAGGAATCGGCTCCCGCAATGAGATAGAGCTGCTTGCACAGAACAGAGACAAATGGCGAGAGTTGATAAAATATCTTTAAAAGAATTGAAAACTGCTAGAACAAAAATTCAGATAAGAGAGGGAGTATCTTGGTCTACGCCCTATGGGCCGGCTACGGCTCGAAAGGTCAATAGATAGAATAGTATTAATAATAATAATAATAATAAATAATCATATTAATAATAAAATACATTAATAAATCATTTCTTCAAGTTCTGCAACGTCGATTTTCTCCGTCTGCCCTCGAAGTGAACGGGATTACCAATTCTGATATCGATTTCCTTACCGCCAGTTCTCAAGGTCGTAGATAGCTGGAGGTCAGACTAGGGGGAGGTAACTTGGAAGTGCAGCTCCAGTGGTGACCAATTCATTTCGGTTGTTCTTTCTTTCTTTCTTTCTTTCTTTCTTTCTTCTTTCTTTCTTTCTTTTTTCTTCTTTCTTTCTTTCTTTCTTTCTTTCTTTCTTTCTTTCTTCTTTCTTTCTTTCTTTCTTTCTTTCTATCTTTCTTTCTTTCTTTCTTTCTTTCTTTCTTTCTTTCTTTCTTTCTTTCTTTCTTTCTTTCTTTCTTTTTTTCTTTCGTTTTTTCTTTACTTCATATTTTCTTTCTTTCCTTTTACTTCGTTTCTGTGTTTCTTTACTTATTTGTTTCTTTCTCCTTTCTTATGATATTAACCAACTTTGTTGGCTGTATCAATAAATAAATAAATCGATCGATCAATCAATCAATCAGTTAATCAATAAATCAACCAATCAGTCAAAGTCTTTTAGATTCCGTTTTCGAGCATAGGCCGCGGACAAGGTCTCTCCACCCATCCCTATTCTTGGACATTTTCTCTACTTCTCTCTTGTCTAGACCACAGACAAGGTCTCTCCATCCATCCCTATTCTTGGACATTTTCTCTACTTCTCTCTAGTCTAGACCACAGACAAGGTCTCTCCATCCATCCCTATTCTTGGACATTTTCTCTACTTCTCTCTTGTCTAGACCACAGACAAGGTCTCTCCATCCATCCCTATTCTTGGACATTTTCTCTACTTCTCTCTTGTCTAGACCACAGACAAGGTCTCTCCATCCATCCCTATTCTTGGACATTTTCTCTACTTCTCTCTTGTCTAGACCACAGACAAGGTCTCTCCACCCATCCCTATTCTTGGACATTTTCTCTACTTCTCTCTAGTCTAGACCACAGACAAGGTCTCTCCACCCATCCCTATTCTTGGACATTTTCTCTACTTCTCTCCAGTCTAGACCACAGACAAGGTCTCTCCATCCATCCCTATTCTTGGACATTTTCTCTACTTCTCTCTAGTCTAGACCACAGACAAGGTCTCTCCATCCATCCCTATTCTTGGACATTTTCTCTATTTCTCTCTAGTCTAGACCACAGACAAGGTCTCTCCATCCATCCCTATTCTTGGACATTTTCTCTACTTCTCTCTAGTCTAGACCACAGACAAGGTCTCTCCATCCATCCCTATTCTTGGACATTTTCTCTACTTCTCTCTAGTCTAGACCACAGACAAGGTCTCTCCATCCATCCCTATTCTTGGACATTTTCTCTACTTCTCTCTAGTCTAGACCACAGACAAGGTCTCTCCACCCATCCCTATTCTTGGACATTGTCTCTACTTCTCTCTAGTCTAGACCACAGACAAGGTCTCTCCACCCATCCCTATTCTTGGACATTTTCTCTACTTCTCTCTAGTCTAGACCACAGACAAGGTCTCTCCACCCATCCCTATTCTTGGACATTTTCTCTACTTCTCTCCAGTCTAGGCCACAGACAAGGTCTCTCCATCCATCCCTATTCTTGGACATTTTCTCTACTTCTCTCCAGTCTAGACCACAGACAAGGTCTCTCCATCCATCCCTATTCTTGGACATTTTCTCTACTTCTCTCTTGTCTAGACCACAGACAAGGTCTCTCCATCCATCCCTATTCTTGGACATTTTCTCTACTTCTCTCTTGTCTAGACCACAGACAAGGTCTCTCCATCCATCCCTATTCTTGGACATTTTCTCTACTTCTCTCCAGTCTAGACCACAGACAAGGTCTCTTCATCCATCCCTATTCTTGGACATTTTCTCTACTTCTCTCTAGTCTAGACCACAGACAAGGTCTCTCCATCCATCCCTATTCTTGGACATTTTCTCTACTTCTCTCTTGTCTAGACCACAGACAAGGTCTCTCCATCCATCCCTATTCTTGGACATTTTCTCTACTTCTCTCTTGTCTAGACCACAGACAAGGTCTCTCCATCCATCCCTATTCTTGGACATTTTCTCTACTTCTCTCCAGTCTAGACCACAGACAAGGTCTCTTCATCCATCCCTATTCTTGGACATTTTCTCTACTTCTCTCTAGTCTAGACCACAGACAAGGTCTCTCCATCCATCCCTATTCTTGGACATTTTCTCTACTTCTCTCTTGTCTAGACCACAGACAAGGTCTCTCCATCCATCCCTATTCTTCGACATTTTCTCTACTTCTCTCCAGTCTAGGCTACAGACAAGGTCTCTCCATCCATCCCTATTCTTGGACATTTTCTCTACTTCTCTCTTGTCTAGACCACAGACAAGGTCTCTCCACCCATCCCTATTCTTGGACATTTTCTCTACTTCTCTCTAGTCTAGACTACAGACAAGGTCTCTCCATCCATCCCTATTCTTGGACATTTTCTCTACTTCTCTCCAGTCTAGACCACAGACAAGGTCTCTCCATCCATCCCTATTCTTGGACATTTTCTCTACTTCTCTCCAGTCTAGACCGCAGACAAGGTCTCTCCATCCATCCCTATTCTTGGACATTTTCTCTACTTCTCTCTTGTCTAGACCACAGACAAGGTCTCTCCATCCATGCCTATTCTTGGACATTTTCTCTACTTCTCTCTTGTCTAGACTACAGACAAGGTCTCTCCATCCATCCCTATTCTTGGACATTTTCTCTACTTCTCTCTTGTCTAGACCACAGACAAGGTCTCTCCATCCATCCTTATTCTTGGACATTTTCTCTACTTCTCTCCAGTCTAGACCGCAGACAAGGTCTCTCTATCCATCCCTATTCTTGGACATTTTCTCTACTTCTCTCTTGTCTAGACCACAGACAAGGTCTCTCCATACATCCCTATTCTTGGACATTTTCTCTACTTCTCTCCAGTCTAGACCACAGACAAGGTCTCTCCATTCATCCCTATTCTTGGACATTTTCTCTACTTCTCTCTTGTCTAGACCACAGACAAGGTCTCTCCATCCATCCCTATTCTTGGACATTTTCTCTACTTCTCTCCAGTCTAGTCCACACAGACAAGGTCTCTCCATCCATCCCTATCCTTGGACATTTTCTCTACTTCTCTCCATTCTAGACCACAGACAAGGTCTCTCCATCCATCCCTATTCTTGGACATTTTCTCTACTTCTCTCCAGTCTAGACCACAGACAAGGCTCTCCATCAATCCCTATTCTTGGACATTTTCTCTACTTCTCTCCAGTCTAGTCCACAAACAAGGTCTCTCCAGCCATCCCTATTCCTGGACATTTTCTCTACTTCTCTCCAGTCTAGTCCACAAACAAGGCTCTCCAGCCATCCCTATACTTCGACATTTTTCTCTACTTCTCTCCAGTCTAGTCCACAAACAAGGCTCTCCATCCATCCCTATTCTTTGACATTTTCTCTACTTCTCTCCACTCTAGGCCTTTGATCTTCAGGGTTTCCATGACTTCATCTCTCTGTGTACTCATGTGCCTTCCTGGCTTTCTTTTCCCATGTGGGTTCTATGACAGTACCTGTCTTGTTATATTGTAGCATTTTGACTAACTGACTTCATACTATGAAACTACGAGTATCTTTCTATATCTGCAATGTCGTGTTTTTTTTTCTTTTCACTTGCGTGTGTTACCTAAGAATTAACCATATAGTGTTGTCTGTAGTGTTGTGTCTATGGGCGAATAGGATTTCCTGACTACTATTTTCAGTGGGAACCGCGGTAGCTCAGTGGTTAGTCACTGGATTACAAAGGACAAGAGGTCGGGTTCGATCCTGATAGACGGCTTCCAGGTTCACCCAGCCATAAATGGGTACCGGATTTTTTCTGGGAAAGTAAAGCGGCACGGGCGTAATACCGACCACATTACCCCAAAAAAACATGTGCCGAAGGTCTGTAAAAATGATGGTCATTAACACCATATTCCCTGTACGGCACTAGAGAAGAACACAATACAACAACATGCAACAACATACAACAACATAAAACAACATACAACAACATTCAACAACATATAACAAGATACTACAACATACACCAAGATACAACAACTTAAAACATACAACTAGATACAACAAGATACGACAACACACAACAACATACAACACGATACTTCAACATACAACAAGATGCAACAACATACAAGAAGATACAAAAACATACAACAAGATGCGACAACATACAACAACATACAACAAGATACTACAACATACAACAAGATGCAACAACATACAGCATACAAGAAGATACAAAAACATAAAACAATATACAACAAAATACAACATACAACAAGCAATCGGAGTACATGATGATCTTTTAACTATAGTGACGAAACAACATGAAATGATTTGGCCACATATCTCGGTCGCCTGGACCTAGCAATGTTCATTCTGCAGGGAGCTGTGAAAGGAGGTAGATGGAGAGGTGGGCAGAGAACGAAGTGGGAAGATAACATGAAAGGTTGGGCAGGCCTCGACTTTACACTAAGTTAAGGAGTTATGGTGAATGACTAAAGACAGAGAGAAATTGATAATTTTTATGATGTGTGTTAGTGGTACTTCAAGGTCATCGAGGTTATGGGAATACAATGATAATGATGATCATGAAGAAGGTAATGAAAAGAAGAAGCAGAAGAAGATGAAGGAAGAGGAGGAGAAGGAAGAAGAGGAAGAATAATAATGATAAGAAGCAGAAGGAAGAGGAGGAGAAGGAAGGAGAGGAAGAATAATAATGATAAGAAGAAGAATGAAGAGGAGGAGAAGGAAGGAGAGGAAGAATAATAATGATAAGAAGAAGAAGGAAGAGGAGGAGAAGGAAGGAGAGGAAGAATAATAATGATAAGAAGAAGAATGAAGAGGAGGAGAAGGAAGGAGAGGAAGAATAATAATGATAAGAAGAAGAATGAAGAGGAGGAGAAGGAAGGAGAGGAAGAATAATAATGATAAGAAGAAGAATGAAGAGGAGGAGAAGGAAGGAGAGGAAGAATAATAATGATAAGAAGAAGAATGAAGAGGAGGAGAAGGAAGGAGAGGAAGAATAATAATGATAAGAAGAAGAATGCGGAGAAAGAGGAGGATGAGGAGAAGAAGAAGAAGAAGAAGGAAGAGGAGGAGAAGAAGAAGAAGGAAGAGGAGGAGAAGAAGAAGAAGGAAGAGGAGGAGAAGGAAGAATAAGAATGATAAGAAGAAGAATGAAGAGGAGGAGAAGGAAGAATAAGAATGATAAGAAGAAGAATGCGGAGAAAGAGGAGGATGAGGAGAAGAAGAAGAAGAAGAAGAAGAAGGAAGAGGAGGAGAAGAAGAAGAAGGAAGAGGAGGAGAAGAAGAAGAAGGAAGAGGAGGAGAAGAAGAAGAACAAAGACGAAGAAGAAGAAGGAAGAAAGAAGATGATAATGAAGTAGAAGATGATGATGATAATGATGAAGACGATGAAGAAGAAGCAGGAGGAAGATGAGGAGGAGGAAGAAAAGGAAGAAGAAGAATGAGAAGGGGGAGGAGAATAAAAAAAGGAAGAAGAAGAAGATGAAGAAGAAGAAGAAGAAAGAAGCAGAAGCAGTGGCAGAAGAAGAAGAAGAAAATAACAATAAGACACAAAAGGCCCTTGTTCGGAATCCCCATGGAAAACAATAGGAAGACCAAAATATTCTTGGAGAAGACAGATGGAAATAGAGATAAAGATGATGAGGAAGACATGGAGTGATCTTAAAAGAATGGCAAGAAACTGGACGGCTTGGAAAGTGTTTATTGAAAACATATGCTCCACAAGGAGCTGAAAGTGTTTATTGAAAACATATGCTCCACAAGGAGCTGAGAGTGTTTATTGGAGACCTATGCTCGACAAGGACCTGAAAGTGTTTATTGGAGACCTATGCTCCACAGGGAGCTGAAAGGTATAATAATAATAATAATAATAATAATAATAGTAATAGTAGTAGTAGTAGTAGTAGTAGTAGTAGTAGTAGTAGTAGTAGTAGTAGTAGTCTCCGTCAGTAATAGTTGACTGGATTTTTCAGCGCCCCTAGAAATGTTTTTTCCTTTCTTTTCTTTCGCCGTGTATTCTCTTTCTCTATGAATCTGTGCTTCTTGTTTGAGGTGAACCTTTATAGTGTGTTTCCAGAGATTGCGGTCTGCAACCATGTCTTCCCATGCTGCAGGGTTTATGTTCAGAGTCTTCGTGTCATAATAATAATAATAATAATAATAATAATAATAATAATAATAATAAGGGGAAACCACCACTGTAAGGCATGGACTCATATCGAGTTATCTTTCACTTAAATACGCAAGTGCTGCTATTAACAAGAAGGGCAACAACCACAGAAAACTTGCTTTTAACTGCTTGTTTGATGAGTCTTCGGAAAGAGAAATAAAAAAAAAGGGAAGGCATTAAGAATACCTTCACGCATTTCCTGCGATGCCCATGGAGAATAGAAATGAACAGCAGCCTCGTTGTGAATGTTTCTGGGTTGTGACTTTAGCATTCATGCTTCGTTGGCCTTGCATATTATCACTGGATTACACAAAGTAGTTGGAGGAGCCGCGATAGCTCAGTGGTTAGTGAACTGGACTGCAAAGGACAAGAGGTAGGGTTCGATCCCACCCGACGGCTTTCAGGCCTTTAATGGGCACCGGATTTTTCTCTGGGAAAGTAAAGCGGCATGGGCGTAATAGCGACCACATTAACCCAAAAATCATGTGCCGAAGGTTTGTAAAATTTATGGTCACTAACACCATATTCGCTATACGCCACTTGGAGTGACGGGGGCTCTTTACTTTTTTTTTGTTACAGAAGGTAGTTGCGATCCAAAACTGGTTTGCAACGCTAAGAACAGGAAGTCATAATATGAGAGCAATCTATCTATTGACCTTTCGAGCCGTAGCCGGCCCATAGGGCGTAGACCAAGATACTCCTTCTCTTATCTGAATTTTTGTTCTAGCAGTTTTCAATTCTTTTAAAGATATTTTATCAAATCTCGCCATTTGTCTCTGTTCTGTGAGAGCAGCTCTATCTCATTGCGGGAGCCGATTCCTGCTGCTTTTGCCTTTCTCATCAATGTTCTTCTCAGTGTCTCTCTGGGTCTTCCTCTTTTTCTCTTATCTGTTGTTTCCCACATGAGGGCTTGCTTTGCTATTCGGTTAGTATCTCTTCTCATCACATGTCCAACATATGACCATCATCTTTTCTTTATTACTGAAGATATTAGTGGTTGATTGGCGATTTCTCTAATTTCCTCGTTTGTTTTGAATTCGTTCTAAGCTATACCAAGTATTTTCCTTAGACATTTATTCTTTTATCTACTGATAATTTACACATTCTGTATCAGGTCTACGTTTCATTAACAAAATCGTTTTTAGATAGCGGCTTGTTAAACCTCTGATCAACGATTCTATACCTATGAAAAATGATATTTTTCATATCGAAAAATAGCATTTTACGGAGAAAAATAATTTCTCCATCTTGGATATAACCAGAAACCATGAGAACAATCAAACAAGGTTAATTCTTCTACTTCTTCTCCACTTTCCAGTCCTTCTTCATCATCATGATCTGTTTTCGTCTTCATTTCATTCTTTCTTTATTTCTTTCTTTCTGCTCTCTCTCATTCTTTCTTTTTCCTTCCTTCTTTCTGTTTTACCCACTTATTCTACTTCTTTTCCTTCATGCGTTTGTTCGTTGTTAGAATCATCATCACTACACATCAGATGAACCCATAGGTGATCAGATATCCCCCTTCGCGAAAGTCCAAGCCCAAGTGCACGAACTCCGTAGCACGGCCTGGGACAAGAGGCCTGGGTCACAGTGGGGTAGATTTCCGCTGACAGTTTTCCTCCTTCATCATCATCATTATTATTGTCATCATCATTAATGTCATCATCATCATCATCATTATCATCATCAGCATCACCATTAATATTGTCATTATCATTATTGTCATCATCATTATTATTGTCATCATCATTATTGTCATCATCATCATCATCATCATTATTGTCATCATCATTATTATTACCATCACCATTATTGTCATCATCATAATTATCTCTATCATCATCACCATCATCATCATCATCATCATCATTGTCTTCATCAAAATCATTGTCATTATCATCATTATTGTCATTATCATTATTGCTATCATCATCATCGTCATCATTATTGTCATCATCACCATCATTGTCGTCGTCATCATCATCGCCATAACCACCACCATCATCATCATTGTCTTCATTAGCATCATCATCATTGTCATCATCATCATCACCATCATTGTCATCATCATCATCACCATCATCATCATTGTCATCATCATCATCACCATCATTGTCATCATCATCATCACCATCATCATCACCACCGTCATCATCACCGTCATCATCATCATCACCATCATTGTCATCATCATCATCACCATCATCATCATTGTCATCATCATCATCACCATCATCATCATCATCACCATCATTGTCATCATCATCATCACCATCACCATCATTGTCATCATCATCATCACCATCATCATCATTGTCATCATCATCATCACCATCATTGTCATCATCATCACCATCATCATCACCGTCATCATCATCATCACCATCATTGTCATCATCATCATCACCATCATCATTATTGTCATCATCATCATCACCATCATCATCACCGTCATCATCATCATCACCATCATTGTCATCATCATCATCATTGTCATCATCACCATTATCATCATCATCATTATCGTCATCATTGTCATCATCATCATATGTTTTCTTTCTTTATTTTTCCTTCCTTCTTGACTTTTAACTGCCCCCAGTCTAAACCAGATGAGGTCAGATTAGACAGGACCACACTAGTAAAAAGTAAGGTACTCCCGTCACGCCAAGTGGCATATGGGGAATATGGTGTTAGTGGCCATCAATTTTTACAGACCTTCGGCAAATAATTTTTGAGGTAATGTGGTCGGTATTACGCCCGTGCCGCTTTACTTTCCCAGATAAAAATCCGGTATCCATTTAAGGCTGGGTGAACCTGGAAGCCGTCAATCAGGATCGAACCCTACCTGTTGTCCTTTGTAGTCCAGTTCACTAACCACTGAGCTATCGCGGCTCCCTGTACCACATTTCCTGAAGCTAAATTAGGTCATTAACACCGTTAGATTAATGTTAATTACTTGGGTTTAATTAATATTCGTTGAATTACCGAAAAAAAATCTCTACTATGTTTTTCCTACGTGTTTGATACAGCATAACCATCAGTAGATTTCTTGAATCCCGCAGACAGAAAATCATCATCATCATCATCGCGTGCCTTCTCCGCAACGAAGGTTGGCTACCATGGATCGCAGTTCTACTCTGTTTCTTGCTTTGATGGTGCAGGCTGACATAGATTGACTTGTCCATCTTTTGATGTTACTCGACCATGTTAGTCTTGGTCTGCCTCTGCCTCTTTTACCTTGTATTTTCCCTTCCAATATTACTTTTAGTAGGCTGTTGTGTATTTTAACATGCCCCAAAAATTTCATTTGTCTTAATTGTATTTAGTAATTCTCTTTTTATTTTCAGTTGTTTTAAAACTTCATCATTTGTTATCTATTGTTTCCATCCAATTCTACCTATTCTTCTATAAATGCACATTTCAAAGGCTTCAATTTTCTGTTCTGTTTTCTTGTCTAATGTCCATGTTTCTGCACCATATAGGAATATTGAGAAGACGTAACATTTTGCCATTCTTAGTTTCAGCCCTGCTGATATTTGTTTTGTTGTTAGTATATTTTTCATGGCATTAAAATTACTTTTTGCCATACCTATTCTTTTGTTTATTTCAATTTTACATTTTCCATCATTGGTTATAGCATGTCCCAGGTAGTTGTAGCTCTGGACTGTCTCCATATGTATTCCCTCAACTGTGATATTTAATTGTAGGTCTTGGAAAATAAAACAGGAAAACCCTCCAGCTAGCCGTGACGTTTTCAGCTATAGAAGCTATAAACAGCTGACGTCACTTTACTTCCAACCTCTCTGTTCACAAAGCTGTAAACGTCACGCTAGTCGGAGGTTTCCTTGATTTCCCTCTCAGTCCCCAGGCCTAAGTAAGTCTATAGTTGGCTGTGGATACAGACAGGGCCTGATTCTGACATGTTGAGGCCCTAAGTTGGCTACGATGACTTTAAGGCTTGATGTTAAATAAATGATCACAAGAAGGTACCTACCTCCATCCATCCATCCATCCGTCCGTCCATTCGTCCGTCTGTCAATCTGTCTGTCTGCCTACCTGCCTGTCTATTTGTCTGCCTGCCTGCCTGTCAGTTTGTCTGTCTGCCTGCCGCCTGCCTGTCTATTTGTCTGCATGCCTGTCAGTCTGTCTGTCTGCCTGTCTATTTGTCTGCATGCCTGTCAGTCTGTCTGTCTGCCTTTCGCCCTGCCTGTCTATTTGTCTGCCTGCCTGCCTGTCTGTCTGTCTGCCTGCCGGCCTGCCTGTCTGCATGTCAGTTTGTCTGCCTGCCTATTTGTCTGCCTGTCAGTTTGTCTGCCTGTCTGTCTGTCTGCTTGTCAGTGTGTCTGCCTGCCTGCCTGCCGCCCTGCCTGTCTATTTGTCTGCATGCCTGTCAGTCTATCTGTCTGTCTACCTGCCTGCCTGTCGCCCTGCCTGTCTATTTGTCTGCCTGCCTGTCTGTCAGTTTGTTTGTCTGCCTGCCGTCCTGCCTGTCTGTTTGTCTGCCTGCCTGCCTGTCTATTTGTCTGCCTGTCAGTTTGTCTGCCTGCCTGCCTGTCAGTTGGTCTGCCTGCCTGTCTATTTGTCTGCCTGTCAGTTTGTCTGCCTTTCTGTCTGTCTAATTGTCTGCCTGCATGCCTGTCTATTTGTTTTCCTGTCTATTTGTCTGCCTGTCTGTCTCTCTGTCTGTCTCTCTGTCTGTCTATTTGTCTGCCTGTCTATTTGTTTGCCTGTCTATTTTTCTGTCTGTCTGTCTGTCTATTTGTCTGCCTGACTATTTGTCTGCCTGTCTATTTGTCTGTCTGTCTTTTTGTCTGCCTGTCTATTTGTCTGCCTGTCTATTTGTCTGCCTGACTATTTGTCTGCCTGTCTATTTGTATGTCTGTCTATTGTTCTGTCAAGCCCAAGACCGTCGCCCATCGAGCAACAATTCTAGACTCTCTGACAATCTTTGTTATGAAGTGCCAGACCTTGCACAAGATCCGCAATGTATCTCACTACATATCCCTGTTCTGTGCGAGCCTTTCAACCTTGACAAGGGAGCTGGTGCCTGCTGTTGTTGCCTCTCGTCTCAGTGTTCTAGTTTTTCTCTAAGTCGGCCTCTTGCTCTATCATAGATTACAATACAACGCAACTGAGCGCCCCCCCCCCCTTTTATTTTGGTAAAGCTGTCACCATACCCCCCCCCCAGTTCCCCCGACACATTCTCCGATTGTAAGGCCCTAATCTGTAGCTAGCATAGGTCTTCTTCAACAAACACTTTCAGTTTCCTGTGGAGCATAGGTCTTCAACAAACACTTTCAGCTCCCTGTGGAGCATAGGTCTTCAACAAACACTTTCAGTTTCCTGTGGAGCACAGGTCTTCTTCAACAAACACTTTCAGCTTCCTGTGGAGCATAGGTCTTCTTCAACAAACACTTTCAGTTTCCTGTGGAGCATAGGTCTTCTTCAAAAAACACTTTCAGCTTCCTGTGGAGCATAGGTCTTCAACGAACACTTTCCAAGTCGTTCTGTTTCTTGCCATTAAGATCACTCCATGTCTTCCCCATCATCTTCATCTCTGCTTCTGTCTGTCTTATCCAAGAATTCGCTGGTCTTCCTCTTTGTCTTTCCCCTGGGGATTCCAAAAAAGGGTCTGTTGTGTAATACTCTCAGTTGGCTTCCGCAGTGTGTGTCCTATCCAGCGCCATCGTCTTCGTTGTATCTCTTAATCCACTGGTATTTGACTATTGGTCGTTTCAAATCTAAATGTTCACGATTAACATGAAATATCTCCTCTTTCCCTGCACTTACAAACTTGATTTTTTGCATCTGGCCTTGTTTTACCAAGGTCCCACCGATTTCACAAAATTTAATGATGTAGGAAGTATGCTTCATCATGAAGCAGCACTTTCCTTTGATCTCAGTGAATTTACGGATCTTTTTGCTCCTGGAGAAAATAATTTACCGTACATTAATGGAAATCAGCTTCTCGACATAGGCGTCTCTACACAACTTGAAAGTTGGAGGCGTTTATCAACTGTTTACTTTCTATTGTTTACTTTCTTTAAAATACTATGAGAATGTCAATGTTATAGCCTTTACAGACGGTCTAAAACAAATCAGCGTATAAACAGTTCCATTAATGAAAACTATTTAAACAATATACAACAAAGAATACATTTAAAAAAATTAATTATCCGTTGCGAGCGATAACGCGCATGACATATCAAGCAAAGTTATTGTTTATGGGTACGCATGTGACTAAAGAGTCCGATGTAAGCACGGGATCCTCTTCACTGTAAAGAGCTACATTGTTCGTTTTATGTCTTTCCATGTGACTTTCATTATTTTACGTAAACAAGACATATGAAAGTGATTTAGTTTCTTCGCATGCCTGCAGTACACATATCAAGAATCTTTACATTTTCAAAACGTTATCAACTTTAGCTAAAGATTGATCATGCGGACATATAAAAACGTCCATTATTATTTCATTTATTCTGAATCAGAGGAGTCTAACATATTGATTACTAATCTGGGCTGAACGAACGATAGTCCATCTTTTTTCCAATAGTCATTTTCTTCTTTTAAGACATGATCTTCACATTTGCACCAAAAATCTTTGTCAATCTGTGATAGAGCAGCATATGTCAGTTCTTTTATATCGCATAGTTTAAAACTTGTATTCTCAGCTGCCACCTGCCCTTTAATTTTTGCCCAAACGAGTTCAATGGGGTTTAATTGTGGATGATAAGGGGGCAGTCTCAAGCACGTATGACCATGCTGTTGAATGATTTTGTCTATTTGGAATACTTTGGTCTTTTGCGATTTCTTAACAAGTGACAGTAATTCAGGTTTCAAAAATCCCTCGTTAAATGGAATTCCTTCCTTTCTTAGCCAAATCTTTATAACATCTTTTGTACTGGTAGATGTAGGAATTTTGTCTTCTTCTGCCACAGCGTTGTGGTACGACGCGTTGTCCATTACCAGACAGGATGGTCTGTCTAGAATTGGAAGAAGAGTATTTTCAATCCACTCTCTAAATATATGGCCATTCATCTCGGTGTGATAGTCCCTGTTGTCAGTATAATTAGAGGTGAATATAAGTTCTGCATTTTTCACCAACCCTTCTTTTCGGCTGCCTGCATGTGCCATTATAATACGCTGTCCTTTTCCAGTGGGTACACATCTTTTAATACTTCCATCTGATAACTGCCATTCCTTTGCACTTGTGTGGTGAGAATTTATCCAAGATTCATCTAGAAATACAATATCATAACCTTGGTTACGCATTTCCCGTACTTCACGTAAATATTTACTCCTCATAGAAACTAAGTGCGGCTTCTCGCAGATGACATTTCTACCACTATCGTACTTTCTAAACGTAAAACCGATGCTTCTAACAGTTCTCCATAATGTTGTTTTCGACACAACAATGTCATTTTCTGCTCTCAGTCGAATTTTCAGTTTTCTTAAAGTCACAGTTTCTTTGGAATCGAACATTTTACAAATTGCTCTTCTAATCACTTCCTTGTCAAAACTATCTACTACTTTCTTTCTTCCTAGCGTCCTAGTCTTGATTGAACTGGACACTCCGTTAGCTTTAAGCACTTGTTTGAAAAAGCGTTTGCTTATACCCAATGCGTGAATAGTTCTCTTTTCTGGCTTTGAGATGCTTCGATACAGTTTTCCACGCTTAGCTTCTATGCAAAAATATTTATACACCTTTATTGCCACTGATTGCAATGTAAGGAAATTTACTTTTATACCCATTGACTAACAGATCACAAATTTAACGAAATTACCCAATAATTAGGATACGCCGTTGCACATAAATCACAACAAAACGACAGGAAATGTGATGCACCGGATATAAAATTATAACTATGACGCGTTTTATGTGTATTTTAGTGCTTAAAACAGGGAAATTGGCGCGCATTACGTTCAAGATGACAAGTCCGTGGGTGCTCACTCATATGAAGCGGTAATTCCTCCAAATATATGGTTTGACCAAAATGCCTTAAATTTGTATACTTCAAATAAAGAATATTTAAAACTATACGTTTGTTGGTGAGGAAATGAATGTACTTCTTGGGACCAAAAAATCACAAGACCATATGCAAAATTTCAGCATTATCAATCAATTGGTTGCAGAGATATGGAATTTTAAACACCTTCAAAATATTTTGAAACGACCTATAGTACATTTCCATAACTCTATGTTAGTGATTTTGTCCTGCCATTTCCATCCGTGTAGCTTATTTAGCCTATGTTTTAATCCGTTCCTGCTAACATGGCGTGGCTGCATCAATTTCTCTCAAGATTTGACACAAGGCTTTCAATATGGGTATACCCTGCTGTAGCGGAAGCCATTATGACGTCACAATGACGGGATTCATTTTACCGTTTACAATATAGAGCTGACACACGCCTGAATTTGAAGTTTTATTGTTTATTTATTTATTTATTTTTTATTTATGTGTATTCTTATCGAAATACTTGTATTTTTGAAATGCATATATGTAGACCGGTCGTGTTTGATAACAATCACTCTTGTATTTATACAGGAAACGACATTGCAGATATAGACAATACTTCAGGCCAACGAAAGATAGATAGACTCTTGTGCTAAAAAAGTTTATTTTTAGTTACAGAAGTTCCGGTTTCAATACATTTTTTAGGGGGCGCCATTTTTCAGTAGCGCCTATGGCGTTCGTTAATCTAAAATGCAGAGATTCTCGTATTGGACAAACAAATGTATTTAAAATAAACTAAAAATTGTTCAGGGATGGTCGCGCAGAATGAGTGTTTAGAACTGCTTCCTTCAACGTATCTTGCTGCTCATTCATGCATAGCTGGTGGTGTGTTGAATCATTGACGCGTGCGCCCACTACTACATCGTTTGGGGCGCTTGTTCTTTGTGTTTGCGAGCACCGTCTATCTATCTTTCGTTCGCCTGAAGTATTGTCTATATCTGCAATGTCGTTTCCTGTATAAATGTTACTGTCTTTTGTAATTCTTGCAGTGGCCCATATAGTTTTGTCTGAAGTGTTGTATCTATGGGCCAATGGATTTTCCTCAGTCTACTATATTCAGTGCAGTCTTGAAGTATGTGTTCAGCAGTCTGGGGCGCCTGTCCACATGTACAAGTAGTTGATGTGCCGATCTTGAATTTTGTATACATGTGACTATGGGGTCGATTGTGTCGTGTTCTGAGGCGTATAATGATAACTTGTTCATATCTATCCATATTATGAAAGGCATCCTGATTTGGGGCTTGTGGTCCTCTGATTGATTTGATTATCTGTTTCTTATGATGGTATGTAACCGGTGTATCTAGTTGTGTGCCTGTTGAACCTTCCTTTGCCAACTGATCTGCTTTCTCATTTCCTGGTATTCCACAATGAGATGGGATCCACTGCAGGGCAACCCTGTGGTGCTGCAGGTGTGGTAATTTTCTGGTGCGAGACCCATCGTTCTGAAGTTCCAACAGATGCAAAGATAAACTCTCTCTCTCACGATCTTTACACTAGGGCAGGTCGTCAAAGTAGATAACGTCATACAAACGGATTCGAAAAAAGATGATTGAATTTATTTTTGTGCCAAATATGTACAATGTAGAACAAAAATAAAAATTTTCAACTCAAATGTTAAGGCGGTCCTGTTATATGGCTGTGAAACATGGAGAACAACAAAATTGACAATCACGAAGATACAGACTTTCATTAATGGATGCTTACGCAGAATAAAAGGATGGAAATGGCAGGACAAAATCACTAACATAGAATTATGGGAATGTACCAGTCAAACACCAGTGGATAAAGAGATACAGCGAAGACGATGGCGCTGGATAGGACACACACTACGGAAGACAACTGAGAGTATTACACAACAGGCCCTTTTTTGGAATCCCCAGGGGAAAAGACAAAGAGGAAGACCAATGAACTCTTGGAGAAGACAGATAGAAGCAGAGATGAAGATGATGGGGAAGACATGGAATGATCTTAGGAGAATGGCAAAAGACAGAACGACTTGGAAAGTGTTTGTTGAAGACCTATGCTCCACTGGGAGCTAAAAAGGTAGAAGAAGAAATATGTACAGAAACAGTAAATTTCTTCATAATTACTAGTTCTTTGAGTTAAATTGGATATGGCAAATATTCGTAATCACAAACAAATATTATGTGTACAAGTTAAGGACGGAAAGAGGCCAAAAGGCAGACGAATGCTGGTTTAAAAGGATGTTTGTAGGGCTTCCTTGGGGGAATTCTCTGTCAGTGAAAGAAACATGGATGAGTAACATCAAAAGATGGACAAGTCAACTTAAGACAATCTGCACCATAAAATTAAAGAGAGAGAGAGAGAGAGAGAGAGAGAGAGAGAGAGAGAGAGAGAGAGAGAGTGGTATTTGCGTTCTATGGTAGCCAAACTTCGATGCGGAGACGGCACTCAATGTTGATGATGATGTTAACTTTGGCGTCTTGACAGACAGTAGTAGCAAAATATCCCGATACGTCTGTAGTTTCATATAAAATATTAGTGTCTAATGCTAGATGCTGATTTGCTGAACATCCTGCCAATATTGGATAGACAGATCCGACCGGAGAATGAACAACATGCATTCATGTTGCCTGGCCTCCTCTACTTTCTCCTGCATCTTTTGTCTTCTGAATTTAATATCAACGCTTCCTCGAATGTTGTTGTCCCCATTTTTTAACTTGTTGTTCTCCATGTGCAAGCTCTGTGTCTACATCCTTCTATTTTTCCTGGAGAAATGACTGTGAGAAACCCCCATCAAATATGTTTGATAGTCGCGAACCCCCATCAAATATGTTTGATAGTCGCGGACCCCCACCAAATATGTTTGATAGTCGCGAACCCCCATCAAATATGTTTGATAGTCGCGAACCCCCATCAAATACGTTTCGTAGTCGCGGACCCCCTATCACATACGTTTCGTAGTCGCGGACCCCCTATCACATACGTTTCGTAGTCGCGGACTCGAGGATTCAGCTTCAACTAATGTTTTCTATATTTAAAAAAAAAACTAGAAACAACGGTATGGTCAAAGTTTTACGTAATAAATGGACGACACAAATTATAACAACGTTTCGGTCCAAAAGACCCTCAGCAGGAACAAACATAAATAAAACACGCACACGTAATAAAAATAATAATAAACAAATTAATAATTTCGAAATAGAATGAGAAATACAAATAAAAAAAGTCTTCCCCACAAACTGTGCTGCGAGCAGAAGCAAAATGAACGCCACGGTTCACTCAAGGAATACGCTTTTGTAACTATTTTTTTTTTTTTTTTTTTTTTTAATTTCTTCTTACAATTAGCTTTACTGCATCTTCGCCGATTTTGCCCCATTCAATGTAATACGGATACGCCTTTGGCTTGCATTGTTAGAAAATTAACATAATTTACTGTAAAATCGAATGTAGAGAGCATGCGGTTTGATATTTTCCTAAAATTATGTAACAAAAAACGATGTGTGCAAAATTCAGACTACATTTGTACTTAAATGTTATATAATCTGAAGGTCTGTGAAAAAATAAGATTTCATGAAAAAGAATTACAGAAATTCATCAAACATTTTCCGAGATAATTGATCAACTCTGTGGGCATGAATTTGTGAACAAACTATAGTAGTTTCCAATCTTTCTAAATATATTTTATCACGCCATTTGTCTCTGTTCTGTGCAAGCAACTCTATCTCACGGAGGGAATCGATTCCTGCTGCTCTTGCCTCTCTGTTCAATGCTCTTCTCAGTGTCTCTCTGGGTCGGCCTCTTTTCCTCTTACTTGTTGTTTCCCACACGAGGGCTTGCTTTGTTATTCGGTTATTATCTCTCATCAAGACGTTATCACTTATAGAAAAAAAGAAAATACAACTGTGCAAACAAGCAAGACACGTTCACACAGTACGAACATTATCACTCATTTAAATAAAAAATGTACCTGAACTAAATAGCCAGTTTTAGTCTGTAGCACACAATTGTGAATTACTGTTGCTTGATGCGGAAACTGTTGAAAATATTCGCTTGGCTCGTTTCTCTCCCACTTCGCCTTGCTAGTTAATTATTATACAAATACGCTGACAAGTTTAAGCATACGACAGCTATTAAATTATTTATAGCCGCTGAAATATAAAGTAGAAAAAATTGTTTGCATGATTTTGCAACAAATATAAATGATTATTTTATTTAGAAAACTAGAGACGATGGGGAAAACGCAGTCAAGTTAAAAAATGTGATGCGTTTTAACAGTTTTTGAAATGTCATTTTCTTTTAATCTCTCGTTGGGCTCTGCTTTAAATATGGCTGGTTAATGTGCCTAGGTATAAAAAAAACATATACAGACTCCCCAATAAAATAATAACTTTTTCTAGACAAGAAGGGGAAAAGTCTGTTAAAAGCCATTGCATTTTACTTTGTATTATTATTATTATAATGTTGGGGTCGGTTCAATGAATACATTAAACATTTAACAAATCTTATTTAACTGAAATCAGAGTGGTTAGTGGTCTTCCTTTCTATTCCGACTATTCATTTTTATCAAACTTAGGTACACATTTGTTCATTTAGGTAGATGTAGTGTCGGTGAGGGCAACCAGCAACGATTAGAGGGAAGACCAACGCCCCCCATTGCTTTCATTGAAAGAAGAAGTCGGAATGAGGCAACTCTCGTTCTGCAGCCCATATGTCATTATTTGTCGACGCGACGCACGATTCTGGTTCAGATAATGGCAAGAATATTTACAATGTTTTAATTGCTCTTCCTAGCTGGTTTTACTAATTAATCGTTGCTAATTTGGAGGAAAATACCGAAAGGAAAAGCGACGGCCGGTCTGTATACAATCAAGTACTTAATAGGAGAAGGTTGGGGGTTAAAGGTCAGAGCTGACTTAGAAAGAACCAATCACCGCTGCTGGAATAATCACGTGACGCTAAGGCAAGCGAGTACGCTTACACCATTTTATCTGAAACCGAAGGCTAGGTCGAGAAGCAAAATGTTGGTTTATATTCGGTGAATTTGGTTTCAATTTACGATGTTTTTGCAATTTTCGACATTTGGATGTAATGGAAGAGGAATTGTTTATAGCTAAACTACTTGCCAAGACAGGAACTTGAGGCTATTATTTCAGCGGACATGTGTGGTACTACTGGTTAGATAAGATCGCCGTGCTAAGTGTTCACATTTGGTGTGTTGGCTTATTACTCCGAAGTAGTAGTAGGCTCAAGCGGACAACGATTTTTTGGGTCTAAATAGTAAGTTACTTGTTTACAGACAATCTGCAGTTGTCAACATATTTAAGGTAATTGCCCTGCTACTTTGAATATAGCATAGCAGCAGTTGTGTGTGCATTTGGAATCGCGTGTGAGAATCGATAAAACGAGCTTGGAAAATGGTAACAAGTTGTCCTGGCTCGCCTTGAGTGCGAGGGGGGCAATTATGATAGAGCAGCTAGCTAGCTTTTTGTTGGCTGAATTTTAGTTAATGGTGGATTTTATTTTGATAAAATTGAGCCGATATATGAAAGTACTGTTTTACGAGTGATAAAAGATGTCATTTATTGGAAAGCGAAAAGAAGATACTACTACTTATATCATAAAGTTGTATTATATCCTTCTGTTATCTTCGCGTAAATCTAGATAGATAAGAGAAAGAGTGAGAGTGACAGAGCAGTGCATCACTAGACAAGCCTTCCTTGTCTCTGTTTTTTTTGTGTTGAGATTACAATCTTGTTGAGTAGTTCGGTTGAGTCAGTATAAAATGGTGTTAATTTGAATGAAAATAAATAACAATAGGTGTCTGTTAATGTTGTATACTATTAATCATAAATACGATATAAATGATTACATAAAAAATATGTCACAACAGTTTTTTCTTCTGATACCTGATATTTTTATTTATGATAAAAGTAAAAGTAATATAAACAGTGAAATAATGAAAAATACAATAAATCATTAAATTCATAAATTATTTAATTGACATTGAATATTTAGTTTAGTAATTTATTAAGTAAATAATTATAATTTATTAATTTATTACTAATATTGATTGTTAACTTAATTGTACTCATTTTAATTAGGATGGTCTCTGACTCTTAGTAACTTACTAATAATTTAAATTAAAAAATATCTAATTAATTGTAATATGATGATATATTATTATCATCATATACACAATTCACAATTCTAAAATAAAAAATAATGAATGATAATTTGATATTTAATTTATCAACATATGGTTAATATGGTGTTGAAACTGTTGAATAGTAATTGAATACTAAAAGGTACAAATATTGAATGATTACTATAATTTATATATTTGGCTTCATTCATAAAATAGTGAAACATAATGATTATGTTGACTGGTAAACAACCACAGTGGGTTAAGTGAGTACTACAGGGCAAGTGGTGGGTTGTAAGTATGAGGAAATCTGATCATCAGAAGGTGGACCCCCCCCTCCCCCTGTCGAGCAAGTGTTTTGGCCCTTTAGCTTCCTCCTAGAGTATCAAGAAGTTAAAGGGCCGAAATACTTGCTCGACGGGGGGTGACGTCTTCTGATGATCAGATTGCCTCCTGCTGCGAAGCTCTGTACAAAGAGTTTCCTACTACACCCCTACAAGGTGTGGTGATAGCTTTACAGAAAAAGAAAGTGCAAAATATTTGACGTTTCAGCCGACATGTGGCCTTCTTCTGAAAACAGGGACAACAGATGCAGACAGTCCGAAATGAATTACGCTTTACGTTCTTGAGTAATAAAACTAATACTACATAGTAGGAAGAGATAAGAGAAAATACATTAGAATAATACTATATTAAATGTATAACAGAGAGAGGAAGCACATGGAGAGAGAGCGAGAGATGAAAAAATTAATGTAAATAAAAGGTGTCTAAAAAAATGGGTCGCTTAGCTAAATCTCCCCACGAAACTGCAAGTTTGTCCAGTGTTCTGCTGAAAAGTGGAAAATGTAAGAGGAGAGAGGAACTGGGCCATTTGATAGTACAAACAAATCTGGCAAGGGTGGCTAGTAAAGCGGAGATACGAGAAGGTAACAATACCTCTTGTTCCAACTTCAGCTCCCGACCATGAACTTTCCTGTGGCTTTCCGTCTGATCCCTCACACTCTTCACCATTTTTACCGATTACTTTTGTCCTCCCAGCGCAAACAGAAAGTCTTCAACCACCGCCCTAAACACCCACTGCCTCCTTCACTCCCCTACCATCTCTGACTACCTCTCTCTTGTTGTATGTGAGTAAAGTAAAGTGCTACGTCATGCCATGTGACGTATAGGGAATATGGTGTTGGTGACCATAATTTTTACCGACCTTCGGCATATGATTTTTAGATAGTGTGGTCGGTATTATGCCGGCGACGATTTACTTTTCTAGAAAATATCTGGTACCCATTTAAGGTTGGGTGAACCAGGTAGCCATCGATCAGGATCGAACCCGACCTCTTGTACTTTGTAGTCCAGTTCATCTTCTTGAATGTATTTCCTCTAACCTGCCTCGACATCGATTGCTCTTATCTCATCATCAAGTACTGGGCCTGCTGGCATAGGTGATCATGTCTCTCCACAATTTTCGATCTCGACAGTTATTTATCATTTCTATTGTTGACCTTTTGCCAAACCATTTCATGATTGTACAAAGTAGTTATTTTATCTCAGCAATAGCATTACATATTCCTCTCCACCCCTCGACTCGGTGTCTCTCATACACGAGTAGTACATACGATTACGGCATGAGGTTTCTTCTTCCATCTTCATCCCAACTCTTCCTCTCAACCTTCGCCGCATGACGGACTCACCCGTTTCTCTTCTCGAAAATCGGACCAGACTCCATCTGCAGGCCAATTAGACCTTTATTCAGACCACTTGCCGCAAAATCCAAGAGCTCCATCACTCCAGTCTCATCCCTAGGAGTACTAGGCTCTCTCTCAGATCTTCACCACCATAATGACATTCTCATCCCTAGGAGTACTAGGCTCTCTCTCAGATCTTCGCTACCATGATGACATTCTCATCCCTAGGAGTACTAGGCTCTCTCTCAGATCTTCGCTACCATGATGACATTCTCATCCCTAGGAGTACTAGGCTCTCTCTCAGATCTTCGCTACCATGATGACATTCTCATCCCTAGGAGTACTAGGCTCTCTCTCAGATCTTCACCACCATAATGACATTCTCATCCCTAGGAGTACTAGGCTCTCTCTCAGATCTTCGCTACCATGATGACATTCTCATCCCTAGGAGTACTAGGCTCTCTCTCAGATCTTCGCCACCATAATGACATTCTTATCGAGCTTGCTGATGGTCCCTCTCTCTGCCTCTTCCTCTCAGTTTCCACATCCCACTTTTCTACAGAACACTGGGCGAATCTGCAGTTTCTTAAGAAGGTTCAGTTAAGTGACACATAAGGAGGTTCAGTTAAGTGAAAAATTTTTTAATACACTTTTTTTACATTAATTTTCTCCTCTCTCACATTTTCTTTCTGCTATTAATGTAATATAGTATATTATCCTTATGTATTTAGGTATTGTTTTTATCTCTTTCTTCTTTGTAGTATTAGTTTTATTACCCCAGAACATGTAGTAGAGTATATTTTCATTTTGTTGACTGTTTGTGTTGTCTGTTTTCTGAAGTAAGCAGCGTGTAGACCAAAACGTCAAATATTTTGTATTGTCCTTTTTGTGTAAAGATGTCACAATATTCCTTGTAGGAGTGTATGTTACAACCCACCACTTGTTCTGTGCTACCAGCTTTACAGCAGCATTGTGTTTGTTTGTCTGTTCCCTACGATGAATACTTTAGACTCGGCTAATCAAAGTATATGTACAATCTGAATGATAAGTTGATAAACAATTCAATCAAAATTATTGAACGGTAGTGTTGAAATATTTTTAGCGTTGATATGCAATAAGATTTTAAAATATAGTGTTTGATATGTAGAGCTAATTCTGACCTACGGAAGCAAATCATGGACAGTAAACAAACAAATGAACAGACGATTAGAGGCCACAGAGATGAGATTTCTCAGAAGAATGTTGAAAGTTCCCTGGGCCACTAAAAAGACCAATGAAGAAATTCTCAAAGAGGCCATCACAAAAAGGGAGCTCCTAAGAAACATCAGAAAGAAACAATCAACATTTTTCGGGCACATCATGAGAAGAGGAAAGTTGGAATACTTGGTTACAAATGGCAAAATACAAGGAAAGAGCGATCGCAGACGACAAAGAGAGAAAATACTGGATAGCTTGGTGTCATGGCATGGAAAACAGTCAACAACAGAACTGATACGATGCACTGTAGATAGAAGATTGTGTAAGGACATGATCACCTACACCAACCGGTATGGCACATGATGATCAGAGTTTTGATAATAAAATAAAGTGGTAATTTGATTAAAACGTGAAGTGTTAGAAAAGCCAAAAATATTTAGGCCTCCCAGCACCACAGCTGGAAGTTGTCAGCGACCCACAGCTGATGGCTTGCACCAGGATAGGTGAACCAAAACCATCCAGATCCTGCTCCACCTCTCCACGGTGCCTCTAGTAACAGACTAACCTGTCTAGTCTGGCCAAGCGAGCAGGGATCAAAGAGGGAAGACAAATCGGTACTCAGATGTGTTGGACCGAAAGGCACAAATATCACAATTATATTGCAAACCACAACACAACGCAGACACACCCACTTAACATCCTTTTAAGGGCGGATGATGAAGAGGAATTTTAGAGTCTACGAATACCCTAAAATACTTTAGTCATGGGACGAATGCAAGCAAGCAGCGATTTAATGTGTGTGCAGCTGATTTTAATTTTGATCAGAAAAATTTGAATGAATACAGATAATATACTGGGTTGTGTATGAAATTTGAATGAATACAGATAATATACTGGGTTGTGTATGAAATTTGAATGAATACAGATGATATACTGGGTTGTGTATGAAATTTGAATGAATACAGATGATATACTGGGTTGTGTATGAAATTTGAATGAATACAGATGATATAGAAGAGTGTGAAATGAACAAAAAAGTATAATAGTTTTTCATGAATTGCTTTCTGCAGTTAGCTTGAATAGCCTATAGGTCTATAGAATGCTAATAAACATTAAAAGTAGTTAGTTGTATACAAAGTTGTATGTAGAGTGTGGCTACGCTCGTACGCTTCAGAGTTTGATCACATCACAGCAGCCATTTTGATTTTGAAGAAGCTTTGGATTATATTTCACCATGTCAGCAGCATCCACATCCTCAGCAGCTGCATCCACTGGCATGGAAGGAACACACTACAACCCAGAGAAGGACAGTGTTGTCCTGGGTGGTCTCTTTCAGACTATCATTAATGATTTAAGGGTAAGATTTGTTTATTTCTTTCTTTATTGATTTGTGGGGGGTGTGTTTACTATTTGTATTTGCTCAGTACATTGTATATTAAACATCATCAAGTACCGGGCCTGCTGGCATAGGTGATCATGTCTCTCCAAAACTTTCGATCTCGACAGTTATCATTTCTGTTGTTGACCTTCTGCCAAGCCATTCTCTTAAGCTGTCTGGTATTTTTTCTCTTGGCTTCCCTCTATCTCTTCGTCCCTCATTTTTTCCATTTGTTGCAATATAATCCAGTTGTTCTCTTCTCATTACATGGCCAAAAAATGATGATTGTTTCTTCCTAATATTGGAAATTAGCTCTCTTTTTGCTTTGACCTCTTTCAGAACATTTTCATTACTCATCTTAGCTGTCTATGGTATTCTCAACATTCTTCTGTAAAACCACATTTCTACAGACTCCAGTGATTTTCTTGTTTGTTGTCCTATTGTCCATGTATCACATCCATATGTTAAGACTGGCTCTACATAACATTTAAGAACTCTTTTTCTTGTTTCTATTGTCAAAAATGGATTGCATAGTATCTTCCTCATTTTTTGGAAAGCTGCTTTTGCCTGAGCCATTCTGCATCTCACCTCTTTTGTACATCTTCCGTCTGAGGTTAACATATTAAACATATCAAATTGTGTTATTTCCATTTTTTCTTGGACTGAACACAGCACGTAGTTGGGTGGAAGTCTTCATCCTCTATGACTGACGATTTGCTGCTAGTTCTTGTAGGTCTTGGTTATTTCTTAGTCCCATGGTTGAGTTTTCCCTAGTAAGTCTTTTGCGTAACGATTCTCTTGGTCTGCCTTGTTTTCTTTTACCAGATGGTTTCCACATGAATCGGTAAATTCTTTCTTTGTTCATTGTCAACACATGACCGATGTATCTCCAACACCTTCTTCTTATTGGGGGGGGGGGGGGGGGGGGCTAGTTGGGAAAACCACCCGACTAGACTACCGACTTTGGACAACCCGTGTTCAATTCCCGCTGGAAGCAGTGTGAGTTGTACTCATGGTTAGAAAAAAAATACCCTCACTGTCGACCCAGCCGCTGGCAGAAATGGAATACCAGGGTATTATCCTGGGAAGGTGAGGAATGTCGCCTCGCATTGTGAGTTTTGATGCTTGAGGTGATACAATCCAGAAGTCTCAGAACATTTCTGGATAGGCGGCCGAGCACATATGGGTGGAAACTTGCGTGCTAAGACGCCGGTCCAAGTCTCGTACTTTACCTTTCTTCTTATAAAGCATGTCACACCTTCTTGTTTAAATTCATCTCTTATCTCTTCATTTGAATTGTATTCTTTCCAGTTTATGTTTGAGATCTTACGTAGACATTTGTTTTGTTTTCCAAGGCATTTAATTTCCTATCTAAAGTCTAGGTGGATTTCCATTTATCACTTTGTATTGCACTGAATATTAAGCACATCACATTGTATTTTAAGTAAGATGGCAAAGATTCCACTTCACCTCCTAGCCGTATTGTGGGAAATAGATTAACTATTGTAATCAAGAGTGGATCAAACAGGGAAAGCAGCCCAGTGCTCAAAAATGGAGTGCTGAGCCAAAATAGCACACTTAACATCCTTCTAAGGACGGACAATGAAGAGCAGTCATCATCATCATCTAGTCTACCTATCTATTGATCTTTGAGCCGTAGCCGGCCCATGGGGCATAGACCAAGATACTCCCTCTCTTATCTAAATTTTTATTCTAGCAGTTTTCAATTCTTTTAAAAATATTTTATAAAATCTCGCCATTTGTCTCGTTTCTGTGCAAGCAGCTCTGTCTCATTGAGGGGCATCATCTAGTGCCATGCCTGATTTCAATCGGTGATGCCATTTGGATAAGTTTAATATTTTTGCTCTTGGTTTTCCTCTGCTCTTATTTCCATTCATTCTGCCTGTTGTTATAGTATTCTCTCAATGACTTCTTTTTGCATCACATGTTCAATAAATGTAGGTTGTCTCTTACTATTGATTTTGATATTTCTGGTTTCTCCATCTTATTTTAAACATTCCTCATTTGTAATTTTGTTAGCCGTGGAATTCATAGCATTCTTCTGATAAACCACATCTTAGCTGCCTCTAATGTTCTTTGTGTTGACCTGCCTATTGTCCATGATTCACTTCCATATAGTAGAACAGGTTTGATATAGCATTTAAGGACACTTCAACTACATTAATTGACATTAATCTTACATTAATTGAAGCTGCGATAGCTCAGTGGTTAGTGAACTGGACTACAAAGGACAAGAGGTAGGGTTCGATCCCAACCGACGGCTTCCGGGTTCACCCAGCCTTAAATGGGTACCGTTTTTTTTTCTGGAAAAGTAAAGCAGCAAGGGCGTAATACCGACCACATTACCCAAAAATCATGTGCCGAAGGTCAGTAAAAATTATGGTCACTAACACCATATTCCCTATACGCCACTTGGCGTGACGGGTTACTTTACTTTTTTTTTTTTACATTAATTGACATTAATCTTACATTAATTGACAATGATTTATTACATAGGATGTTTTTTCATTAGATGTAATTCTGCTTTGCTTGTCCTATTCTGCTTCTAGTTACTGCAGAGTCTCTCCCATCTGATGTTACTATTGATCTCATATGTTTGAATCTATTCAGTTGTTTCAGGATTCCTCCATTTAGATTGACTCTACATTCTTGTGTGTTTGTTTTCTTTGATATTATCATAGTTTTTGTTGTTGTCTTTTTGATGTTACGGGTCAGGCCTTTTTGTTTACTTTCTATGTGCAGTCATCATGTACACAAGAAATACGGAAGGAAATACAAATTCATCATAGCAGCCACATAATTGTAGTTGTACAGAATGATGGTAAAAGTACCATGCACATGAACCAACATCATCATCATCATCGAGTGCCTTCTCTGCAACAAAAGTTGGCTACCATGGATCGCCATTCCATTCTGTTTCTTGCTTTGATAGCGCAGATTGTCATAGATTGACGTGTCCATCTTTTGATGTTACTCATCCATGTTAGTCTTGGTCTGCCTCTGCCTCTTTTACCTTGTATTTTCCCTTCCAATATTACTTTTAGGAGGCTGTTGTGCCTTTTAACATGCCCCAAAAATTTCATTTGTCTTGTCTTAATTGTATTTAGTAGTTCTCTTTTTATTTTGAGTTGTTTTAAAACTTCATCGCTTGTTTTCTTTTCTTTCCATCCAATTCTACCTATTCTTCTATAAATCCACATTTCAAAGGCTTCAATTTTCTGTTCTCTTTTCTTATCTAATGTCCATGTTCCTGCACCGTATAGGAATATTGAGAATATATAACATTTTGCTATTCTTAGTTTCAGCCCTGCTGATATTTGTTTTGTTGTAAATTTTTCATGGCATTAAAATTACTTGTTGCCATACCTATTCTTTTGTTTATTTCAATTTTCCATCATTGGTTATAGTATGTCCCAGGTAGTTGTAGCTCTGAACTGTCTCCAGATGTATTCCTTCAACTGTAATATTTAATTGTAGGTCTTGAGAATTTTCTTTGTTTATGATCATAGTTTTAGTCTTTTTGATATTCATATCTAGTCCATATTTTTTGCTTGTTATGTTTATCACATTAAGCAATTGTTGTAGGTCTTTAGGATTTTCTGCTAGTAGAATAGTATCATCAGCATATCTTAGGTTATTGATTATCTTTCCATTAATGTTTAGGCCTGGTATCTCTGAGATTGTTTTTAAAGATTTGCTCAGTGTATAAATTGAACAAGCTTGGTGATAGGATGCATCCTTGTCTATAATAAGAGTATTGAGAGTACCATAAGTGAAAGTGCTCTGTGCACACAGTATTTTTGTAGCTAAGGACTAAGGACCTAACTTGTGCAGACGGATGGCATTGGCAGGGGTCATTTTGAATCTGTGAAGTGGGCTCATTGTGTGTTTGACTCAAGTGCATATGTGCTTTTTAGCCAGGGACCTTTTTTTGGGGACTCAATGCAGATATCCCCGATGGAGGAATAGGTTGTACTGTTGGTCCCATGGATGATTCGCTTCCAGAGGTTTATGATGTGGACAAGGCAGTTTTGTCATTGCAGGTGAATAATAATGTCCACACCTATAGTTGGTCAGGGTTGTGTGGCGGCAGCAGCTTTATGGCGAACACAGAAAGCATCACAGGATTGTGCTGTTCTGAAACAGCTATGCCATGCTACCCTGGAATTGCCTTTGATGGGATTACTGTGACCACAAACCACTCTCCATGTGTGTGCCACATATTTGCACCCCAGAGAGAAATACTGAATATGACAACATCATGTGCCGTCTGTGATATTGGTGACCGCGGACCATGAGCCTCCAGTATGATTGATACAACTGTTGCACCAGGCACTTCATCAGCAGGGCCATGTCTATGGAATGTTAATCTGACATTGTTCTTGAATGATGTCCAAGTTGGTGAGACATCAGAATCGTGTGGCAGCGGCAACAGGAAGGGAGCGGAGAACATCGGGTTCTGCTGCTATAAAGGAGACTTGCCTTGCTATCCCAGAATTGCCTTGAATGGAATCACTGTAGTTGAGGGCTTCTCCTCTTGTGTAAACTACACATTCGCATCTGGGAGTGGGTCAGTGGGGGTCACAAAATCATGTTCTCTCTGTGGTTTTGCTGGCTACGGGTCATGTGGCTTCTGTTGGATTGGAAATGACGAATTACCACCACTGTGTGTCTATATGTTTGGAATTGGAGTCATCAATGATGGCCTAACATCGTCGGGTGCTGTGGCGATCATCATTTTCGGGAGGACGTGGTCTCCCATGGTGTATGGTGGATGGGCGGCAGGGGCCATTGAGGGCTATGTCTGAAGGGTGTTCCTTCTTGCAGTTTCCTCATATTCCAAGTCCGGCTTGTTGCAGGAGCTACTGAGTTAAGTGCTCTGTGCACACCGTGAGCTGTGTGTCTCATCCGTTTTGATCCTGCTTCGATATCCCGCTTGTTTACGATGAATGATGATATCGTATGACAGGGAACAGTTGGCTGTGTTCACTTTCTGTGCGGTTTCGCCTTATGTCTTTTGGCGTGTGCTGAGACTGCTACGATGTGGACTACAGTTACCTTTCTTTGTTTGGGAGATGAGTTGGTAATTCGAATGATTCCACTGGCACGGGCGGTTGAGCAATTATGGATTTTAATTCGTTTGCTGTGATGCCGAGGCCTTCCATAACCAATAATATCCTTGTCTTACTCCTCGTTTTATGTCCATGGGTGTAGAGTTCTCCTTGTTATATTTTATTATTGCTGTTTGCTCCCAGTACAAATTACATATTAGTCGTATGTCTGTGTCGTCTAGATTTATATCCTTTGGGCAGTCTATAAGTTGATTATGGTGTATTATATCGAAAGCTTTGGTGTAGTCTATGAAGCAGGCATATATTGGTTTGTTTACTTCTGTGTACTTTTACATGAATACATCAACCAGGATAATAATAATATTCTGAAGTAGGTCAAGACCGAAGAAAGTTTAGGAATAAATAATCATTATTTTTGTCTTTTTTGAGAAGGGAGGAGTCAAAGATAGGATTGGTCAGAAGAGTATTGAGAGTACCATAAACAGCTAAAAAGACAGATGAGGAAATTCTCAAAGAGGCCAACACCAAAAGGGAGCTCCTAAAAACATTAAAAACAATCTCCTAAAAACATTAAAAACAATCAACTTTTTGGGGGCACATTGTAAGGAGAGAAAAGTTGGAATACTTGGTTACAACTGGCAAAATACAGGGCAAGGGAGATGCGAATGACAAAGAAAGAAGATACTAGATAGCTTGGTAGGGAACAGCAGGCAAGTAATAGCAGTGCTGCTGTAAAGCTGGTAGGTCAACAACAAAATTGAACTAATGCACTGAGGACAAAATATTATAGAAGGACATGATCACTACATCAACTGGTATACACATGATGATGATAGTTTTAACAGAATACAAAAAGCAAATACTTTTATCATCCATTCTGTCTATATTGGAAACTATTTGAACAATTGTCACTTAAATGTTAGTTCATTATAATCTGATTTAGGCACTCCCTTATTTGTAGGAGGATTTTGTGGGTAGGTTTTGATAGGAGTGGAGAGTGTAAACTAGGCCGTGGATTGGAATGTCAAACAATAAATAATTCGGGTGTAATTAACAGGGAGCGTATTTATGTTGGCAGTTTCCTTTTATTTAAAGTGTAATATGTAAAAAAGGGAGAGAGAGCATTTATTTGCAATAAAAAAAATGATGTGGTTTGGTATAAATGTTAAGGTAGTCCCATAGGAATTGCTGTTGGGTAATGAAGTGGTAGTGACTTTGTTATACTAAGTCTTACCTTCTCAGAGGATATCTCTGGTACTCATTTAAAGAGGCTGGGCAGACCTAAGTTGGAGAAAAAGTTAGCTGCAGTATCAACTTCCTTGATTCTGTTTTTCTAGCTAGTTTCACTGTTCTTAGACATTTTCTCTATTTATGTCCATTCTAGTCCATGTTCTTACGGGTTTCCATGACTTCTCTTCTCCATGTATTCTTATGCCTTCCTGGCTTCCTCCTTCCTTGTGGGTTCCATGATGGAGTCTGTATTGCTGTGTTGACATCACGTTTTTTTAGCATGTCTCCAATCTATCTTCATTTTCTATCCGTAATGTGTTGCCTGATTAGCCCTTGGAAAATAAATTGTGTTTCCATAAAAATATGGTGTAGAAGAGAAGTTAGACACAGAAGTCAAGGCAGGCTTAGAGTATGATGGAGTGAAGCATGGACAACTGTTACAACAGTATCACATGACAGTGGCTGGGGTTGTCAGAGTAGTGGGAACTTGAACTTTATATCACTCTTGACCTGGGAGTGAAGCATGGACAACAGTATCACATGACAGTGGTTGGGGTTGTCAGAGTAGTGGGAACTTGAACTTTATATCACTCTTGACCTGGGAGTGAAGAAGTGATATGTTTATTATCTCATTATCATATATATTGTGACAATTGGGAAAATTGAAGGATGAAGATATAGAGGGAAACAAAGAGAAAAGATACCAGACAGCATAAGAAAATGGCTTGGCACAAATTCAACAACAGAAATGATAAGTAGATGTCAAGATCAAAAGTTGTAGAGACATGATAACCTACGCCAGCAGGCATGGCACTTGATGATGATGATAGACAGAAAAGGTAATATGTATGAAAGAAAGTAAGATGTCTCTGAGTTTAAGATGGAGAGACAAGCATGATGACTGAAGATGTTAGAAGAGTAGATATATTATCAATTTTGATTTCATTCATCCCTTTCGAGCCGTAGTCGGCCCATATGGCGTAGACCAAGATACTCCTTCTCTTATCTGAATTTTTATTCTAGCAGTTTTAAATTCTTTTAAAGACATTTTCGCACATTACAGAATCCTATTTTTGTTGTTTTATGGCCGAAAAAACTATCACTATTGATTTTTAAAAAAAATTTTGAATTTATATTCCAATAATATTGGTAAAATCAGTATGCCTGGAGATTCTTGACAAAACAGTACTGGCCAGTTACTACTGGAACTCAGAGCAAATGGATAGCAGCAGAGCTGAATGCTGCAAACGAGCCATAGCTGATGGCTTATGTCATGATCAGTGAGCCAGAACTATCCAGACCGTGCTCCACCTCTTCGCGGTGCCCCCATAACAGACTCACTAGTCAAGTGAGTAACAATTGAAAGGGAAAGCAACCGGGTACTAAAAAACTCATGCCATGATGGATGTGCTGGACCGAAAGGTGCAAATACCACTTTTACTGCAATCAGGAACACATCACGTTTCATACGCCCACTTAACGTTCTGTTAATGAAGAGGATAGAAGTGAGAAAGAGAGTTCATCGGTGCTATGTAGAGCCAATTCTGACCTATGGAAGTGAATCATGGACAGTAGAAAAACAAATGAAAAGATGATTAGAGGCCACAGATATGGGATTTTGCAGAAGAATGTTGAAAGTTCCCTGGACAGCTATATATCTTCTTCTTCTACCTTTTTAACTCCCAGGGGAGCATAGGTCTTCAACAAACATTTTCCAAGTCATTCTGTTTTTTGCCATTCGTTTAAGATCATTCCATATCTTCTTCATCTCTGCTTCTATCTGTCTTCTCCAAGAGTTCCTTGTCTTTCTCTTTGTCTTTTCCCCTGGGGATTCCAAAAAAGGGCCTGTTGTAATACTCTCAGTTGGCTTCCGTAGTGTGTGTCTTATCCAGCGCCATCGTCTTCGATGTATCTCTTTATCCACTGGTATTCGAATGGTACATTTCCATAATTCTATGTTAGTGATTTTATCCTGCCATTTCCATCCTTTTATTCTGCGTAAGCATCCATTAATGAAAGTCTGTATCTTCGAGATTGTCAATTTTGTTGTTCTCCGTGTTTCACAGCCTATAAAAATAGGACTTACTTAACATTTGAGTTGAACATTTTTATTTTTGTATTTAACCTAATTTCTTTGGATTTCCATATGTTTCCCAGTGCAATGAAAGCTCCTCTTGCTTTTGATATCCTTATTTTGTTATCATTTTCTGTTCCTCCCTCTTTATCTATATTACAGCCCAGATATATGTAAGATTGTACGTCTAGTAAAGGTATTTCTCCTAGTTTTATTTGGTTATTGCCAACTGTATTAATTCTCATAATGTTGGTCTTATCTCTATTAATCTTCAGTCCTAGCTGTTGTGATCTCTCATCAAGTGTGCTCATTTTATCCTGCATCTGTTGATGGCTGTGTGATAGGAGAGCTATGTCATCAGCAAATTCTAAATCATCAAAGTGTTAGGTCAGTGATCACTGGATCCCATTTCTTTTGAAAGTTTCCTGGACAGCTAAAAAGACCAATGAGGAAATTTTCAGAGGCCAACACAAAAAGGGAGCTCTTAAAAAGCATCAGAAAGAAACAATCAACATTTTTCGGGCACATCATGAGAACAGGAAAGTTGGAATACTTCTTTCCAACTGGCATAAATACGGGAAAGAGAGTTTGCGGACAACTAAGAGGGAAAATACTAGATATTTGGTGTCATGGCATGGAAAACAGCCAACAACAGAATTTATATGATGCACTGTAGATAGAAGGTTGTGGAAGGACAGGACTGCCTACGTCAACTGGTATGGTACATGATGATGAAGAGGTCTAGTTATTCTTTCTCTATCTATCTATCTATCTATTATCCTTTCGAGCCGAAGATGGCACATAGGGCAGAACCTCAGTTTCAAAAACAGAAACCTTGTGTGCCAAAATGGCACACATTGCAGAGAGATCTGCTTCTAAAATCTATAGCTGTTTCCATAATAATACTTTTTACAATGACAGCTTGTCAAGCCATCGATCAACCTCCTTAGTCGCCTCTTACGACATGCCTGGAAGGTCACAGTGTCACTATTCTTTACTTTCCTCATAATGAGGCCCCGGTAACACCTAGGAGTAGCTATTCTTTAGTCAACAGGTAAACACAAAGAAGAAGACAATGGAGATCGATATTTTATATCAATGGACACAAATGGTTATATATATAATATTCAAAATTTGTAGACTACAAACAGTCCACAAGAGGTTGAATTACCACCATTTTAACACCGTAAGGATAGGACAAGCATGGTCACTGAAGTGATATGCTTATTATCTCATTATCATATATATTGTAACAGCTGGGAAAATTGAAGGACGAAGATATAGAGGGAAGCAAAATGAAAAGATACCAGACAGCTTAGGTTAATGTCTTGGCACAAAGTCAACAACAGAAATGATAATTGAATGTCAAGATCAAAAGATCAACATTGTATCAACTAAAAATGAAAAGAGAACTACTAAACACAATTAGAACAAGACAAATGAATTTTTGGGGCATGTTAAAAGACACAACAGTCTAATAAAAGTAATATTGGAAGGGAAAATACAAGGTAAAAGAGGCAGACCAAGACTAACATGGATGAGAAACATCAAAAGATGGACAAGTCATTCTATGACAATATGCACCATCAAAGCAAGAGGCAGAGTGGAAAGGTGCTCAATGGTAGCCAACCTTCAATAACCTTTCCAAGCCGTTATGTTTATTGCCATTCCTTTAAGATCATTTCAATACTTCCCCATCATTTTCATCTCTGCTTCCACCTGTCCTCTCCAAGAATATTTTGGTCTTCCTCTTTGTCTCTTTCACTGGGGATTCCAAAAAAAGGGCCGGTCGTGTAATACTCTCATTTGGTTTCTGCAGCGTGTGTCCTATCCAGTGCCATCATCTTCATTGTATCTCTTTGTCCACTGGTAAAAAAAAAAAGTAAAGTAAAGTACCCCCGTCACGCCAAGTGGCGTATAGGGAATATGGTGTTAGTGACCATAAATTTTACAGACCTTCGGCACATGATTTTTGGGGTAATGTGGTCGGCCCGTGCCACTTTACTTTCCCAGAAAAAAATCCGGTACCCATTTAAGGCTGGGTGAACCCGGAAGCCATCGGTTGGGATCGAACCCTACCTCTTGTCCTTTGTAGTCCACTTTACTAACCACTGAGCTACCGCGGCTCCCTTTGTCCACTGGTACTTTACCATAATTCTATATTAGTGATTTTGTCCTGCTATTTCCTTTATTTTATTCTTCGTAAGCATCCATTAATGAAAGTCTGTGTCTTTGTGATTGTCACTTTAGTTGTACTCCATGTTTCACAGCCATATAATAGGACTGATTTAACATTGGAGTTAAACATTTTTATTTAGTATTTAACCTAATTTCTTCTTATTTCCATATGTTTCCTAGTGCAAAGAAGGCTCCTCTTGCTTTTTGTATCATTATTTTGGTATCATTCTGTGATCCTCCTTCCTTGAATGTAACTGACACAGGCAAAATGACTGTTTTACATCTGCTACAATCATGCCCAGCACAAGATGAACAGAAAAAGCTCTTGTGACCATCAACAGCCTTGAGTTGACCAATGCTTTCTTCAAATTTAATAATATTCACATCTAGGAGTGTACAAAGAACAATAAGATAATAATCACATCTAGGAATGTACAAAGAACAATAAGATAATATTCACTTCTAGGAGTGTACAAAGAACAATAAGATAATATTCACTTCTAGGAGTGTACAAAGAACAATAAGATAATATTCACTTCTAGGAACGTACAAAGAACAATAAGATAATATTCACATCTAGGAATGTACAAAGAACAATAAGATAATATTCACAAATAGGAACGTACAAAGAACAATAAGATAATATTCACTTCTAGGAGTGTACAAAGAACAATAAGATAATATTCACTTCTAGGAGTGTACAAAGAACAATAAGATAATATTCACATCTAGGAACGTACAAAGAACAATAAGATAATATTCACTTCTAGGAGTGTACTAAGAACAATAAGATAATATTCACTTCTAGGAGTGTACAAAGAACAATAAGATAATATTCACATCTAGGAACGTACAAAGAACAATAAGATAATATTCACATCTAGGAATGTACAATAAGATAATATTCATATCTAGGAGTGTATAAAGAACAATAAGATAATATTCAGAAGCAGCTAAACTTAATGATCTGGACATTTAACATCATCACCATCATGTGCCATACCGGTTGGCATATTCGATCATGTCCTTCCACAATCTTCTATACACTGTGCATCATATCAGTTCTGTTGTTGACGGCTTTCCATGCCATGACACCAAGCTATCCAGTATTTTCTCTCTTTGTCATCCGCGATGTCTCTTTCCTTTTATTTTGCCAGCTGTAACCAAATATTCCAACTTTCCTGTTCTCATGATGTGCCCGAAAAATGTTGATTGTTTCTTTCTGATGTTTTTTAGGAGCTCCCTTTTTGTGTTGGCCTCTTTGAGAACTTCCTCATTGGTCTTTTTAACTGTCCAGGAACTTTCAATATTCTTCTGAGAAATCCCATCTCACATTTAACAAAAACATTGGGAAAACAACATTCTATAACAAATATGAGGAGCATAACAAGTATGTCTGAACTCTACTGTAGAGAACTAAACAAACTTTCTTCTATGATAGATCAAATAAACTAGAATACATAATTTATGTTTGTCCTTCATTAAAGAACTCTTCAAGTCAATTTGTCTGTTTTAGAAAAATCATCATCGTAAGTACGATGTCTACTGGCGTAGGTGATTACGTCTCTCCACAACTTTTGATCTCGACAGTTATTTATCATTTCTGTTGTTGACCTTCTGCCAAGCCATTCGCTTAAGCTGTCTGGTATCTATCTTTTCATCCCTCAATTTTTCCAGTTGTCACAATATATTCCAGCTGTTCCCTTCTCATTACATGGCTAAAAAGTTGTTTCTTCCTAATTTTGGAAATTAGCTCTCATTTTGCTTTCGCCTCTTTCAGAACGTTTGCATTACTCTTCTTAGCTGCCCACGGTATTCTCAACATTCTTCTGTAAAACCACATTCTACAGCCTCAGTGATATTCTTGTCTGTTGTCCTAATGTCCATAATTCGCATCCATATGTTAAGACTGGCTCTCTCTGTTTAGTCTTCATCATATCCATCAAAGCTAAAGCCTATATTTTGTTACTTTGTTGTATTAACACCAGCCTAGCCATGGCTCCACATTGTCTTCTGTTCCTAATACCAACAGCCAGATATGATAACAAAAGAGACAGAATTATCACATTCCTGCATGCATGCCGTACACACCCCATCACCTTTGGACACCTGAAATATCAAATTCCACACATATTAATGCATATAAAACACCCCACAAAGCTGTATTTGAAGCACTGCATTTTCTGTCACTCCTGTCTGGCAAATAGAACAAAGGCAATTTAAAAAAAATATCTTTTACAACTCTTAAACAAATTTATTAAAAGGGACGTTCTGTTGGCAAATTGCCCATCTCTCTGTATTTCGCACAGCGTGAACAATTTAAGAATATATATTGTCAAAACTGTACAATCCAGTGAATATTTTCTGGGCAGCTAGCCTCAGGTGTGTCATGACATGTCAGCCAATCTATTTTAAGAAAAATGCGTTTCTGTTTAGATTAAACCATGCATTGCATTTGAAATGCATTCCAGCTGTTTTTAATGCCAGATAAATGCGTGCAAGAAATGATAAAGTTGCACAGTTTGAAACAGAGTCAGTTCATCTGCATATATGCAGCTATTTAAATTGTTTTAAATATGCAGTTATTTAGAACAGAGTCTCATTGAAATAATATAATCGTTTTTTTTTCTTGTTTTCACTTTGCTTGCTGTTTTAAAAAAAAAAAAAATCTTTCCCGACTATTTAAAAATTCTTCTCTTTATTAAAAAACATTTTTCTTTCTTTTTTAAAAAAAATCTCTTCCTGTTTTTAAATCTTCCATTCTTATCCCCCCTATTTTTTAAAATCATCCCTTTTTAAAAAAAAAATTTTTTTCCCATTCTGCTTTTCATAATGTTTTCTTGCTTTGCATCTTAAGTACCACTTTTCACAGTATGTGTATGGTTTACTGAAAGCAGGAATGACATAACACAGCCGTTTAATTTAAATCTCATAACATCATTTTAGTTCTAATTCTATAATTATTGCAGTGGGTCACATTTCCCTGAAACTGTCATACTCCTCTCATCCGTGAAGTTATTTTTCATGGGAAGTAACTCCTGTGACACCGCCCGCACAAGTGTGAAAATTCCTAGCTTTAATAATGTTAATGTTGGTTACATTTTAGAGGAGATTGAGTGGTTAGTGCAGTGTACTCGCTTTCTAATCAAAAAGTGTCCAGGTTTGATTCTCAGAAGTGGCAAAATTTTTTTTTTCAGACCAACAAGTTTCCGGGGTTCACCCAGCCTCTAAAAATGGGTAGCACAGATTTTTCTGGGAAGTAAAGGCGGCCTGGCATGATACCAACCATTTGGCTTTTTGGTTATGGAAGGCCCCTGTATCACTGCAAACGAATTAAAATCCATAATTGCTCAACCGCCTGTGCCAGCGTAATCCAAATTAATATCTCATCCTCAAAACAAAGAAAGATAACTGTAGTCCCCATCGTAGCAGTCTCAGCACATGCCAAAAGACATAAGGCGAAACTGCGCAGGAAGTGAACACAGCCAACTGTTCCCTGTCATACGATACCATCATTCATCGTAAATAATTGGAATATCGAAACATGATCAAAACGGATGAGACACACATCTCACGGTATGAACAGAGCACTTAACTCAGTAGCTCCTGCAACAAGCCGCGATACCAACAATATCATCCAAAAATTTGTCATGGGTGTAGAAAAATATGGTCACTAACATCATGTTTCCTATACGCCTAGCAAGGCAGGGGAGGAAACCTTCACCAACATACATTTTAGTAGATTTATCCTTATGCCTACCTTTCATACTGTATGGGGTTTCCCTTAAGTTGTAAGGATTATTCTAAAAAATTTACTTGTAAGCCTTACAATCCAATTTGTATGGGGAAACAGAGAATTTTGTGTATTTTTTTATTATCAGAAATAATTTTTGCATCATCATCATCAAGCCGTAGGTGATCATGTCTCTCCACAACTTTCGATCTCGACTGTTATTTATCATTTCTGTTGTTGACCAAGCCATTCTCCTAAGCTGTCTGGTATATTTTCCTTTTGCTTCCTTTATCTCTTCATCCCTCAATTTTTCCTGTGGTCACAAAATATTCCACCTGTTCCTTTCTCATTATATGGCCAAAAAATGATGATTGTTTCTTCAAAATATTCAAAATTAGCTCTCTTTTTGCTTTGGGCTCTTTCAGAATGTTTTCATTACTCTTCTTAGCTTTCCCTGCTCAACATTCTTCTGTAAAATGACATTTCTACAGCCTCCAGTGCTTTTCTTGTTTGTTGTCCTATTTCCATGATTCACATCCATATGTTAAGATCGGCTCTACATAACATTAAGATCTCTTTTTCTTATTTCTATTGTCAACAATGGATTGCATAGTGTCTTCCTCATTTTTTGAAAAGTTGCTTTTGCCTGAGCCATATTTATGCTGAACATTTTATACAAATTAAGTTTATACAAAGGTACAGGAAAATACTCAGCTTACAAGCGCTAGCCAATCAAATTGTAATTAATCTGCATTTGCTTGCTTGTGTTCGCCCGATGACTAAAGTATTCTAGAGTATTCGTAGACTGTAGAATTCCTCTTCGTCATCCGTCCTTAAAAGGACATAAGTGGACGTGTCTGCGCTGTGTTGTGGTTTGCAGTATAACTGTTATATTTGCGCCTTTCGGCCCAACACATCCAACTTTAGCATGACATTTTTGAGTACCGGGTTGTCTTCCCTCTTCGATCCCTGCTTGCTTGACCAGACTAGACAGGTTAGTCTGTTATCTGGAGGCACCACAGAGGTGGAGCAGGGTCTGGATGGTTTGGTTCACCAATCCTGACGCAAGCCATCAGCTGTGGTTGCTGACAACTTCCAGCTCTGGTGCTGGGAGGCGTGCCTTCGCCTCCATTCTGCATTTTAATTAGACTGTAAATATGTAGGCCAACTAACTGCACTACATGAACACACGTAACCAATAAAAAAATGTAGTTTTAGCTACAAATTTTTAATGCAGTCATGGTCTGGCGTAAGCTACATACATAGGAAAGGGTTGAATTGGTGGTTGGTTTTGGGGGGGGGGGGGTGTCACAAAGCTTTAATCCCATTTTGTAAAATGTTTTTTTTTTAATCTGATGTACAAGATAGTCTTTTAAACAAGGTGGTAGTTTTGCTATGAGAGGTAAACATTGTGGAGTTTATTTCGTTTTGACGTCTACCTTATGACTACTAAAGGAAGAACTTCCGGTCAATATGTCGGATAGGCGGCAGGAACCATTGACGCTCGGTTTGAAGAGTGCTCCTTGTTGCAGTTTCCTCATATTTTCCAAGTCCGGCTTGCTGCTGGAGCTACTGAGTTTAGTTCTTTGTGCACATTGTGAGCTGTTTTTCATCCGGATTGTGTTTCTATATTCCAATTGATTACAATGAATGATGATATCGTATAACGAAGTACAGTTCAGCTGCATTCACTTTTGGTGTGTGCTGTGGCTGCTATGATGGGGACTGCAGCTGCCTTTCTTTGTTTGGATCCTTTAATGAGATGAGTTTTAATTTGGATGATTCCACTGGTATTGGAAAAGTAAAAAAGTAAAGTACCCCCATCACGCCAAGTGGCTTATAGGGAATATGGTGTTAGTGACCATACATTTTACAGACCTTTGGTGCATGATTTTTGGGGTAATGTGGTCGGTATTACGCCCGTGCTGCTTTACTTTCCCAGAAAAAAATCCGGTACCCATTTAAGGCTGGGTGAACCCGGAAGCCGTCGGTTGGGATTGAACCCTACCCCTTGTCCTTTGTAGTCCAGTTCACTAACCACTGAGCTATCGCGGATCCCTACTGGCATTGGAAAGTTTAACAATTATGGATTTTAATTTGTTTGCAGTGATACCAGGACCTTTGACATACCAACACCATACTAAAGGAATTGATTAACTTCTTCGTCATCCATCCTTAAAAGGGCATTAAGTGTGCACTGATGCACTGTGTTATGGTTTGCAGTAGAGCTGTAATATTTGCACCTTTTGGCCCAACACATCAGACTTCAGCACTGCACTTTTTGAGTACTGGGTTGGATTGCATTTCCTCTTGGTCCCTACTCATTTTGCCGAGACTAGACTGTGTATCAACTTAACAGTGATAAATTATCTGTGGAAAGGAGGGCTAACTCTGAAGTGTCTTTAGGAGTGCATAACATTCTTGCTGAACTTTGGTGTCATAACATTCATGCTGAACTTTGATGTCATAACATTCATGCTGAACTTTGATGTCATAACATTCATGCTGAACTTTGGTGTCATAACATTCTTGCTGAACTTTGGTGTCATAACATTCATGCTGAACTTTGATGTCATAACATTCATGCTGAACTTTGATGTCATAACATTCATGTTGAACTTTGGTGTCATAACATTCTTGCTGAACTTTGATGTCATAACATTCATGTGAATTTTGATGTCATAACATTCATGCTGAACTTTGATGTCATAACATTCTTGCTGAACTTTGATGTCATAACATTCTTGTTGAACTTTGGTGTCATAACATTCATACTGAACTTTGGTGTCATAACATTCATGCTGAGCTTTGATGTGATAACATTCATGCTGAGCTTTGATGTGATAACATTCATGTTGAACTTTGGTGTCATAACATTCATGCTGAACTGTGGCGTTATAACATTCATGCTGAACTTTGGCGTTATAACATTCATGCTGAACTTTGGTGTCATAACATTCATGCTGAACTGTGGCGTCATAACATTCATGCTGAACTTTGGCGTCATAACATTCATGCTGAACTTTGGCGTCATAACATTCATGCTGAACTTTGACGTCATAACATTCATGCTGAACTGTGGCATCATAACATTCATGCTGAACTTTGGTGTCAAACTGTGGGGACATTACAAGGAACTGGCATCGACTGTGAGCTTTGTCCTGACGACAATGGGAAAGACATAACATGACCAAAGAATTCCTGACGAGAGAGAGAGAGAGTGCTAGAAATATCAAAATGGAAGTTTAAGAATAAGACGTAGATTGTGCTTTAATTTTTAAATTAATACCCTTTTCCACCTTTTCTAAATAAGCCAGGGGCCAAACAAAAACCAAGTTAATGTTAACAATGATTCACTGTCTGGCTTATCTGGCACATCTCACACCCACAGATTTCAGTTGGAATTTCCAGAAGATGCTGGCATGTCTGGTTAAGAAATGCCTGTTTTATGTGGGCAGTAATCTTTTAATTGAACAACAAACTTGGAGAAATTATTGTTGATTATGATGTCATGTTGTTCTTGGTTTTGATTCAACCACCTTCGGGCTTTTATCTTCTCCTTCAGCAATCAGCTATGACATTTAGACTGACTTGGGCCGCCACGAACATGACAGTGCATTTGAGGTCATCACGGTTCTTCATAGCTTGTCATGTATGATTGTTTATATGGGCCATATTTGTGTTCAAAGGGTGTCCTGCAGTCCTGTAGGATATGCTCTGGATATTGTTTGGATGCGCGGCAGTCTCGTGTGGCAAAGTCAAAAGTCCTATCTTGTGTAGGTGTGCTCTGAGGCCATAATCCATTTTATCTGTTGTTTCTTTATATATTATATGGTGGGGGTTATTCCTAGCTTTTTTCTCAGTTCTCCGTTTCTGATATTGTCTCTCAGACTGTTTCTTGTAATTCGTCTAACACATTTCATCTCAGTAGAGGTTATTTTTCTTGTTGTTCTTGCATCTAGTGTCCAGGTCTGGCATTGGAATGAAGATACTATGGGTAATGGGTTGGGATGAAGATACTATGGGTAATGGGGTTGGGATGAAGATACTATGGGTAATGGGGTTGCGATGAAGATACTATGGGTAATGGGGTTGCGATGAAGATACTATGGGTAATGGGGTTGCGATGAAGATACTATGGGTAATGGGGTTGCGATGAAGATACTATGGGTAATGGGGTTGCGATGAAGATACTATGGGTAATGGGGTTGGGATGAAGATACTATGGGTAATGGGGTTGGGATTATGCCGTCATGGAGCGGGGGAAGGAGGAAGTGGATTTGTAAAAAAAAAAAAAGTAAAGTACCCCCGTCACACCAAGTGGCGTATAGGGAAATATGGTGTTAGTGACCAATAGTTTGACAATTTTACAGACCTTCAGCACATGTTTTTTGGGGTAATGTGGTCAGTATTACGCCCGTGCTGCTTTACTTTCCCAGAAAAAAATCCGGTACCCATTTAAGGCTGGGTGAACTTGGGATCGAACCTACCTCTTGTCCTTTGTAGTCCAGTTCACTAACCACTGAGCTATCGCAGCTCCCAGTGGATTTGTGCTTAGGCTAATTAAGCTACAGCTTAGGGACTAACAATCCAAGGGGCCTCAAATTTTATTTAGATTGTAATCTATGATATGGACCTTCTGGTGTTTTTTACTAGGGGTCTCAAAGTTTCATTTAGGTTAGCCAGGCGAACTGGTTGGTCTCAAGACAAGACGTCAGTCTCAAGACAGAGAGGTTATGAGTTGCAATCCTGGCTGCACCAATTGTGATTTTTATTTGTGATTTCTCTCTGTGGCAACCACCCTGGTCTCAGCAACGAGGTCCAGCTTGAAGTGTCAATTACTCTTCAAAGGAAAAAGTATGAGTACCTCCGAAGTCTAATTATCTGCCTGTGCTGGGGAGTGACCCTATGCACACGGCTGCCAGGGAAAAATGAATTAACTCACAAAATTCAGTTCCTAGTCTCTAGGGACTTCACCTGAGGTAAAAGCTGGTGAATGACAAATAAACAAAAAAACAATATTAATAATAAAAAAAAGTAGGTTAGCCAGCTTAGGTCATCACGAAGTCAAAGTAAATTTTTCGCAAGAATGTATGGAAAAGAGAAGTTTTGAAGACTCTTAGAACATTGGCCTAGACTAGAAAGAAGTAGAAAAAATGTCCAAGAGTGGGGATGGTTGGAGAGACCTTGTCCAAGTGTCCTATACTCCAAAAAGAGCTCAAATTGGCTTTGAATAATTGATTGGTCATTTGATAAAATGCCAGGCTGACTAACTTTCCATGAAAGATACATCTCCAATACCTATTTTCAAAAACTAGATGAACCATACGTCTGTGTCAGTCCGAAAAGTGTTGCAGTTCATGAAAGTTAAACAAGCACTAACCGTTCAGAGACTTGTTATCATCATCATGTACCTTACCTGTTGACATAGGCAATTATGCCCTTCCTCATTTTCTGCCCATAGCGCATCGTATCAATTCTGTTGTTGACTGTTTTCCATGCCAAGACACCAGTATACATATATCTAATACTATCTATAATCTATCTATAGTAATAGATATATCAAGTGTCTTCCCTCTCTGTCACCTACAATCTCTCTTTCCCTGTAATTTGCCAGCTGTAACCAAGTATTCCAACTTTTGTCTTATCATGATGTGCTTGAAAAATGTTTCTTTCTGATATTTTTTTGAGCTCCCTTTTTGTGTTGGCCTCTTTGAGAATTTCCTTGTTGGTCTTTTTAGCTGTCCAGGGAACTCTCAATATTCTTCTGAGAAATCCCACCTCTGTGACCTCTAATAATCTTTTCATTTATTTGTTTACTGTCTGTGATTCGCTTCCATAGGTCAGAATTGGCTCTATGTAGCAGTGATGAACTCTTTCTCAGAGACTACAGGTTTCTAATTGGGTTAAATTTGTTAGGAATTATTTACCAAAGCAGTGGTATGCAGTCTACCGATTTTGTTTTTCTGATGTTCTTTTGTGTGTTTAACTCAAACTTGTGAGATATATGACACACTGTGTGTCACTAATAAAAAAAACACGTAACCCCACTCTCAGATCAATAATTACTACGGGGTATGTATGTGATTCTGCCGTGGCTATTATTGTCTGTTATTAACAAATAACACATGTAATATCATGATATACACTGAGGTGAGAGGCAAAAACAACAGGCATCAACTGCCTCACAGAGATTGAGCAACTCACCCAGAACAGATGTATACAGGGAATACTAGAGTCACTAGGAGGAATAACATTAGAAGAGGCCAACAGAAGAGCAAAGAATCGCAGATTGTTTCTCCCCTCGGCGCCAACGGCAGCAGAGGAAGGATAGAAGAAGAATAAGAAGAACCCAGAACAGAGTCTTCTGGTTAAATACAATGTGGGTCCTGTGCATGGTCTGACACTCGATAACAAAAATCATCAGACACAAAGAATCTAGAATTTCAGCCCTATGTGCCGCATTCGGCTCAAAAGGACAATAGATAGAATGTTATGTGTGCAAGCTTTTTCTGACATTGTAGGTAAGAATAAAAAAGAGTTCATCAGTGTTTTATGTGGAGCAAGTCTTAGCATATGTAAGTGAATCCAAAGATGCTGGACAGTTCAAGACTTGGTAGGATTTATCTCAGCATCATCAAGTGCCATGCCTGCTGGTGTAGGTGATCATGTCTCTCCACAAGTTTTGATCTCGACAGTTATCATTTCTGTTGTTGACCTTCTGCCAAGCCATTCTCTTAAGCTGTCTAGTATCTTTTCTCTTTGCTTCCCTCTATCTCTTCGTCCCTCAATTTTCCTAGTTGTTAAAATATTTCCAACTGTTCTCTTCACCCATTAAAACAGGTAAATGAATTTAAATATTAGAGAACTTTGTTAACCTCAGACGCAAGATGTACAAGAGAGGTGAGATGCAGAATGCCCCAGGCAAATGCGGCTTTCCAAAAATAAGGAAGATACTATGATCTCCATTTTTTTACAATAGAAACAAGAAAAAGAGTTCTTAAATGTTATGTAGAACTAGTCTTAACATATGGATGTGAATCATAGACAATATGACAACAGACAAGAAAATTGCTGGAGTCTGTAGAAATGTGGTTTTACAGAAGAATGTTGAGAATACCATTGAGAGCTAAGAAGAGTAATGAAAACATTCTGAAACAGGCTAAAGCAAAAAGAGAACTAATTTCCAATATTAGGAAGAAACAATCATCATTTTTTGGCCATGTAATGAGAAGAGTGTGTTACCGGGGCCTCATTATGTGGGACGTAAAGAATAGTGACACTGTGACCTTCCAGGCATGTCGTAAGAGGTGACTAAGGGGGGTTGATCAATGGCTTGACAAACTGTCATTGTAAAAAGTATTGTTATAGAAGCAATTTTAGAAGCAGTGATCTCTGCAATATGTGCCATTTTGGCACGCAAGGTTTCTGCTTTTGAGATTGTATTTCTGCCCTATGTGCCGTCTTCAGTCGAAAGGACAATAGATAGATAGAATAAGAAGAGAACAGCTGGAATATATTGTAACAAATGGGAAAATTGAGAGATGAAGAGATAGAGGGAAGCAAAGAGAAAAGATACCAGACAGCTTAAGAGAATGGCTTAGCAGAAGGTCAACAACAGAAATGATAAATAACTGTCGTTATCAAAAGTTGTGGAGAGACATGATCGCCAGCAGGCTTGGTACTTGATGATGATGATGTTCTCTTTACATTAGTAAGTAAAGTACCCCCGTCACGCCAAGTGGCGTATAGGGAATATGGTGTTAGTGACCCTATATTTTACAGACCTTCAGCGCATGATTTTTGGGGTAATGTGGTCGGTATTACGCCCGTGCTGCTTTACTTTCCCAGAAAAAAAATCCAGTACCCATTTAAGGCTGGGTGAGCCCGGAAGTCGTCGGTTGGGATCGAACCCTACCCCTTGTCCTTTGTAGTCCAGTTCACTAACCACTGAGCTCTCTCTTTACATTACATGGCCAAAAAATGATGATTGTTTCTTCCTAATATTGGATATAACTCAGCATGAGAAACTGTAGAAAGCTGTAGAGGTACAAATGTGGATGGGAATTATCACTAACACCAGCAGGTAGGTAAATATGTGAGATGCCTTAAAGATTATGGGGTACATGTTGTTAGTTGCTGTATTTACTTATGTCCAATCACATCACGTGGTTGGTATCATGCCAGGTCACCATATCAATCTCTGACAAAGTATGTCAGGTATTAAATTTCAGGATATGTATGAAATTTCTATTGCTGAATTTGCTGACAATGCTGATTGCCTGTTTTCAAATTTCAGGGCAGCTCGCCAATATGGGAGGATTTTACCTACAAGTCAGTGAAGCTACATGCATCTCTGAAGTGAGTTTTACTATCACTTTTGTGACTTATGACATTTTCCTTGTGAACATCGATTGTCTCCCTTTCTTGTCAGTCCCAACAGACCCCTTGCAAACTGGGATACGTGTTAAAAAGCATAGTGTCAAATGTGGTCTCTTGTAGTGATTTCTGTTCTCTCTGGGTGTGGTCGTTAATAGCCCTTTGTGTGTGAACTTTCTTGTAAAATGTCAGTTTTATGTCAACTTTCTTGTTAGATGTCAGTTTTATGTCAACTTTCTTGTAAAATGTCAGTTTTATGTCAACTTTCTTGTAAAATGTCAGTTTTATGTCAACTTTCTTGTAAAATGTCAGTTTTATGTCAACTTTCTTGTTGGATGTCAGTTTTATGTCAACTTTCTTGTTGGATGTCAGTTTTATGTCAACTTTCTTGTTGGATGTCAGTTTTATGTCAACTTTCTTGTTAGATGTCACTTTTATGTCAACTTTCTTGAGTAGATGCACTATAATTTGTTTGCTAATTGTTATTTTGTTTCCCAGAAGGTCTTTGGGCTTTTTTCCTTTGTCATGTGGTTATATAATAAACCCCATCATGTATGTATACTGCATAGCAAATAAACCCTTCCTAGTATGTGCCACTGTGGCTAAGTGGTGAGTGTGCTCACTTCCTTATCAGAAGGGTGTGATCGTCAGAAGTGGCGGATTATTTTTTCCTGACCAAGGCTTTGGAGTTCACCCGGCCACTGAAAATGGGTACCCAGAAATTTTTTTAGGCAGTCTAAGCTGCCTGGTTGTATATCGACTTTATTTTTTATTTATTAATTAATTTTTTTTAAAGTATGTACACTACACAGAAGCTGCACATTAATCAAGTTATCCTGGCCAATTTATTGATTCATTATTACCCTTCCCAAATTGCTTGACGTAGAAAGATAACATTTGGTGAGTGTGTCTTTTCAATGGCATTGACACCCTTTAAGAAGGGAGTAATAATTGTATACAAAGATGCCCCCCCCCCCCAAAAAAAAAAAATGCAACTGATCTAAAATCACAAAATGGCCAAATTAGAACAATAGCCAGAACCTATGTGCCTTGAAATCATTTTATCTTTATTTGACATGTTCTCCACAGCTCTACTCATGGCCCAGCATATTTATTGAATATATTTTATAATTGTGCTAGCCTAGGTGGCTGAGTGGTTATTGTGCTAGCCTGGGTCGCTGAGTGGTTAGTGTGCTAGCCTCGGTGGCTGAGTGGTTAGTGTGCTAGCCTCGGTGGCTGAGTGGTTATTGTGCTAGCCTCGGTGGCTGAGTGGTTATTGTGCTAGCCTCGGTGGCTGAGTGGTTAGTGTGCTCACCTTGGTGGCTGAGTGGTTAGTGTGCTCACCTTGGTGGCTGAGTGGTTAGTGTGCTCACCTTGGTGGCTGAGTGGTTAGTGTGCTCACCTTGGTGGCTGAGTGGTTAGTGTGCTTGCTTTGCTGACCAGAAGGGTCCGGGTTCGATCACAGCAGTGTCAGATTTTTTTTTAGGACTAACAATGCTACAGGGTTCACCCAGCCTCTAAAAAGAACACCAGAGATTATTCTGGGAGCTAAAGGTGGCCTGGTGTGATACCAACCACGTCACCCAAAAATGTCCCATGGTCATAGAAAAATATGGTCACTAACACCATAATCCCCATACGACTAGCAAGGCATGGAGGGAACCTTTACTTTTTACTTAGTTAACCTCATTTTATGTGACACACACACACACACATCTGTATTGATTAAGGTCCAGCCATAGTTGCTAGACATGGACAAAGTAAATATAGAAACTGTGTACTTCTACAGTGACATTGATTGTAAGTTACTACATTGAGCCTAGTCAAGAAGGAGGAGAGAAAACTGAGGCCACTTTCACTATTTTATGGACATATATTAATCTTGTAGTGAAAGGTAAAAATTCGGTAAAAAAGGTACGCTTGGCTTGGTGGATAAAACTGCTTCTCTTAAGTCGTGCCAATGCAAGATTTTGGAATCGGGTCCTTCATTGGATGTCTCAGCATGCATGCAAATTTTTCTGCCTGTATCAGCACCTTTGTGTCTCTCCGTTCTCTCAGTGCTGGTATCCTCCACAATTTCTCCATCTCCAATATTGGTGTTGATTTCATTGCTCCTGTGATGACCCTAAGTGCCTGGTTTTGTACTTTATCCAGTTCTTGCAATGTGAATAAGGTAAAAATTGATAAAGAAATAGACATCTGATGCAGCTAGGCAAACTAAGTATTGGGTTAACTGTCCCCTGTACTTAACATGAAGTAGTACTTATTACCACCAAGAAACACTTTATACAGAGCAGAAACACCTTATACAGAGCATATTCATTCCCACCAGTCACCATCAAGGGCGTTCTTCTCGAATGCATGGAAGAAGACCAAGAGGAATACACAGAAGAAGATGGATAGATGCTGTGACAGAGACATGTAACAACAAAGGAAAATTACTAATTTAGATAGTTCGAGCAGCTCAAGATCGACAAATGATATAAACCACGACACCTTTTAGGTATCAGTGAAAAGAGAAAAGAAGAAGATGGATAGATGCAGTGACAGAGACATGTAACAACAAAGGAAAATTACTAATTTAGACAGTTCGAGCAGCTCAAGATCGACAAATGATATAAACCACGACACCTTTTAGGTATCAGTGAAAAGAGAAAAGAAGAAGATGGATAGATGCAGTGACAGAGACATGTAACAACAAAGGAAAATTACTAATTTAGATAGTTCGAGCAGCTCAAGATCGACAAATGATATAAACCACGACACCTTTTAGGTATCAGTGAAAAGAGAAAGAAGAAGATGGATAGATGCAGTGACAGAGACATGTAACAACAAAGGAAAATTACTAATTTAGATAGTTCGAGCAGCTCAAGCACGACAAATGATATAAACCACGACACCTTTTAGGTATCAGTGAGAAAGAGAAAAGAAGAAGATGGATAGATGCAGTGACAGAGACATGTAACAACAAAGGAAAATTACTAATTTAGATAGTTCGAGCAGCTCAAGAACGACAAATGATATAAACTACGACACCTTTTAGGTATCAGTGAGAAAGAGAAAAGAAGAAGATGGATAGATGCAGTGACAGAGACATGTAACAACAAAGGAAAATCACTAATTCAGACAGTTCGAGCAGCTCAAGCACGACAAATGATATAAACTACGACACCTTTTAGGTATCAGTGAGAAAGAGAAAAGAAGAAGATGGATAGATGCAGTGACAGAGACATGTAACAACAAAGGAAAATCACTAATTCAGACAATTCGAGCAGCTCAAGAACGACAAATGATATAAACCACGACACCTTTTAGGTATCAGTGAGAAAGAGAAAAGAAGAAGATGGATAGATGCAGTGACAGAGACATGTAACAACAAAGGAAAATTACTAATTTAGATAGTTCGAGCAGCTCAAGATCGACAAATGATATAAACCACGACACCTTTTAGGTATCAGTGAAAAGAGAAAAGAAGAAGATGGATAGATGCAGTGACAGAGACATGTAACAACAAAGGAAAATTGCTAATTTAGATAGTTCGAGCAGCTCAAGATCGACAAATGATATAAACCACGACACCTTTTAGGTATCAGAGAAAAGAAGAAGATGGATAGATGCAGTGACAGAGACATGTAACAACAAAGGAAAATTACTAATTTAGATAGTTCGAGCAGCTCAAGATCGACAAATGATATAAACCACGACACCTTTTAGGTATCAGTGAAAAGAGAAAAGAAGAAGAAGAAGGTTCATTCCCACATTGTGCTACCTAATGTTGAACATGATCATTTACGACTAAGCATAAAAGAAAATATACATGGAAAACAAACCAGTGGAAGAGATCAATCACTATCTATCTTGGAAGTCACATTGGTCGGAAAGGGATACAAGTAAAGAAATTAGAATCAGAATAGCTAAAGCAGCAATGTCTTTCAGAAGCCATGAAAAATTGTGGAAATCAAAACTCATCAGCACAAACAGAAAACTTAGACTATTCAAATCAAACGTACCATCTACCCTTACATATGCACCTGAGTCTACGCCCTATGGTCTGGCTACGGCTTGAAAGGTCAATAGATAGATAAAAGAAAGCTTGTCACATGACCTCCATTCTTTACTAAATGACCTGACAGAACTCTTCTTCCAGGCCTTCATGTGAAGATTCCTGGTCTTGTCCTTGGACTCTGTTAAGTTTATAACTTTCGTTTTGGTTTGTAACTTCCTGGACTATTGATAATGGTCCTTGATACCTATTAATATTGATCTCCCCTGTCTCTGAAGGTTGACTAACTTACATATGTAGTCCATGTAGGTAATAAACAATAGGGAGATAGTATGCAACGCTTGCCTTACTCCTGATCTAACTCCGAAGTGGTCTGTGTGACTTCCTACTGTTCTGACTGTGCAGCTGCTGTGCAGAGATGAAGTTGGATATTTTAGGCTAATGATGTAAACATAACATATTAGCTGTCACTTGTTTTAAATAAACAACAAACACCATTTTCAAGACTTGATGAAGGACATCTATTCTAAGGTCAAGAAAGTGGTATTATTGTTTTAATTGCATTCACTAACATCGGCGCTTGAAAAACTGTCTTCTAACAATCTTCTACCTGTTTCTCAGAACAACCGTTGTAGCTGTGGGCGCCTTCTTGGAAGCGTTTCAGAAAGTCGCAGACATGGCTACCAGCTCTAAAGGTCAGTTTGTGTGTGTCTGTGTTTGTATGTAGTCTCACAAGATAGACTGTGGAGCGGGATCTGTTTAGACCTCTAGGTTTTTCTGTTTAGACTTTATGTTTCTATCTTTAGAAGAGGAGGTATGTTTAACAAGATTCTGTAAGTTTCACAAATAAACAGAAAAGAAGATTAGACAGCCGTAAGCAGAATCGAACCCGTACTCCTCGACTCAGTGCTTTGCCATAAGAAACCTGCGGTAGAGCACATGGCCAACTAAGCTACCAATAAAAAGTAGCTATCATTAACGATGTCTTTCAAGCAGTGTACTCTTGTGCCATAGAGTTACGAACATGACAAGTTAGTATAAATTATTAGGAAAATGGACGGGCCAGCATAAAGCATTAGTAATATAGATGAGTCGGTATAAATTATTAGTTAAATAAACGAGTCAGCATTAGTAAAATAGACGAGTCGGTATAAATTATTAGGCAATAGACGAGTCAGTATAAATTATTAGGCAAATAGACAAATCAGTATAAAGCATTAGTAAAACAGACGAGTGAGTATAAAGCATTAGTAAAATAGATGAATCAGTATAAAGCATTAGTAAAATAGATGAATCAGTATAAAGCATTAGTAAAATAGATGAATCAGTATAAAGCATTAGTAAAATAGATGAATCAGTATAAAGCATTAGTAAAATAGATGAATCAGTATAAAGCATTAGTAAAATAGATGAATCAGTATAAAGCATTAGTAAAATAGATGAATCAGTATAAAGCATTAGTAAAATAGATGAATCAGTATAAAGCATTAGTAAAATAGATGAGTCAGTCTAAATTATTAGGGAAATGGACATTACCTTCAGCAGACTGATGTGTCTTTTAACATGCTCCAAAAATCTCATTTATTTAGTTTGAATTGTGTTTAGTCGTTCTCTTTTCATTTGTAGTTGTTTTAAGACTTCATCGTGAAGAAAAATAAATCAAAGAAATACGCCTCACAAGGAAAAGGTCAAATGCACTAACTTGACTGGAAGCCAAAAAATGTTCAAACGTTGCACCAGTTTCGGTAGTGAAGACAACTCGACTTGGAAAATATTACACAACCTGTCGGGAGGGAAGACAAATAAACAAATCCAAAACTGGTGTGGTTTTGTAACAGAGACCTTGTAGTAGACACAGACAAAACAAATATTTCCAGCAAATTCTTCTTGGGGTTTAACAAATCAAGCAAGGAATGTACTTGACAACTCGTTTGGCTAGGTTTTGAAAATCAAAGAAAAATCCAGCCCACATATGTTGGTAATGTAAACTTCACTTGAAGAAGAGTTACAGGGTGCCATAAACAAACGTCAAAGACATTACAAGACGGTAAAACAAAGAAAGAGACCAGAAGCAAGATCGCAAAAGCGACAGCAAATTTATAAAACCTGGACAAAATATGGAAATAAAAAAGACTAAACAAGAAATGTAAACTTACAATATTCAACTCAAACGTGTTATCAGCTCTTACATTCGCTTGCGAAGCTGGAAAACAACAAGAGAGATTCTCTCTCACTGCGATCAAGACTCAATCGGAGTAGGATTCCAGACTCTCTCATGAAGTTAGCTGTCTGTTTAAGTGAATCGATTGCCCCATATAGTTTCTCTTCCAGGGAGGTGGGCGTGGACCACGTTGCTCTTCTCAGGTCTGTGTACTGGGGGTAATCCTGTAGAACATGTTTTGCTGCCATATTGTCCAGTGTACAGTGGCATAGGCTGGTTGTACCTAATTTTGAGTTTGTTGAACATGTGGTTTCTCATTCTGTTGTGGCCAGTGCGTAGGCGAAGTACGATGACTTGATCCCTCCTTGATAGTTGATGGTATCCGTCCCTTTCGTTATGCTTTGTGTGTTCTCGTTTCCATTTTTCATGAAACTGGCTTTTGATGATAGAGTTGGCTTCATCGTAGCTGACCAGATGGTTCTCTTGTGGTAATCTCCCTCCCTCTTTAGCTAATTTGTCTGCGCGTTCGTTCCCGTGTATATTACAGTGTGATGGTATCCACTGAATGACTACTCTCTGGAAGTTATTGCATAGTTGGTCCAGGGTTGTTCTCAAGTCATCTAGTTCATTGTTCTTGGGGCTTTTTAGTGCTGATAGTACTGACAGTGCATCAGTCAGAAATCTAGTACCTAGTCCTATAAGCTACTGACGATATAGTACTGTCTTGTGATCTTGTTTTTATTCCAGAAAAAAATACTCGGAAGCTGCGGTGTATGTTTCATATTAGCCAGACATATCTGACATTGATGTGTTATTTATTTAGCCCATATTTGACAGACAAATCTCAATCTTTACTATTTTGGCCAGGCTCGTTTTATGTTGTTTATTTTAACCATGACGTGAAGTGGTTCTTAATCAGCTATAGTTCTTGACGCAGCACTTAGATATCAGCCATTGACTGCTTTTTGCGCATGCGCAGTGGCCTCCTCTTCACGTTGATCAAGTACAAGGCCCCCTCAACAACTTTAAATAAAAGCAGAGGGGGGAGGCGTGGCAATCGTAGACCAATCTGAACAGGTCTCATCCAAATGAAATTATCGGGAGAGAAGCTGGGCTGTGCACAATATCGATAGATTGACTTCTCTGGAATAGTCTATTGCAGCCGTTTCTCAAGTTTGGAACAACATACCCCCCCCCCCCTCCCCCAACACACACACACCGCTGGATCGATAATGGGGGTTAATAAAAAAAAAACTAAAATGAAAGAAGTGGGGGGTAATTTACGAGTTTAGCGTCCTAAAATATTTTGCGCCGAGTAACGTTACCTTGCACTTTACTCGGTCTATCTCTAATCTGCCATTAGAAGACTTCTGGGTTCGAGTTAGGCATACCGTAAACCTTGTTGGAAAACAAAAATAAATTAAATGAAACTGGAAACAGTTGACGCATTCAGATACGTGCGGTCAATCAGGGGAGATCACTCATTGAGCTGAAATAATTTAGGTTGCGAAGCTGGTAAATTACTAGAAGTAATGCCACAGAAGTAACGGTTCTCTACGATTGGTAGAGAGAGAGAATGATATTAGTGTCGTATTTTTCAATGATCGACAACACATTTTGATGAATGATGTGGTCGGTATTACGCCAGCCTCTCTGCATGTACCCATTTTCAGAAGATTAGTGAACCCAGAATGTAGCTGACCACCGTGAAAGAGATTGGAGCATCATCACGTACTAGTCCAGAGGAAGCCATGGAGAGGGATTCGCACTACCAAAGCAAGAGACAGAGCAGAATGGCGCTCCATGGTAGCCAAACTTCGTTGCGGAGACGGCACTTGATGATGATGATGATGATGATGATAAAACCCAGAAGCTGTTTCTGTCGGAATAATAATACGGTCATACCTGTAGATTGAACCAGGGTCTTTCAAGCCAACAGCTAGCGCTTGAACTAACTTAACTATCTCACGAATTTATCAGATCGATGGCACTTGATTACAACTATTTCTGCGCCATATGTGTGCCAGTGTTAATGGAACTGTAAAGCGTTGTTGATATATTTGTATTGCCGGTTCGGCTGTCTCCGCGGATCGCTGCTCCTCAATGTGGCATCCCAACTCTATGACCTTTTTCCCCCCGTCCATTTTCTGAACAAACTTCATGTAGCGCTTTTGGTGTGCTAATGCTGGTAGGTTGTGAATGTTGAGTTCAAGCTACTCAATAAACACAGCATGTGTATAAACACTTCAGTGAAGCTAACATCGGTATAAACACATCATCATCATCTTGTGTCATACCGCGTTCGTGTAGGCGACCAATTCCTTCCACAATTTTCTATCCAAGGTGCATCTTTTCAATTCTGTTCACTGTTTTTCACGCCATGACATCAAGGTATCTCTTTCGCTTCATTTTGCCAGTTGTAACTAAGCACTCCCCTCTAATTGACTTTTCATTTGTTGTCTACTGTCCATGATTCACTTTCATAGGTTAGAATTGGCTCTTTAAAAAAAAACACTGCATTTAAAATTATTATTGATTATAAAATCAACGCTAAAAATTTTTTTACAATTCCATTGACATGACGTCATAAGGCATGTTGGCTAACGATTACTTTGTCCTTTCAGTGACCAATAGTAATGAAAGGACGTATTGCACCGTTTGCCATCGGTTTTTTCTATTGTCGTAATATTTCTCAATCCTTTCTGTGTGTTTATTTCCTATTACTTCTGATGCCTAATTTTCGTTGTGAATGTCCTGCAATAAAATGAAATAAAACTCCAGAGTCCCACACGTCGTGGCGACTGCTGTGACCCTGCGGCCTTTTATTTCTCTTGTCCTGCCAAGAGAGCCCACTCTTACTCGAGGGAAGACAGCCCGGTGCTCAAAAATAACATGCTGAAGTCTGGTGTGTTGGGCAGAAACGCAACTATCACAGTTCTACTAGACACGACAAAACAGCGTATCTGCGCGCACTTACCGTTCTTCATGACGAAATGGTCAGTTAATTCCTTTTGTAAGTCATCGGCTGAACGAGAGAAAGAAAGAGAAGCCCATTTAGCCTTGACGTGATCTAACATTACCTCTTCATATTTACGACATTGTCTCAATTAATAAGCGTTGTTTTCCTCTGGGGACTTGTAGGTCCAGCAGGCTATATCGCTGGGAATCGCCAACAGGTATCGTTGGCAGCGCGTGACCTCCCGGAAGTTGTCGTTTACTTTCATTTTCCAATTGCCTTGCTGGCTCGTTTTCCGTCTCAATACGTTTGTATAAGATAACGAAAACCTGACAAAACTTCTGAGCCCCACCTCTTATTAAAAAAAAAAATGTAGATAATTGTTACCAGATGATGTATGTTGTATTGTCGCTAGGGGCCACTGCTTTGATTGAATGACATAACATATTTTACAAATCGCAACAAAACAGTTGGCGCTGAAAGGGTTAAGGGATTTCTACAAAATCGGCAACAAATGGCAGCTGGTCCGAAGTCAGAAATTGTAAACAGGGCACTTGAGCTCTGTAGCCGATATTGACTGCCGACTATCACAAGAATTAACATCTCTCAGCACGGAGCGCAAATAAAACAAGGGCACCTGCTAGTCACATCGTTCAAGGAATTCCACCATTTCTGTGTGTGTCTTTTGGTGGGTCATCTTTGTGTTGGGAATAACAGTAAACATTTTTGGCGGGAGAATTGTTGAAATAATCGGGCGGCAGAAGCATTGGTCGATATAGGATTGAGGAGGTGAAACGAAGTGCCAATGTTTGCGTTTAGTGCCCAGTGGGGAAGAAATCTGGCTTTGTTGCATTTTGCAACTTCAGGTGCAGTTGTTTACTTGCATAGTGTGGTCTGTTACTCCAGCGATATGTTTGTGTCGTTAGTTCTTGGCAGTTCTACGTTTAGCGGTAGATGTTTTCATCTGTGAAAGGGTTGCTGTATTTTCATTATCAGTAGCTTGACATATAACAACATGCATGCAACAGAAATATACTCGCGATGTAACAGAGCCTGTCAAGTTATTGGATACATCTCACCACTACTGTTTAACAAAGAAGTCACGTTAGAAGCGAAGTGAGCTATTTATCAGACTATCTTTATCCCAACGTTGTGCTGCCTGATAACAATAACATCAGATGGAAGATGCACCATCATCATCATGTGCCATACCGGTTGGCGTAGGCGATCATGTCCCTCCACATTCTTCTATCCACAGTGCATCGTATCAGTTCTGTTGTTGACTGTTTTCCATGCCATGACACCAAGCTATCCAGTATTTTCTCTCTTTGTCGTTCGCGATCTCTCTTTCCTTTTATTTTGCCAGTTGTAACCAAGTATTCCAACTTTCCTCTTCTCATGATGTGCCCGAAAAATGTTGATTGCTTCTTTCTGATGTTTTTAAGAGCTTCCTTTTTGTGTTGGCCTCTTTGAGAACTTCCTCATTGGTCTTTTTTGCTGTCCAGGGAACTTTCAACATTCTTCTGAGAAATCCCATCTCTGTGGCTTCTAATCGTCTTTTCATTTGTTAGTCTACGGTCCATGATTCGCTTTCATAGGTCAGAATTGGTTCTATATAGCAACGATGAACTCTGTGATGCATCGGAAGGTGCACCACAGAAATAAAAAGATGAATAGCTCAGGCCAAAATAGCATTTCAGAAAATGAAAAATATCTTTTGCAACAAATCTATGTCAATAGAAGTGAGAGAGTTCATCGTTGCTATATAGAACCAATTCTGACCTATGGAAGCGAATCATGGACAGTAGACAAATAAATGAAAAGACGATTAGAGGCCGCAGAGATTGGATTTCTCAGAAGATTGTTGAAAGTTCCCTGGACAGCTAAAAAGACCAATGATGAAGTTCTCAACACAAAAAGGCAGCTCCTAAAAACATCAGAAAGAAACAATGAACATTTTTCGAGCACATCATGAGAAGAGGAAAGTTGGAATACTTGGTTACAACAGGCAAAATAAAAGGAAAGAGAGATCGCGGACGACAAAGAGATAAAATACTAGATGGCTTGGTGTCATGGCATGGAAAGCAGTCAACAACAGAACTGATACGATCTACTAATAATAGAAGATTGTGGAGGGATATGATCGCCTACGCCAACCGGTATGGCTCACGATGATGACACTAACAATAACATCGATGATGATGATGGCAGTAGCAATAACATCGATGATGATGATGACAGTAACAATAACATCGATGATGATGACAGTAACAATAACATCGATGATGATGACAGTAACAATAACATCAATGATGATGACAGTAACAATAACATCGATGATGATGGCAGTAACAATAGCATCAATGATGATGACAGTAACAATAGCATCAATGATGATGACAGTAACAATAACATCAATGATGATGACAGTAACAATAACATCAATGATGATGACAGTAACAATAACATCGATGATGATGGCAGTAATAATAACATCGATGATGATGGCAGTAACAATAACATCAATGATGATGACAGTAACAATAACATCGATGATGATGACAGTAACAATAACATCGATGATGATGACAGTAACAATAACATCGATGATGATGACAGTAACAATAACATCGATGATGATGACAGCAACAATAACATCGATGATGATGACAGCAACAATAACATCGATGATGATGGCAGTAACAATAACATTAACTATGAAATAGCAGCAATAATGACAGCAAACTGGTGTCAGTTCCAAAGTGACATTATGATGTAGAAGCAGATACAGTTACGAAATCAATTCTGATGTACGGGACTCTCCAGAAGCTTCCAGAACCTTTGATTTTTCTGTTTGTCCTGAATGTTTGCCTTTTTGTGGCGAGGTATGCTCCTTTCAGACCTGGTTGGGGGTTCTCTGTTGTATTTGGGCGTATGCACCTTTGAATTGGGGGGGGGCGGCGATAGCTCAGTGGTTAGTGATATGGCCTACAAAGGGCAAGACGTCGGGTTCGATCCTGATCGACGGCTTCCGGGTTCACCCAGTCTTAAATGGGAACCGGATTTTTTTTCTGGGAAAGTAACGCGGGTTGGGCGTAATACCGACCACATTACCCCAAAAATCATGTGCCTAAGGTCTATAAAAATTAAGGTCACTAACACCATATTCCCTATACGTGACGAAGCGCTTGACTTTTTTGACCTTTGAATTGCGTGTAGCAGATTGTTTTGTGTTCCCAACGGTGCAGTTGTTTGAGAAGGCAGTTTATGGTAGCTCGACTCGTTAGAGCTGGAGGATAGTGCACTTTTGGCAGGGCTGGAGGATAGTGCACTTTTGGCAGGGCTGGAGGATAGTGCACTTTGGCAGGGCTGGAGGATAGTGCACTTTTGGCAGAGCTGGAGGATAGTGCACTTTTGGCAGGGCTGGAGGATAGTGCACTTTTGGCAGGGCTGGAGGATAGTGCACTTTTGGCAGAGCTGGAGGATAGTGCACTTTGGCAGGGCTGGAGGATAGTGCACTTTTGGCAGGGCTGGAGGATAGTGCACTTTTGGCAGAGCTGGAGGATAGTGCACTTTTGCAGGGCTGGAGGATAGTGCACTTTTGGCAGAGCTGGAGGATAGTGCACTTTTGGCAGGGCTGGAGGATAGTGCACTTTTGGCAGGGCTGGAGGATAGTGCACCTTTGGCAGGGCTGGAGGATAGTGCACCTTTGGCAGGGCTGGAGGATAGTGCACCTTTGGCAGGGCTGGAGGATAGTGCACCTTTGGCAGGGCTGGAGGATAGTGCACCTTTGGCAGGGCTGGAGGATAGTGCACCTTTGGCAGGGCTGGAGGATAGTGCACCTTTGGCAGGGCTGGAGGATAGTGCACTTTTGGCAGGGCTGGAGGATAGTGCACTTTTGGCAGGGCTGGAGGATAGTGCACTTTTGGCAGGGCTGGAGGACAGTGCACCTTTTGGTAGAGCTGGTCATCCCGCCCTCTCATTATTTCCTTTCTTGAGTATCTAGCATGTTATCGCCATGTAGTTACATTTGTTTACATATCCTTATATATATATATTTTTGTGTTGTTATTTGTTGTTCCAGCTGAAGGCCTACTTGGCCGAAACGTCGATTTTTGTTTTGTCCTTTACCACGTAAAGCTGTCACAATACTACGAATTGCTATTTAGCTAGAGTATCTGTTTTCGAGAATTCGCACAGGACACCGTATTTTCTATGTAGTCCGGGATCACATATATACCATGCTTTGGGCATCCTCATTTGTCAATATTGGTCCTTTAATTTGTGAAACTGTTACGGGGGACGCTAGAAGGTGGGCAACCGCTGGACAATTCTGGAAGCAAATCAGTGCACACTTTGATGACGGTTACCGCCCCTTGTTGTAAAAGTGGCATCTCCAATGTTGACTCTTCTTCTTTTCTTGCTCATTGAGAGAGAGAGAGAGAGAGAGAGAGAGAGAGAGAGAGAGAGCAGTCAGCGAAGATATGTTCTGTGACAGCTTATAGGGCAACAACAAATTCTGTGAGTCACGACATTTGCTGACGTACATAATGTGAGAACGTATATCTTTTATAGCGTAAGTTCGGCCACCACTTATCGTCATCCGCCCTGAAAAGTGAGTTAGTTGGGCGTAGTTGCGTTGTGTCCTGGTTTTACAACAAATTGCATTATCGCCATTTGTTTTTTTAGCCCGGTATATCCGATTTCGGCAAATTAGTGGTCTTGTAAGTCAAAGACAAGCGCGGCAGAAGAATACTGAATGCAATCAGCCAGCTATGTGTCGCCAGCCGCTTTCAGCTCATGCTCTGCCCAACTCTTCCTTACCTATTTTTCTAACACAGTTTGCTTCAAAGGTAACAACTATCTCTTCGGCCATTTTCCTATTGTTGGAGTGTGCTGGGATGGGATATATAGACTCGGAGAATAAAGGCCGATTGCCGTGAGCTGTCGCCACAAGGTGTACAGTTCTAAGATTGTGTTTCACCCCGGACAGGAAACAACGACCCTATTAGAGTTCAAACCTGCGCTCTCACCACGAGATGTCGATACAGTCACCCGCTCTCAAGTTTGCATCCATTACCTCAAGTCTCTTCACTTCTCCTCCACTCGCTCTCAAGTTTGCATCCATTACCTCAAGTCTCTTCACTTCTCCTCCACCCGCTCTCAAGTTTGCATCCATTACCTCAAATCTCTTCACTTCTCCTCCACCCGCTCTCAAGTTTGCATCCATTACCTCAAGTCTCTTCACTTCTCCTCCACCCGCTCTCAAGTTTACATCCATTACCTCAAGTCTCTTCACTTCTCCTCCACCCGCTCTCAAGTTTGTATCCATTACCTCAAGTCTCTTCACTTCTCCTCCACCCGCTCTCAAGTTTACATCCATTACCTCAAGTCTCTTCACTTCTCCTCCACCCGCTCTCAAGTTTGCATCCATTACCTCAAGTCTCTTCACTTCTCCACCCGATCTCAAGTTTGCATCCATTACTTCAAATCTCTTCACTTCTCCTCCACCCGCTCTCAAGTTTGCATCCATTACTTCAAATCTCTTCACTTCTCCTCCACTCGCTCTCAAGTTTGCATCCATTACCTCAAGTCTCCTCACTTCTCCTCCACACGCTCTCAAGTTTGCATCCATTACTTCAAATCTCTTCACTTCTCCTCCACCCGCTCTCAAGTTTGCATCCATTACCTCAAGTCTCCTCACCTCTCCATCCGCTCTCAACTTTGCATCCATTACCTCAAGTCTCTTCACTTCTCCTCCACCCGCTCTCAAGTTTGCATCCATTACTTCAAATCTCTTCACTTCTCCTCCACTCGCTCTCAAGTTTGCATCCATTACTTCAAATCTCTTCACTTCTCCCCCACTCGCTCTCAAGTTTGCATCCATTACTTCAAATCTCTTCACTTCTCCTCCACCCGCTCTCAAGTTTACATCCATTACTTCAAATCTCTTCACTTCTCCTCCACCTGCTCTCAAGTTTGCATCCATTACCTCAAATCTCTTCACTTCTCCTCCGCCCACTCTGTGTTAGACGAATGACAGGAAACAGTCTGAGAGATAAGATCAGAAATAAAGAACTGAGAAAAAAGCTAGGAATAGCCCCACAATAGAATATATAAAGAAGCAACAGATTAATTGGTTTGGCGACGTGATAAGGCAGAGTGATCAAAACACAACACAACGAGCCTTCAATAAGCGTTGCGAGAACACCAGACCCAAGGGTTGACCACGAAAAAGATGAATCGATGAAATATTAGAAGTACTAGGAAACATAACAGCAGCAGAGACGAACAGAAGAGCAAAAGACCGCAAATTTTCTCCTCTCGACGCTGAAAGGCAGATGAGGAAGGAAATAAGAAGATGTTTGTGTTCTTATAGTGTTGATAGCGGTTCTGTAGGATATGTGTCCGGGTGCTGCACATTCACATATTACAAAGTCACTGAGTCCTCGCTTGTGTAAATGTGCTCTGATTTCACAGTGACCTGTGTGAGTCCTATAAATGTCTGCCTGCAACGCAACCCTGCCCTATCCGGGAGATATTTGTCTTAATAGGAAAACACACAAACACAATTTATTCACAAGTTGCGTTCGTAACCCTATGGTGTAGTCATGAGTGCACATGTGTGAAAGACATCGCCAAAGGTAGCAGGTTTTTTAGGTAGCTTTGTTGGCCATGTGTTCTAGCGCTTGTTTCTCGTGGCAAGGCGCTGTGTCGTGTAGTACGGGTTCGATCCTGCTTCAGACTGTCTATTGTTCTTTGTAATTATATGTTCATTATTTGAGTCTGAATATCTTGGTCTGCTTATTCCTGCTGAGTTTGTTCAAGCTCTCATCTTCTGGCTTATATTTTCCATGTAACATTGAAGAAGAGTTCTTCCCCCCTGTTGCTAATATATTTGTAAATACATATTTGTCTGAATACCCCACGGTATGACGTCTCCGGGACCGTATTCATACATTCATATTTACGTCATACAAAACACAGCCCGTCTACACAACCTCCCGCCTAGTGATAACCTCAAATTGAATCGCCTTATCGTAGAATATGCTAACTAGAACTACTTTCACGAGACGAGACCGAGGGCCCGCTACTCGCAGCACAGATGACCTAATATTTGTTTATTCCGCCATATTATTTTTCTATAAACCCCTATTCCGGACAACTATACGAAAACATCTTGTGGTTGTTTGTGATTGATTTCCTACAGACTGATTTGCGATGCTGAAGTCCTGATATTGATCTCTTAGAAATCAATAGTCCTCGACTATGTTTTGGAGGCGCGTTCAAATGAAACCCGGCATGAGCTGGACCAAAAAGACCTACGTAGGGGGGCATGATGCTGTCAAATTTGACGTGATAAGCACACATCAATGTACAGTTCTGTGTGTGCGTGTTCCAGCTCCACGTAGTATTCATTGGTTTTGTTGTAACCCGTAGGAAAAATGGCCGATGTGTTAAAGGAACCCGTCCGCAAACTTTGGAGGAGAAATGAAAACAATAAAAATAGAAAAAAAATGGTGCGGTTAAAGCTTCACGTAACAAGTGGACACCGCAAATCAGAACGACGTTTCGGCGCAAAGGCCTTCAACAGAAACAAACATACAACGAGCGTTCAAAATGTGTATTTAAAATTAAAAAAAAAAAAAAAATTCGAACTAGAAAGAGAAATAAAGAAGAATAAAATGGGAATAAAAAGTTCCGTGTGAGGTCTAAGAAGAATCTTCTGAAGGAACGGAAGTGCGCACTGGTGCACAAATACCTCCTCCCACAAAATTAGGCCATGAAGGGCTTCTGTTTGCAGACTCTGATGTGAACATCACTGTCATCCACGACAAGACACACTAGACAATCTGCATGCAGCCATCAAGAATTAGAGACCCGGCATGCTTCCGCGTGGTGTGATTCCGTTACACGACAGTGCTCCTCCATATGTTGGTAACAATGTGCTGGTCGGGTTAGCAAGGAACCAGTGTGGAAGCTCTGCAACACCGAGACCAGATCCCGATCTGGCACCATGTGATTTTCATTTTGTTCGAATCCTTTAAAAAAAAATATATTGAAAGGGACAACGATTCAACTCCGATGCAGACGTCATGGGCTCGATGACAAAATGGTTGAACGAGCAACCAATCACTTTTTTCGGACATCATCCACTCTGGTTATTTGGTTATTTAAAACCCTGGTATCACTGCAAACGAATTAAAATTGATCGGTGAACTTCCGGTATATTGTGGATAGGCGGCGGGAACAATTGAAGGCTATGCATGAAAAGTGTTCCTTGTTGGAGTTTCCTCATATTCAAAGTCCGGCTTGTTGCAGGAGCTACTGAGTTCAGTGCTCTGTGCACACCGTGAGCTGTGTGTCTCATCCGTTTTGATCATGTTTCGATATTTCAATTGTTTACGATGAATGATGATATCGTATAACAGGAACAGTTGGCTGTGTTCACTTCTGCGCGGTTTCGCCTTATGTCTTTTGGCGTGTGCTGAGACTGCTACGATGGAGACTACAGTTGCCTTTCTTTGTTTGGGAGATGAGATATTAATTCGGATGATTCCACTGGCACGGGTATTTGAGCAATTATGAATTTTAATTCGTTTGCAGTGATACCGGGGCCTTCCATAACTAAATAACCGAACACTGGTTAACACTGTTTGGGTAGACAGTGGAATCATCCGAATTACTAACTCCACTGTCTACCCAAACAGTGAGATGTGAGTCCAAATGTCTATGGCAACTTTTTCTAAAGAACCATAGTGAGTACCTGCTTCATAACAATTGCTTTATCTAATTCTACCTCACCTGCTGATGTACCTTACATGTGCTTGTAATGAAGCCACGCTCGGACGAGTTCCATCTGATCACGCCTCGTATATTCAAGTCGTATATGGTAATCAACGCCAGGAGATAACGTAAATAACATTGCAACCATAAATATTTGTGGTATCAGAGAACGAGTCAAGATGGCGGAGTGACTGTGCCGGTGTATATTTTGATTCAGTAGAACACCAAATATTTCTATTCTATATGGATTATGTGTCAAGTTTCCAATTCTAGAGAATGATTTAATGTGATCTCAAATATCATTAAACAGGATAGACATATAGAATTTTGTTTTTTAAGACCTGAGGAAGAAACTCGAAATTGAACCAGCGATCGAATACATAAAAAAACAACATATAAATTGGTTCGGCCACATAACAAGACAAAAAGAACTAACAATGACTCAAAGAGCCATAAACAAACGCTACGAAAACGCCAGATTAAGAGGAAGACCGAGAAAGAGATGGATAAAGGGAATACTAGAGTCACTAGGAGGGATAACACCAGAAGAGGCCAACAGAAGAGCAAAGAATCGCAGATTGTATCTGGAATACTAGAGTCACTAGGAGGGATATACCAGAAGAGGCCAACAGAAGAGCAATGAATCGCAGATTGTATCTGGGGTAATTTCCTAGTTTGATCAGATATATTATTTCAGTTGGAAGAGTGATGTCCCCTAAAATATGTCTGCCAAAATACAGTGGTTCTACGCATTCTTGGCGTTGGGTCATTACGCTGGCATGTAATCATTTCGGAGTATCTGTTGATTGGGCGTTGGGTCCAGGGGTTAGGTTTAGCTTTAGTGTTAAATATTTATAAATATATTATAACGCGTGACAAAAACGACGCCACTCGGCCTAATTATGATCTTCTGATCGAAGGGAATTGTGCGGTTGATTACCAATCGCCGTAATTTACTGCCAAATGTTGGAAGATTGTCAAACTTTGGCTATTAATTAAAATGCACATACACACACATAAATACAAAAAATATCTAGAAATAGCTTTACGAAACACAATGCAACGTCTGTATTACCTCAAATTACCTGTCACGCTGACCCAAACGCCAGTGTGAGTGACACATGCCAGCGTAATGACCCCAACGCCAAGAATGCGTAGAACCACTGTATTTTGGCAGACATATTTTAGGGGACATCACTCTTCCAAACTGAAATAATATATCTGATCAAACTAGGAAATTACCGTATCTGGAATACTAGAGTCAGCAGGAAGGATAACACAAGAAGAGGCCAACAGAAGAGCAATGAATCGCAGATTGTATCTCCCCTCGACGCCAACGGCAATGGAGGACGGATAGAAGAAGAAGAACGCCAGGAAGGAGAAGGAAGAGACTTCAAGCTTTGCTCGTTTCCCTTTCTCCCGCACACAAAATACAGCGCCACTAGAACTGCGCCGGTATTTGTTGAGCGCTTTAGTGAGTCGGACACTAGTAACACATAGAGGTACATGGTACTGCTAGAGTAGATACTGTTCCAGGTTTATGTAGAAAGTCTGATACATGTTGAGCGCTTTAGTGAGTCGGACACTAGTAACACATAAAGGTAGGTACATGGTACTGCTAGAGTAGATACTGTTCCTAGTTTATATAGAAAGTCTGATACATGTTGAGCGCTTTAGTGAGTCGGACACTAGTACACATAGAGGTACATGGTACTGCTAGAGTAGATACTGTTCCAGGTTTATGTAGAAAGTCTGATACATGTTCTGTGTAATAAGATTTGTCTGAGGTATGAAGCAACATTCAACGTACCTCGCAGATTCCTTCCTCCCCCCTCCCTTCCTCCTTCCTTCCTTCCTTCCTTCCTTCCCTTCCTTCCTTCCTTCCTTCCTTCCTTCTTCCTTCCTTCCCTTCCTTCCTTCCTTCCTTCCTTCCTTCCTTCCTTCCTTCCTTCCTTCCTTCCTTCCTTCCTTCCTTCCTTCCTTCCTTCCTTCCTTCCTTCCTTCCTTCCTTCCTTCCTTCCTTCCTTCCTTCCTTCCTTCCTTCCTTCCTTCCTTCCTTCCTTCCCAGCACGACACACAGAAAGATGAGCTAACTCGGTGACTTCACGAATCTTCCACTTAATTTACATTATTCATTACACTGAAAACACTCTTGTCGTTATTTGTTAAAACCCGTTTCGTCACATTATATAACGCCACATTCTAACATGTTGTTCATGTGACATAACTATTTGATGGCTTCTATTTTCCTTATTTAACACCATTTATCAGTTATATTCACATTTCTTTCTTTTTTTTGGGTGGGATAATTTAACAAGTTTTGCTCTATTTATATTTTGCACGTCACTATTTGGCGAGAGATAAACGTTTAAAAAACTAGACATTTTAAAAGTGCTAGCACATTTATTACTCCCCTTTGACGCACCGCTTCATAAATCACTTTTTTTCCTCTCTTTAAATCCATTTCTGTATCAACAACTTTCGACAGAGACGCAACCAGTTGTATTCATTCACTTCTTCTCTAGTGAATGGGTTCCAGACATAGCTTCTTATACACCAGACTTCAAAATGCAGTGGTTGAAAAGTTCTCGTTTTGTAAGCAGTCGTCTGTTCAAGTTCAGTGCGCGCGAACTCGTGAATAAGGTGTTAGAAAACTCGACCTAGCCTCGGTAATGGATCCTGTTTGTTGTTGAGAAATTGTACAGCCTGTATGAGGCTGTTTAGGAAAGTATGCAAAGATTGTTGCGACAGTTAACAATCTGACAAGCCTAAGAACGAGCACTCGTCGAGCAGGAGCTTCGAGTCTTCTGGTTCCGAGAGAAGGGACACTAAAGAGAAAAGGAGACAAATAATAATACAGGATATTAGACAAATGATAATACAGGGATATTAGACAAATAATAATACAGGGATATTAGACAAATAATACAGGGATATTAGACAAATGATAATACAGGGATATTAGACAAATGATAATACAGGGATATTAGACAAATGATAATACAGGGATATTAGACAAATGATAATACAGGATATTAGACAAATGATAATACAGGGATATTAGACAAATGATAATACAGGGATATTAGACAAATAGTAATACAGGGATATTAGACAAATAATACAGGGATATTAGACAAATGATAATACAGGGATATTATACAAATGATAATACAGGGATATTAGACAAATGATAATACAGGGATATTAGACAAATGATAATACAGGGATATTAGACGCATGATAATACAGGGATATTAGGCAAATAATAATACAGGGATATTAGACAAATACTAATACAGGGATATATGATAATACAGAGATATTAGACAAATAATAATACAGGGATATTAGACAAATGATAATACAGGGATATTAGACATGATAATACAGGGATATTAGACAAATAATAATACAGGGATATTAGACAAATGATAATACAGGGATATTAGACACATGATAATACAGGGATATTAGGCAAATAATAATACAGGGATATTAGACAAATACTAATACAGGGATATATGATAATACAGGGATATTAGACAAATAATAATAATACATGGATATTAGACAAATAATAATACAGGGATATTAGACAAATAATAATAATACAGGAATATTAGACAAATAATAATACAGGGATATTAGACAAATAATAATACAGGATATTAGACAAATAATAATACAGGGATATTAGACAAATAGTAATAATACAGGGATATTAGACAAATAATAATACAGGGATATTAGACAAATAATAATACAGGGGTATTAGACAAATGATAATACAGAGATATTAGACAAATGATAATACAGGGATATTAGACAAATAATAATACAGGGATATTAGACAAATGATAATACAGGGATATTAGACATGATAATACAGGGATATTAGACAAATGATAATACAGGGATATTATTATGGAAGTAAAACTTCCGTGGCGATAGATCAGCGAGTCATTTCTGGGGAAGAGGTATGTTTACAGCACTCGGAAAAAAAAAAATTCACAAATAATGAACATATAAATGACAAAGAACAATAGACATTCTGAAGCAGGATCGAACCCGTACTCCACGACACAGCGCCTTGCCACGAGAAAGAAACGCTAGAGCACATGGCCTACAAAGCTACCTAAACAATTGCTATAATTGGCGATGTCTTTCTCAATTGTGTACTCATGACTATAGTATAGGGTTACGATCACATGTGTACTCGTGACTATAGTACAGGGTTACGATCACATGTGTACTCATGACTATAGTATAGGGTTACGATCACATGTGTACTCATGACTATAGTATAGGGTTACGATCACATGTGTACTCATGACTATAGTATAGGGTTACGATCACATGTGTACTCATGACTATAGTATAGGGTTACGATCACATGTGTACTCATGACTATAGTATAGGGTTACGATCACATGTGTACTCATGACTATAGTATAGGGTTACGATCACATGTGTACTCGTGACTATAGTATAGGGTTACGATCACATGTGTACTCATGACTATAGTATAGGGTTACGGTCACATGTGTACTCACGACTATAGTATAGGGTTTACGAACGCAACTCGGGAATAAATTGTGTTTCTGTATTTTCCGACGTTCGGACAACCCGTGTTGCATGTCCGCTGGGAGCCGTGTAAATTGTACTCGTGGGTGGAAGAAAAATAACCCCGCTGTCGACCCAGCCGCTGGTAGAATGGGTACCAGGGTAACACTCTGGGAAGGTGTGGAATGCAGCCTCTCTTCTTGAGTTTCGATGCTTGAAGCGACACTATCCAGAAGTCTCCGAACACTTCTGGATAGGCGGCAGAGCACATATGGGTGAAAACTTGCGCGCTAAGACGCCGATTTAAGTCCCGTACTTTACCTTTACATCTACAGTGGTATACTATATAAAGATGGCTGTGGGAGGTCATTTTTGTCCCCATGCCTCGTTACACACTCGTGTTCCTCCTTATTGATACACCTTAGTTATCATGACACACCTTAGTTATCACCCTCGCCGTACGCTCGTATCTTCTTACCAACACACCTCGTTTTAGTCCCTCGGTACACATCCTGTCTTCTCCTTGCTACGATTGTCGTAAATCTAGCCCTACCAGCCCTGCACCCATTAACCGAGCAGACCACCGAGGGAGATAAACAGTCGTGTGTCGCAACTCTGGTCCAGACATCTTGTGGAGCGACCGGAAGGTTTGACAGGCCCTGTCATCTGTTTAGGTACAGTTTCCTCTGTGACGATGGTTCTCATTCAGTACCAAATGACTAAAAAATATCGATACTAAAACATCTCGCTTTTAATTAGCTTTCCAGTTAACTATTGTTGTGCAGCACTTTCCAGTAAACTATTGTTGGGCAGCACTTTCCAGTTAACTATTGTTGTGCAGCACTTTCCAGTTAACTATTGTTGTGCAACACTTTCCAGTTAACTATTGTTGTGCAGCACTTTCCATGTGGACATTGGTTAAATAATGTGGGGATTCTTTGTTCGTAAATATCATATTACCAATCGTGTGTTGTATGTCGCTTGAAAAACTATGTACTCATTTCAGCCTGTCTGAAATAATTTCTGTCTCTAGCCAGATCTCCCACAGAACATTGCATTCATAACGGCCCATCTAAAAGAATCTCTGTCTCTAGCCAGATTTCCAGCAGAATGTTGTATTCATCACAGCCCGTCTGAAAGAATCTGTCTCTAGCCAGATCTCCAGCAGAATGTTGTATTCATCACAGCCCGTCTGAAAGAATCTGTCTCTAGCCAGATCTCCAGCAGAATGTTGTATTCATCACAGCCCGTCTGAAAGAATCTGTCTCTAGCCAGATCTCCAGCAGAATGTTGTATTCATCACAGCCCGTCTGAAAGAATCTGTCTCTAGCCAGATCTCCAGCAGAATGTTGTATTCAACACAGCCCGTCTGAAAGAATCTGTCTCTAGCCAGATCTCCAGCAGAATGTTGTATTCAACACAGCCCGTCTGAAAGAATCTGTCTCTAGTCAGATCTCCAGCAGAATGTTGTATTCATCACAGCCCGTCTGAAAGAATCTGTCTCTAGCCAGATCTCCAGCAGAATGTTGTATTCATCACAGCCCGTCTGAAAGAATCTGTCTCTAGCCAGATCTCCAGCAGAATGTTGTATTCATCACAGCCCGTCTGAAAGAATCTGTCTCTAGCCAGATCTCCAGCAGAATGTTGTATTCATCACAGCCCGTCTGAAAGAATCTGTCTCTAGCCAGATCTCCAGCAGAATGTTGTATTCATCACAGCCCGTCTGAAAGAATCTGTCTCTAGCCAGATCTCCAGCAGAATGTTGTATTCATCACAGCCCGTCTGAAAGAATCTGTCTCTAGCCAGATCTCCTACTTTTTATGTTATGTTCAAGGTCTCTTTGATGTTTTGAAACCCCTTCTTGGTCTGCCCTTGATGCGTCGCCCAGGAACCACGCCTTCCATTATTGTTCTTTCCAGCCCTCTGTACCTTTTCCCGTGGCCGCACCATTTCCTCTGTAGAATGGTGTTTATAAGCCAGTACTTTTCAATGTTTTTATTTTGTTCTCATTGCACTTTTTAACTTTCTGTTATACTCGAAGAAACACTTCTCTGTTGCATTTTGTTTCGAACGAACACTTCTTATTCTTTGTTGCTTGCGAGACTGTCCATAATCTACCATAATATGTAGCTGTTGGGAAGATACATACCATTCAGTAGTTTAATTGTACTGCCTTGTTGGTATTGTGCTCAGTGCTAATTTCATGTTTGTCCTTGATTATATATCTTCTTTCCAGTGTGTTACCGGGGCCTCATTATGAGGGAGGTAAAGAATAGTGACCTTCCAGGCATGTCGTAAGAGGCGACTAAGGAGGTTGATCGATGGCTTGACAAGCTGTCATTATAAAAAGTATTGTTATGGAAACAGCGCCTTAGATTTTAGAAGCAGTGATCTCTGCAATATGTGCCATTTTGGCACGCAAGGTTTCTGTTTTTGAGATTGTGGTTCTGCCCTATGTGTCGTCTTCGGCTCGAAAAGACGATAGATAGATATATCTACCGTTCACCTGAAGTATTGTCTTTATCTCCAGTGTCATTTTTTAAATATACATTCTATCTCTGTGCATGTGGGTGGAGTGGAGTTGAGTTCTTGCTGAAACCCATCTAGTTTTGAGGCGCTTATGGTTACGTCACGAAACCTAATTCAGTCCCTATTGTGGGTAGAGTTGAGTTCTTGCTGAAACCCATCTAGTTTTGAGGCGCTTATGGTTACGTCACGAAACCTAATTCAGTCCCTATTGTGGATGTCACCATGAACTGCCCGTCATCTTTTCCCTCTGGACTTTTGTTTCTGAGATATTTCACCGACACAACGTTTACTTTACGTTGATAAATAGCTTCCGTGCTGTAGCAATTAAAAACCCAAGTTACTTTGTTGTTGCAATGTCAGTGGGACTGGTTGGTCTCAAGGCAAGAAGCCGGCCTCGAGACAGAGAGGTTGTGGGTTCAAATCCCGGCTGCACCAGTCGGGATTTTTATCTGTGATTTCTCTCTGCGACAACCACCCCTATTCTCAGCAGCGAGGCCCGGCTTGAAACGTCAATTACTCATCGACGGAAAAAAAATATGAGTACATCCTAAGTCGGAGTTATCTGCCTGTGCGGCGAGGGACCCCTGTGCACACGGTTGCCAGGGAAAAATGGATTAACACGCAAAATTCAGTTCCTAGTCTCTAGGGACTTCGTCATAGGTAAAAAGGTGGCGAACAAAACAAAAAAAATGTCAGTTTCGCGCCATAGTTTGTCAAGTTGTCAGGACCATAGACCCACATCAAAGTCTGAAGGTTTGAAGCTTCTAATAACGAAGTTACACGTCAACAGTCTGGATCCTATAACATGAGAACCGTCCTGGAAAATTGACGTATTTGTGAATCAGTGTCGTTTCGTCATAAGTTCTAGTCAGAGCTCCCGGCGCTTTACGTCATAGAGGCCCATCTGTAAAGGTTTCCTGTCAGGGATTGCCGTCCTGGAATGTCGAGACTCGTCCGTTCCGGACATTTGTCAATGCTCATAGTCTTTATTCATTCGGTGAGGTGGTGGCTACATCGATTACTCGTCGCGCATCAAACCAGGAGAGCGCTAGTTCAAATCCCAGTAGAGTGTAAATTTATTTTTCCATCGAGGGCAAAATAAAGACCTGGCCACCTTGTGGCGACTGCTCAGGACTAGCGGCCCTTATTCTCCGACTCTCTCTCTCTCTCTCTCTCTCTATATATATATATATATATATATATATATCCCCCTCTTCCCCCCCCCCCCCCTAATAACTCAGTGGTTAGCAAACTGGACTACAAAGGACAAGAGGTAGGGTTCGATCCCAACCGACGGCTTCCAGTTCAACCAGCCTTTCTTGGGTACTGGATTTTTTCTAGGAAAGTAAAGCGGCACGGGCGTAATACCGACCACATTACCCCAAAAATTATGTGATAAAGGTCTGTAAAATTTATGATCACTAACGCCATACATGCCCTATACGTCACTTGGCGTGACGGGGATCTTAATTAAACAACAAAAACATGGTTACGGTTACCAGATGATAAGGAAGAAAAGCATGACATTTCTTTGTGAAAAAAGCTGGGCATTTCTATGTGAAAAAGGACATTTGTATGTGAGAAAGGACATTTGTATGTGAAAAAGGACATTTGTATGTGAAAAAAGCAGGGTATTTGTATGTGAAACAATCAGGACATTTCTATGTGAAACAATCAGGATATTTCTATGTGAAAAAGCTGGACATTTCTATGTGAATCAATCAGGATATTTCTATGTGAAAAAGCTGGACATTTCTATGCGAAACAATCAGGACATTTCTATGTGAAACAATCAGGATATTTCTATGTGAAAAAGCTGGACAATTCTATGTGAAAAAAGGACATGTCTATGTGAAATAATCAGGACATTTCTATGTGAAATAATCAGGACATTTCTATGTGAAAAAACTGGATATTTCTATGCGAAACAATCAGGACATTTCTATGTGAAACAATCAGGATATTTCTATGCGAAACAATCAGGAGATTTCTTTCTGAAAAGAAAGCAGACTATATTTAGATAGAAGATCAGAAAGTCTTTAGTTCGCCCTGGTGTCACTGCAATTGGGACATTCCCATATCCACTCCGCTGCCTGTTCCAGGAACAATCGAAGTCTACTTCCTGTCCTGCATTGAGTGAGCGTACTTTCCCCGCCCTGCGTAACGCCGCGCCCTCCCATTCGACACGTAGAACAAAACAACGGCCCGGTACATCCGTCTTCAGCCAATTTTCTAGCTGCCGCGTTGCCTCCTTTGTCGATCCCTACCCTCTTGTCCAGACTGGTTAGTATATTTTTTCAAGAAGCACATTGGGGGTTGTAGGTTTTTTTTTTTGTATTATCTTTATGGTGCAGTGTACAATGCCTGCATAATTAGTATCATCATATGTATGGCAGCGAATCCTGGACAATATATGTAAAGCAGGAGAGAAGGCTAAATGCATTCCATATGCCATGTCTGCGCCGTGCGCTTGGTATCACCTGGAAGGATAAAATGACAAACGTGGAGGCCATGACTTGCACAGGCCTCCCGAATATCTAAACGCTACTCAAACAACGTAGGTTACTCTGGCTTGGCCATGTACACCGTATGAAAGATGGCCGCAAACGAAAGGATATATACGGACAACTGGAAGATGGTAAAATAACTAGGGGGCGTCCAAAGCTTCGATTTGTAGATGTGTGTAAACGTGACATGAAGACTCTGAACATAACCCTGCAGCATGGGAAGACATAGCTGCACACTGCAGTCTCTGGAACACACTCTAAAGGTTCACCTCAAACAAGAAGCAGACAGTTTCATAGAGAAAGAGAATACACGACGAAAGAAAAGAAAAAATAACATTTCTAGGGGCGCTGAAAAAACCCATAGTCAACTATGACTGACGGAGGCTACTATCACTATCTATATGGGTTATTGCCCCTTATATTGATGAAAGGATAACTCTTTGACAACTTTCAGTCCAAGTATTCTCTTGGTGCCCCCTTCCCTCCCGTTTCTCTTTCTATATGTGACCTTTACGTACTGTGCTCCTTTCAAAGTTTCAGCGTGTTGTGTGATATTTTTCTGTGACGTAGTTGCCTGCTGGTTCTGTGTAGTTTATCGCGTAATGATGCACGATTTTATCACGATGGATCTTGATTCATCGTGCGCCACGGTTTTATTTTTTTTTTTAAACACACAAGTGATCCACAATCCATTGCCACAAAAGGTCACCCTGTTCACTTCCTGCTATCCCATGATGCATTTGAATAATTTTATATTTATTTTTAAATATGCGTATGTCGTATGAAGTAAGGCGCTGAAAGTTCAGCTTTTGATGCAATCTGTGCTTGCCACAAATACGTTGTATGGGCCTCTTAGCTTTCCATGCATTTTATTCTTACTCATCGCAATGTTTGCATTCAAAAGTTGTATGGATATCGTTATCTACGCATTTTTCTGTCTGTCTGTCTGTCTGTCTGTCTGTCTGTCTGTCTGTCTGTCTGTCTGTCTGTCTGTCCGTCCGTCCGTCCGTCCGTCCGTCCTCATCTCACCATCCATCCCCATTCTGGGACATTTTCTCTACTTCTCTCCAGTCTAGGCCATAGACAACGTCTCTCCATCCATCCCTATTCTTGGACATTTTCTCTACTTCTCCCTAGCTTAGTCCTTAGACAACGTCTCTCCATCCATCCCTACTCTGGGACATTTTCTCTACTTCTCCCTAGTTTAGGCCACAGACAAGATCGCTCCATCCATCCCTATTCTTGGACATTTTCTCTACTTCTCCCTAGCTTAGTCCTTAGACAACGTCTCTCCATCCATCCCTACTCTGGGACATTTTCTCTACTTCTCCCTAGTTTAGGCCACAGACAAGATCGCTCCATCCATCCCTATTCTTGGACATTTTCTCTACTTCTCTCCAGTCTAGGCCACAGACAACGTCTCTCCATCCATCCCTATTCTTGGACATTTTCTCTACTTCTCCTAGTTTAGTCCACAGACAAGATCTCCATCCATCCCTATTCTTGGACATTTTCTCTACTTCTCCCTGGCTTAGTCCTTAGACAACGTCTCTCCATCCATCCCTATTCTTGGACATTTTCTCTACTTCTCCCTAGTTTAGTCCACAGACAAGATCTCTCCATCCATCCCTATTCTTGGACATTTTCTCTACTTCTCCCTAGTTTAGTCCACAGACAAGGTCTCTCCATCCATCCCTATTCTTGGACATTTTCTCTACTTCTCTCCAGTCTAGTCCACAGACAAGGTCTCTCCATCCATCCTATTCTTGGACATTTTCTCTAAGTCTCTCTAGTCTAGTCCACAGACAAGGTCTCTCCATCCATCCCTATTCTTGGACATTTTCTCTACTTCTCTCCAGTCTAGTCCACAGACAAGGTCTCTCCATCCATCCCTATTCTTGGACATTTTCTCTACTTCTCTCCAGTCTAGTCCACAGACAACGTCTCTCCATCCATCCCTATTCTTGGACATTTTCTCTACTTCTCTTCAATCTAGACCAATGTTTTTAAGGGTCTCAATGACTTCCCTTTCCATGGATCCCTATGTCTTCACGGATGTCTCTTCCCCGTGGGTTCTATCACAATGTCTTTCTTGCTATGTTGGCAATAGGTTTTCTTAGTGTGTGTCCATTTTCATTTCTCTTTTTCCAATCCTTCCACCCCATTCTCTCTCACATTTCAAAGGCTACTTTTTTTTCTGCCCTGTATCTTCTTTTATGTCCATGGTTTCTTCTGTTATGTCCATGTTTCTGCACCATCCAGAAATGTTGAGTAAATACAACATTATATAATTCGTCATGTTGGGAATATACCATTATATATTTTTGTTTCCATTCGCATATTTATCATTGTAAATATATCAAATTGAAACATTATTCACTTAACGTTTTCTCATTATTAACTTTCTTTGTGACAGAAGCCTCATTATCTTTCCAATTATTTCTGTCGTTTGCTGTCTCGCCTAATCTCCAGACATAATTTATCTTTGTGATTTCTGTTTCAAGATTGTGTCTTTCTTCTTATGCTTTTCATCCATGTTTGCGTTTCAACGCTGAGGGAGATAATGTTTGCGGTCTTTTGCTTTTCTATTTGCCTCTCCTGTTGTTATGTTTCCTAGTGTTTCTAATATTCCATCAATTCTTCTTTTGTTGTTCTATTTGCCTCTCCTGTTGTTATGTTTCCTAGTGTTTCTAATATTCCATCAATTCTCTTTTGTTGTTCTATTGGCCTCTCCTGTTGTTATGTTTCCTAGTGTTTCTAATATTCCATCAATTCTTCTTTTGTTGTTCTATTGACCTCTTCTGTTGTTTTGTTTCCTAGTGTTTCTAATATTCCATCAATTCTTCTTTTGTTGTTCTATTGACCTCTCCTGTTGTTGTTTCCTAGTGTTTCTAATATTCCATCAATTCTTCTTTTACTGTTCTATCGACCTCTCTTGTTGTTATGTTTCCTAGTGTTTTTAATATTCCATCAACTCTTCTTTTGCTGTTCTATTGGTCTCTCCTATTGTTATGTTTCGTAGTGTTTCTAATATTACATCAATTCCTCTTTTGCTCTTCTATTAGACTCCCCTGCTGTTATGTTTCCCATTGCTTCTTATATTCCATCAATCTATCTTTTCCATGGTCGAAAGAAAAAAAAAAATTAAAGACTCGTGTCTTTTCACATATTGTTTCTTGATATATTCAATTGAGGATATTACTGCTAGTATTTTTCTCAGTTCTGCATTTCTGTTCTTATCTCTCATCTCTGCTTCTATCTGTCTTCTCCAATAATTCTTTGGTCTTCCTCTTTGTCTTTCCCTCTCGGGATTCCAAAAAGGGCCTGTTGTGTAATACTCTCAGTTGGCTTCCGCAGTGCGTGTCCTATCTAGCGCCATCGTTTTCGCTGTATCTCTTTATCCACTGTGTTTGACTGGTACATTTTCATAATTTTATGTTAGTGATTTTGTCCTGCCATTTCCATCCTTTTATTCTGCGCAAGCATCCATTAATGAAAGTCTGTATCTTCGTGATTGTCAATTTTGTTGTTCTCCATGTTTCACAGCCATATAATAGGACTGACTTAACATTGGAGTTGAAAATGTTCATTTTTGTATTTCACCTAATTTCTGTGGACTTCCATGTGTTACATATACTTCACATTAAGAGTAATATGACGCTAAGTGGTAGTCAACCTTCGATTTGGAGACAGTGCCCAATAGATGAATAACTGAACATTCATATATGGTGCAGAAACATGGACATTAAATAAGAAAACGGAACAGAAAATTGAAATATTTGAAATGTGGATTTATTTGTAAAACTGGTGAAATTGGTGGAAGGAAAAGAAGCCAAACAAGGAAATTATAAATCAGTTGAAACAATAGAGCTACTTAACACAATTAGAAGAGGACAATTGACATTTTGTGACGCGGAAAGAATAATAATATCCAACTGAAGATCATCTCGGAAGGGAAGTAGGTGGACGAGGCAGAGATAGACCAACGCTGAAGTGGAGTGAAAGCATGACAAGATGGACATGTGAACCTATGATAATGTGCACTATTAAGACAAGAGACAGAGTAAAATGGCGCTTTATAGTAGCCAACCTTCGAGGCGGAGACGGCACCCAATCGATAAATGGCACTCCATGGTAACCAACCTTAGATGTAAAGACGACACCCAGTGCATGAATGACGATGCATGGTGGCCAACCTTCGATGTAGAGACGGCACCCAATCAAGAAGTAACGTTCCATGGTAGCCAACCTTAGATGTAAAAAATCAATAAATAACGGTAGTCAAATCTTCGATGTAGAGACGACACCCAATCAATAAATAACGTTCAATGGTAGCCAACCTTAGATGTAGAGACGACACCAATCAATAAATAACGTTCAATGGTAGCCAACCTTAGATGTAGAGACGACACCCAATCAATAAATAACGTTCAATGGTAGCCAGCCTTAGATGTAGAGACGACACCCAATCAATAAATAACGTTCAATGGGAGCCAACCTTAGATGTAGAGACGACACCCAATCAATAATAACGCTCCATGGTAGCCAACCTTTGATGTAGAGACGACACCCAATCAATAAATAACGCTCCACGGTAGCCAACCTTAGATGTAGAGACGACACCCAATCAATAAATAACGCTCCACGATAGCCAACCTTAGATGCAGAGACGACACCCAATGAATGAACAGGCCGAGTTAAACAAAATGTACGGTACGATCAAGGAACCCGACAGGTACAAACAACATACCCTGAAGACATTTGCCAGCACGTAAGATCCCAGCACAGAAACCAGTCGTTTGTTGACTTGATGGAACGACTGCTGGATCCAGACGTCGAGAACTAATTGAAGACCTTGGCCGGTTGTTTGGGTTGGACTGTGCAAACAGGAAAGAACAAATACAGAATCCGCTATGGACCGCTTTAATCGAACACACTACGGCGATGAGGTTGTTTAACGATAGGAAGAATCAACGGCACGTGTTCCACACGCGCACTCATACACAGATCTTGCATAATTTATGCAAATTTGTCTTAATTGAAATAGTCGCTATAGGCAAAGTGGAGAACATGCATGCTGGGTGATAGAGTGAATCTGGGTTTAATTATTTTAGTTTTCAATTACCTGTACTGAGATGAAATGTGTCAGACGAATGACAGTTAACAACAGTCTGAGAGATAAGATCAGAAACGAAGAACTGAGAAACATGGCTAGGAATAGCCCCCCGCCATAGAATATATAAAGAAACAACAGATAAAATGGTTTGGCCACGTGACAAGGCATAAAGATCAAAACACAACACAACGGCCTTCAATAACGTTGTGAGAACACCAGACCCAAGGGTCGACCACGAAATAGATGGATCAATGGAATATTTGAAGCACTAGGAAACACAACAGCAGCAGAGGCGAACAGAAGAGCAAAAGACCGCAAATTATATCTCCCCTCGACGCTGAAAGGTAGATGAGGAAGGAAAGAAGGAGTTTTCGATTAATTAAACCAGGCTCAAAATAATATGTGCCGGACCACAGCAAGAATTTAATAGGCCTGAGGGAAACCCCACTAGTGTGACGTTTTCAGTATTGCGAGGAGGGCTCTTGTCGGTAGTGCTATGTCTGTCATCTTTAGCTCGTATTTGTGAACCTTGACCTGTGACGTCACGATTGTGGGGTTGCGATCAGGACCTCGCTATAGTTGGCAGTGGCCTGGCTAATTGGACTGGGAAGGATAATGGCACCACTGAGCCCCCTCAAATACTGCCTCGTGTTTGGTGGACTTTAGCACCTCACTTCCCGAGAACTTGAATCCTGCATCTGTGTTAACTAAGGGTTTAACACATTCTTTACGTAGGGTTTTAACATTCTATACCTAGGGGTTTAACACATTCCTTAGCTAGGGGTTTAACACATTCCTAGCTAAGGGTTTAACACATTCTTTACCTATGGGTTTAACACATTCTTTACGTAGGGTTTTAACATTCTATACCTAGGGGTTTAACACATGACTTAGCTAGGGGTTTAACACATTCCTTAGCTAAGGGTTTAACACATTCTTTACGTAGGGTTTTAACATTCTATACCTAGGGGTTTAAACACATTCCTTAGCTAAGGGTTTAACACATTCTTTACCTAGGGGTTTAACACATTCCTTACCTAGAGGTTTAACACATTCTTTACCTAGGGGTTTAACACATTCTTTACATAGGGGTTTAACACATTCTTTACCTAAGGGTTTAACACATTTTTTACCTAGGGGTTTAACACATTCTTTACCTAGGGGTTTGGCACATTCTTTACCTAGGGGTTTAGCACATTCTTTAACTAGGGGTTTAACACATGCCTTTAGTCTGACGAAGTTCTATTTTCCGTAAATTTGAAATTTCTCTGTTGTGTTTTCTTATTCCCTTATAAAAGTGAAATTAATGCCAGCTTTTAACCAAAAAATGTTTAGATTATTTGTTTCGCGAACTTGTATATAGACTCACTTGTGGCAACACTTTATTTGAATTAAGAGCGGTTCGACAGATAGAAATGCACATTGGCAACTTGAAATTGTGTGAATGAAAACGTCCTTGATTGTAAAGTAACGAAACAAATTAATTCCGTTCTAATTGGACTCAGTCATTGTGCGCTTTAAGCTGTGTGGAGTTTTGACAAAACCACAAACAGTACAGTGGGAACAAATGGAGAATTATTTATTTATGTCATTTAAAGAAACGGGACGCTGAAATAATAAAAATGTTCATCAATTTAGGGGATCATGAGAGTATTTATTTTACTGTGTCGTTATTTTGATAATTCTTTGTCCATCAGTCTTAGAGTTTCATCATCATCATCATTGAATGTCGTCACCACAACGAAGGTTGGCTACCATGGAGCGCCATTCCACTCTATCTCTTGCTTTGATGGTGCAGGTTGTCATAGGCTGACATGTCCATCTTTTGATGTTACTCTTGGACTGCCTCTTTTACCTTGTATTTTCCCTTCCAAGATTACTTTTAGTAGGCTGCTGTGCCTTTTAACATGCCCCCAAAATCTCTTTTGTCTTGTTTGAATTGTATTTAGTTCTCTTTTTATTTTTAGTTGTTTTAAGACTTCATCATTTGTTTTCTTTTCTTTCCATCAAATTCTGCTTATTCTCCTATATATCCACATTTCAAAGGCTTCAATTTTCTGTTCTGCTTTCTTGTCTATTGTCCCTGCATATTTTACTGTGTCATTATTTTGGTCGTTCTTTGTCCATAGATCTTAGAGTTAATATTTTACTGTGTCGTTTTTTGGTCGTTCTTGTCCAAGATCTTAGAGTTAATATTTTACTGTGCCATTATTTGGTCGTTCTTTGTCCATAGATCTTAGAGTTAATATTTTACTGTGTCATTATTTTGGTCGTTCTTTGTCCATAGATCTTAGAGTAATATTTTACTGTGTCGTTTTTTGGTCGTTCTTTGTCCATAGATCTTAGAGTTAATATTTTACTGTGCCATTATTTTGGTCGTTCTTTGTCCATAATCTTAGAGTTAATATTTACTGTGTCATTATTTTGGTCGTTCTTTGTCCATAGATCTTAGAGTTAATATTTTACTGTGTCATTATTTTGGTCGTTCTTTGTCCATAGATCTTAGAGTTAATATTTACTGTGCCATTATTTTGGTCGTTCTTTGTCCATAGATCTTAGAGTAATATTTTACTGTGCCATTATTTGGTCGTTCTTTGTCCATAGATCTTAGAGTTAATATTTTACTGTGTCATTATTTTGGTCGTTCTTTGTCCATAGATCTTAGAGTTAATATTTTACTGTGCCATTATTTGGTCGTTCTTTGTCCATAGATCTTAGAGTTAATATTTTACTGTGTCATTATTTTGGTCGTTCTTTGTCCATAGATCTTAGAGTTAATATTTTACTGTGTCATTATTTTGGTCGTTCTTTGTCCATAGATCTTAGAGTTAATATTTTACTGTGCCATTATTTTGGTCGTTCTTTGTCCATAGATCTTAGAGTTAATATTTTACTGTGTCATTATTTTGGTCGTTCTTTGTCCATAGATCTTACAGTTAATATTTACTGTGTCGTTTTTGGTCGTTCTTTGTCCATAGATCTTAGAGTTAATATTTTACTGTGCCATTATTTTGGTTCGTTCTTTGTCCATAAATCTTAGAGTTAATATTTTTACTGTGTCATTATTTTGGTCGTTCTTTGTCCATAGATCTTAGAGTTAATATTTACTGTGTCATTATTTTGGTCGTTCTTTGTCCATAGATCTTAGAGTTAATATTTTACTGTGCCATTATTTTGGTCGTTCTTTGTCCATAGATCTTAGAGTTAATATTTTACTGTGCCATTATTTTGGTCGTTCTTTGTCCATAGATCTTAGAGTTAATATTTTACTGTGCCATTATTTGGTCGTTCTTTGTCCATAGATCTTAGAGTTATATTTTACTGTGCCATTATTTTGGTCGTTCTTTGTCCATAGATCTTAGAGTTAATATTTTACTGTGTCATTATTTTGGTCGTTCTTTGTCCATAGATCTTAGAGTTAATATTTTACTGTGCCATTATTTTGGTCGTTCTTTGTCCATAGATCTTAGAGTTAATATTTTACTGTGCCATTATTTTGGTCGTTCTTTGTCCATAGATCTTAGAGTAATATTTTACTGTGCCATTATTTTGGTCGTTCTTTGTCCATAGATTTAGAGTTAATATTTTACTGTGTCATTATTTTGGTCGTTCTTTGTCCATAGATCTTAGAGTTAATATTTTACTGTGTCATTATTTTGGTCGTTCTTTGTCCATAGATCTTAGAGTTAATATTTTACTGTGCCGTTATTTTGGTCGTTGCCCTCTTTTCACTGCTTCAATCTCATCGTCGTCTTCTTCATCACTTCTTCAATCACCATCTTCATTGTTTGCTTAGCTGCAGTCTTGTTTTCTTTTAATCCTACTGTCTTTTCCTGCACCATCTATGGCTGCCTGTTTAGTATTAGCATCGCATTCTAGTTCTCAACTTGGGAATGATGCAGGATGTCTGTGCAGGTGTACATGTTTGGAACGATGAGTCTGGAACGAGCCAATCATTCTTAAAATTGATGTTTTATGGAAGCTATCTATCTTATCATTATTATTATTATTAATATTAGGAAGAAACAATCATCATATTTTTTGGCCTAGTAATGGGAAAGAACAGCTGGAATATATTGTAACAACTGGATAATATTGAGGGACGAAGAGATAGAGGGAAACAAAGAGAAGATACAGACAGCTTAGAGAATGGCTTGGCAGAAAGTCAACAGGAAATGATAAATAACTGTCGACATCGAAAGTAGTGGAGAGACATGATCACCTACGCCAGCAGGCCGGTACTTGATGATGTTTGAAATGTTATTTCTACCAGATATCCTGGTTGTTAATGTCATTTTTCCTATAGAATACTGGTGTTAATGGCATCATTCCTATAGAATACTGGTGTTAATGTAATTATTCCTATAGAATACTGAGCTAATGTTATCATTCCTATAGAATACTGGTGTTAATGTCATTATTCCTATAGAATACTGGTGTTAATGTAATAGTCCTATAGAATACTGGTGTTAATGTCATTATTCCTATAGAATATGGTGCTAATGTCATTATTCCTATAGAATACGGTGCTAATGTCATATTCCTATAGAATACTGTGCTAATGTCATCATTCCTATAGAATACTGGTGTTAAGTCATTATTCCTATAGAATACTGGTGTTAATGTCATCATTCCTATAGAATACTGGCGCGTTAATGTCATCATTCCTATAGAATACTTTGTTAATGTCATTATTCCTATAGAATACTGGTGTTAATGTCATCATTACTATAGAATACTGGTGTTAATTGTCATAATTCCTTTAGAATTCTGGTGCTAATGTCATAATCCTTTAGAATTCTGGTGCTAATGTTATAATTCCTTTAGAATTCTGGTGCTAATGTCATTATTCCTATAGGAATACTAGTGTTAATGTCATATATCCTTTAGAATACTGGTGTTAATGTCAGTATTACTATAGAATACTAGTGTTAATGTCATTATCCTATAGATACTAGTGCTAAGGTCATAAATTCCTTTAGAATACTGGTGTTAATGTCATTATTCTATAGAAATACTAGTGTTAATGTCATCATTCCTATAGAATACTGGTTTAATGTCATCATTATATAGAATACTGGTGTTAATGTCATTATTCCTATAGAATACTGTGTAATGTAATTATTCCTATAGAATACTGGTGCTAATGTCATTATTCCTATAGAATACTGGTGCTAATGTCATTATTCCTATAGAATACTGGTGCTAATGTCATTATTCCATAGGGAATACGGTGCTAATGTCATCATTCCTATAGAATACTGGTGTAATGTCATTATTCCTATAGCATACTGGTGTTAATGTCATCATTCCTATAGAATACTGGCGTTAATTTCATCATTCCTATAGAATACTGGCGTTAATGTCATCATCCTATAGAATACTGGTGTTAATGTCATAATTCCTTTAGAATTCTTGGGCTAATGTCCTAATTCCTTTAGAATTCTGGTTGCTAATTTCATAATTCCTTTAGAATTCTGGTGCTAATGTCATTATTCCTATAAAATACTGGTGTTAATGTCATAATTCCTATAGAATACTGGTGTTAATGTCATTATTCCTATAGAATACTGGTGCTAATGTCATAATTCCTTTAGAATTCTGGTGCTAATGTCATAATTCTTTAGAATTCTGGTGCTAATGTCATTATTCCTATAGAATACTGGTGTTAATGTCATAATTCCTTTAGAATACTGGTGTTAATGTCATTATTACTATAGAATACTAGTGTTAATGTCATTATTCCTATAGAATACTAGTGCTAATGTCATAATTCCTTTAGAATACGGGTGTTCATGTCATTATTCCTATAGAATACTGGTGGTTATATGTCATTATTCCTATAGAATACTGGTGTTAATGTCATCATTACTATAGAATACTGGTGTTAATGTCATCATTACTATAGAATACTGCTGTAATGTCATTATTCCTATAGAATACTGGTGCTAATGTCATTATTCCTATAGAATACTGGTGCTAATGTCATTATTCCTATAGAATACTGGTGCTAATGTCATTATTCCTATAGAATACTGGTGCTAATGTCATCATTCCTATAGAATACTGGTGCTAATGTCATCATTCATATAGAATACTGGTGCTAATGTCATCATTCATATAGAATACTGGTGCTAATGTCATCATTCCTATAGAATACTGGTGCTAATGTCATCATTCCTATAGAATTATTGTGTTAATGTCATAATTCCTTTAGAATTCTGGTATTAATTTAATAATTCCTTTAGAATTCTGGTGCTAATGTCATAATTCCTAAATAATATTGGTGCTAATGTCAAAATTCCTATACGTCAAGAAACTTACAGGGTTTATCGTTCTTTTCTTCTTTTCACATAATTATTGTAATAATCATTGTCATGTATGTCTGTGTTGTTGGGAAATGCAGTCCGTGTTAAGCAGAGTAAATTCTTACCGAACACAGCTGACGTCACAAACATACCAGGATGTGGGCGTTGCCCGTACTGCTGTCAGAAGCTAGCAATTACTGGCGTGGTGTAGGATCTTCTTCTTCCTGTCCAAATACTTGATGCCTGAAGTAGATCTGTTCTGTCAGCTGTTGGGTTGAGAAGCTGCACAAGTGTCGGCTGTGTTGATTACAGCAATGCTACTCACGACACAAGCTTTGGCATTTGAGATGTACTACTACTGCCTCAACTACTGTTGTTATAAACTACTACTGCCTCAACTACTACTGCCTCAACTACTGTTGTTACAACTACTACTGCCTCAACTACTGTTGTTATAACTACTACTGCCTCAACTACTGTTGTTACAACTACTACTGCCTCAACTACTGTTGTTACAACTACTGTTGTTACAACTACTACTGCATCAACTACTGTTGTTACAACTACTGTTGTGTTACAGCTACTACCGCTACAACTACTGTTTGTTACAGCTACTACTGCCTCAACTACTACTGCCTCAACTACTGTTGTTACAACTACTACTGCCTCAACTACTACTGCTCAACTACTGTTGTTACAACTACTACTTGCCTCAACTACTGTTGTTATAACTACTACTGCCTCAACTACTGTTGTTACAACTACTACTGCCTCAACTACTGTTGTTACAACTACTGTTGTTACAACTACTACTGCCTCAACTACTGTTGTTACAACTACTGTTGTTACAGCTACTACCGCTACAACTACTGTTGTTACAGCTACTACTGCCTCAACTACTACTGCCTCAACTACTGTTGTTACAACTACTACTGCCTCAACTACTACTGCCTCAACTACTGTTGTTACAACTACTGTTGTTACAACTACTACTGCCTCAACTACTGTTGTTACAACTACTGGTGTACAGCTACTACCGCTACAACTACTGTTGTTACAGCTACTACTGCCTCAACTACTACCGCTATAACTACTATTGCTACAACTACTACCGCCACCACTACTACCGTTACAACTACTACTACAACTATTGCTATTACTTCTATACTACTGCTACAATTACTACTATTGCTACTACCACGACTACTGTTATAACTATAGCTATAACTACTACAACTACTACTATAACCACTTCTACAACTACTGCTGCAACTACCACGATTACTACTACTACTACACCTACTGCAGCAACTACTATACTACTACTACTACACCTACTGCAGCAACTACTATTACTACTTTTACAACTACTGCAGAAACTACTATTACTACTACTACAACTACTGCAGCAACTACTATTACTACTACTACAACTACTGCAGCAACTACTATTACTACTACTACTACAACTACTGCAGAAACTACTATTACTACTACTACAACTACTGCAGCAACTACTATTACTACTACTACAACTACTGCAGAAACTACTATTACTACTACTACAACTACTGCAGAAACTACTATTACTACTACTACAACTACTGCAGAAACTACTATTACTACTACTACAACTACTGCAGCAACTACTATTACTACTACTACTACAACTACTGCAGAAACTACTATTACTACTACTACAACTACTGCAGAAACTACTATTACTACTACTACTACAACTACTGCAGAAACTACTATTACTACTACTACTACAACTACTGCAGCAACTACTATTACTACTACTATTACAACTACTGCAGAAACTACTATTACTACTACTACAATACTGCAGAAAACTACTATTACTACTACTACAACTACTGCAGAGACTACTATTACTACTACTACTACAACTACTGCAGAAACTACTATTACTACTACTACAACTACTGCAGCAACTACGATTACTACTACTACTGCAATACTGCTGCAAGCTATTGCTGTTACAACTACTACAACTACACCTACCTCTGCAACTACTACCACTACTAGTACTACTACTACTACTACAACTACTGCTGCAATTACTATTATTACTGCAACTACTACTACTACTACTTTTACTACTACTACTACAACTACTACTGCAACTATACTATATTACATCTACTATTACTACTACTACTACAACTACTGCTGCAACTACTATTACTACTACTACAATACTGCTGCAACTACTATTACTACTACTACAACTACTACTACAACTACTAATATTACATCTACTATTACTACTACTGCAACTACTAATATTACATCTACTATTACTACTACTGCTACTACTATAAACTATTGCTGCAACTACTACTACTGTTGCCACTACAACTACTACTGCAACTACTACTACTACTGCTACTACTATTACTACTACTACAAACTAGAACTACTACTGCTACAGCTACTACTACTACTACTACTACTACTACTACTACTACTACCACCACTACTACCACCACTACTATCACCACCACTCGAACTACTACTGCTACAGCTACTGCTGCTACCACTACTACTATCACCACCACTAGAACTACTACTGCTACAGCTACTACTGCTGCTACTACTACTACTACTACTACCACCACTACTACCACCACTACTATCACCACCACTCGAACTACTACAGCTACTACTGCTGCTACCACTACTACTATCACCACCACTAGAACTACTACTGCTACAGCTACTGCTGCTACTACTACACTACTACTATCACCACCACTAGAACTACTACTGCTACAGCTACTACTGCTGCTGCTACTACTACTACTACTATTACTACTACTACCACTACTACTATCACCACCACTAGAACTACTACTGCTACAGCTACTACTGCTGCTGCTACTACTACTACTACTATTACTACTACTACCACTACTACTATCACCACACTAGAACTACTACTGCTACAGCTACTACTGCTGCTGCTACTACTACTATTACTACTACTACCACTACTACTATCACCACCACTAGAACTACTACTGCTACAGCTACTGCTGCTGCTACTACTACTACTACTACTATCACCACCACTAGAACTACTACTGCTACAGCTACTGCTGCTGCTACTACTACTACTACTACTATCACCACCACTAGAACTACTACTGCTACAGCTACTGCTGCTGCTACTACTACTACTACTACTATCACCACCACTAGAACTACTACTGCTACAGCTACTGCTGCTGCTACTACTACTACTACTACTATCACCACCACTAGAACTACTACTGCTACAACTACTATTCGTCTGCCTCATAGATACGTTTTGTTATTATAAACGCCATGCTGTAATAGTCTGTTCTGTAGCCCGACATATCCGATCCTGCAAGTAGCTTTTCCTCTTATATCCCCACTCACACTACCAGACTTTATCCACGCCCACCAATGGGAGGTGTAGTAGGGGCTTCATCAATTTTGGTTCATCAATCTTGGTTCATCAATCTTGGTTCATCAATCTTGGTTCATCAATCTTGGTTCATCAATTTTGGTTCATCAATCTTGGTTCATCAATCTTGGTTCATCATTCTTGGTTCATCAATTTTGGTTTCATCAATCTTGGTTCATCAATCTTGGTTCATCAATTTGGTTCATCAATTTTGGTTCATCAATCTTGGTTCATCAATCTTGGTTCATCAATCTTGGTTCATCAATCTTGGTTCATCAATCTTGGTTCATCAATCTTAGTTCATCAATCTTGGTTCATCAATCTTGGTTCATCAATCTTGGTTCATCAATCTTAGTTCATCAATCTTGGTTCATCAATCTTGGTTCATCAATCTTGGTTCATCAATCAACATACTGGGAGACCTGCACCAGTTGGGATTGTTATGATTTCTCTCTGCGGCAACCACCCCTAGTCTCAGCAGCGGGGCCCGGCTTTAAACGTCTGTTTCTCGTGGACGGAAATAAAATATGAGTACCTCCGAAGACGGAGTTATTTGCCTGTGTGGCGAGGGACCCTTATGCACACGGCTACCAGGGAAAATCGTGTTAACACGCACAATTCAGTTCCTAGTCTCTAGGGACTTCGTCATAGGTAAAAAGCTGGCGAAGGAAAAAAAAAAAGCTCGTTATCGTCTATGACTCACTGACAGTTAATTGCAACCCGGATAATTGCTCTCTAGGGCTCGTTTGAAATATTACATTCTTTTAATCACATTTTAGTTTTCTTGTTTAATCACATTTTTATGTCTCATCTGTTTGTTTTTTTTACCTCAACGTGGCATTTTAGTTTTAATGTTTGAAATTGTGCAGCATTTATAGATGATATGATGCCATGAGTGTAGTATGTTCCTCTCATTCTGAAAACTGATATTTTATCATCATATCATGAGAAGAGGAAAGTTGGAATGCTTGATTTTACATCTTGCAGAATAAAAGGAAAGAGAGATCGCGGACGACAAAGAGAGAATATACTGGATAGCTTGTTGTCATGGCATGGAAAACAGTCAACAACAAAACTGATATGATGCACTGTAGATATATTGTGGAAGGGCATGATCGCCTGCGCCAACCGGTATGTCTCATAATGATGATAATATTTAAAGGAGCGGTTTCAATTTGTAACATCAGAAAGAAAGCGTATTATTGTTAGCTCAGTTTCTTCTTCTTCTTCTACATTTTAGCTCCCAGTGGAGCATAGGTCTTCAACAAACACTTTCCAAGTCGTTCTGTTTCTTGCAATTCTCCTAAGACCATTCCATGTCTTCCCCATCATCTTCATCTCTGCTTCGATCTGTCTTCTCCAAGAATTCCTTGGTCTTCCTCTTTGTCTTTTCCCCTGGGGATTCCAAAAAAGGGCATGTTGTATAATACTCTCAGTTGGCTTCCGTAGTGTGTGTCCAGTCCTATCCTCGCCGTCGTCTACGCTGTATCTCTTATCCACTGGTATTTGACCGGTACATTTCCATAACTCCACGTTAGTGACTTTGTCCTGCCATTTCCATCCCTTATTCTGCATAAGCATCTATTAATGAAAGTCTGTACCTTCGTGATTGTCGATTTTGTTATTCTCCATGTTTCACAGCCATATAATAGGACCGACTTAACATTTGAGTTGAAATTTTTTATTTTTGTATTTAACCTAATTTCTTTGGATTTCCATATGTTTCCCAGTGCAATGAAAGCTCCTCTTGCTTTTGATATCCTTATTTTGGAATCATTTTCTGTTCCTCCCTCTTTATCTATATTACTGCCCAGATATATGTAAGATTGTACGTCTAGTAGAGGTATTTCTCCTAGTTTTATTTGGTTATTGCCAACTGCATTAATTCTATGCATTAGCTCAGTTTGGTTACTAAAATCCGCATTTGTGTATGAATGATACTTAACTACAATAAAAGTAAAAAAAAGATTGGCATTTGAGAGTTTCGAAGGATGTAATATTTAAACAGTAATCTAGAATCAGTAATCTTTAAATACATATATATGGTTTTTTTTTTTTTTTAAATTTCCAGTCAATATGGCGGATAGGTGGCAATGAACAATTGTGTCTGACAAGCTTCATTGTTGCAGTTTCCTCACATTCCAAGTCCGGTTTGCTGCAGTAGCTACTGCGACTAATGCTCTGTGCACACCGTGAGCTGTGCTTTTCATCCGGATGGTGTTTCTATATTCAGATGCTTACGATGAATGATGATATCGTATGATGGACAGTTCAGTTGCGTTCACTATAGCTAATGGCTACCATTCTTTATGTCTTTTGACGTGTGCTATATTTTCTACGATAGGGACTGCATATTCTTTATTTATTATTTTTCTAAAATTCTAGATGAAATGTTAATTCTCATGATTCCACTGGCTTGGGCGGTTGAGCAATGTTGTATTTTAATTCGTTTTGCAGTGATACGGGTCCATCGACTAACTATAAATATATTTTTATTTTGAGATACATCTTCTAATCACTTTGAATGTATAATAGATGAAGTATGTGTGATTTATCTGCCTAGAAAGGCACGGATGAAGAAATCAACTAAAGTTTCAGTGACATACCGCTGTGGAGTGCTTCATAGAAGAATCATACATCGTTTATATTTAAATTTTTGTTAGAATATGAGCGATACAACTAAATTATCAACGATAAACGGTCGTGAAATATGCATGAAATGTCTTTCATTGCGTGTTCAAAACCTGTTAGCTGGGGCATGTCGCATATCTTGGCCTTTTGTTGGTTAATTTATAAATAGAGAGTGGTGGGACAGGTGTTTGAGACTGCTGAAGAGTCACTGACGTGTAGCGCCCACGCAGACAAATAACCACTGACGCAGGCGCTAGAATTAGAGCACTTTGAGGGCGGAGATACGCCTTTACTGTGGTACCTGTCAGGTTGGGTTTGTTCAGGAAACAAATAATAATAAATGAATATTGTTATAGAGAGAAACTTCTGAGGCGATAATCAGCAATCAGTTCAGAGGAAGAGGTATGTTTACAGCACTCGGAAAAAATGATCAACAGAAAGAAAACAAAACAAAGAATAATATACGGCCCAAAGCAGGATACATCGCCAATGATGGTTAATTTTTTTTAAGCCGAGTTCGCAGTGTTCTCTGGCGGTTGGATTTTCGTGGCAAGGTGCAGTGGCAAGGAGTACGGGTTCGATCCTGCTTCGGACCATATATTGTTCTTTGTTTTTTTTTCTGTTGTTGATTATTTATCAATTTCTCCGAGTGCTGTAAAAGTACCTCTTCCTTTGAATTGATTCATTGGCCTTGTTCACACTGGTGATTTTGAGCCGTTTTTGGGGGGGAGACAAATAGTTGTTGGGGGCTGGGTAGTCTAGAGGTGCACCGCTAGCTTCAGGACAGCAAGGACCTGGGTTCAAAGCTCGCCAGAAGCAGTGGTGATTGCAAGAAATTTGTGAAAGTTAATCTGTGGTTTCTTTATGACGTTCCTAGGTAGCTTAGTTGGAACAACCACCCGACGGCTACCGACGTTCGGACAACCCGTGTTTGAATCCCGCTAGAAGCACTGTGAATTGTACTCGTGGTTGGGGGGGGGAAAAACCCACGGTCGACCCAGCCGCTTGCAGAAATGGGTACCAGAGTAGTACTCTGGAACGTGAGGGTTGCCGCCTCGCATTGTGAATTTCGATGCTTGAGGCGACACTATCCAGAAGTCTTCAGAACATGTCTGGATAGGCGACCGAGCACATCTGGGTGGAAACTCGCGTTCTAAGACCCCGGTTCAAGTCTCGGTACCTTGACTGTACCCTCCCCCGATCTCTTGGACAGCGAGCACTGATGTCTTGACCTCTTGGGTGGCAGCAATAAACAGTGGGTCCGGTGTGCACTCGCGCACGTTAAAGAACAATTGACAGTTACAATCGAAAAGAGAAGGCCATACAATATAACCGCTTCCCGGGCAAAACTGTCAGCAGAAAACCTACCCACACCGTTGCTCCCAGGCCGTGCTATGGAGTTCGTGCACGTGGGCCAGGATTTTCGGAAGATTCCCTAAGGAGTTCATCCGTCATCGGTGATGATGATCATAACAGCAACACGATCCGTTCAACTTCAGACTTTTGTTATTTAAGTTATTTATATTGGACCGCAATTTCCACGAACAAAAATAAGTGAACATGACATTTGTGTGGGACCACTCGCTAATAGTTCAGGATCAAAGTATTGAGCTTTGTAGAGGGCTGCCCGAAGAGTTGGCGGGTAGTTTGTAAATAAAACTTATTATGCTACCTGTCAGGTAGGCTGACGTTACGGTAAACCACTCAATGTTATCAGGGGCGTTCCTGGTTGGGGTATATGGTTATTTACACCCCCTTTCCCATTTAACTGTTCCTTTTTAAACTATTAAAAGAGGTTTATAATCTCTTGTGTTGCCTTAGACATTTGGTTGTAAAGAACCTTCTTTTGGGAACTTTAGCGCCTGCCGCTGCTAAAACAGAGACCTTTGGCTCAGCTGCTGATCACCTCGACCAACACGTCGGTCTCCACTGGAGCCAACCTGCGTTTAAATGGGCTAGCTGCAGAGGTGTAAGGGCAGACTAAGGCTAAAGTGGAGTGATAACATCAAAGAGGGACAGGTGAACCTATGACAACGTGTATCATCAACTCAAGAGACTTAGTAAAAGACGCTCCATGGTAATCAACCTTCGATGTGGAGACGGCACCAAATACTGAGTGACAGAGACCATGATCGCCGTGTTCCCTGTAGCGGTGGCTCTTACTGATATATGAGACCTAGTATTGCTGTACCTCTAGGCAGAACAAGTTCCAACTTTCCCCCAGCAGAACCCAGGATTTCAAGAATGCCATAACTGCCCGCTTCACAATCTTCACAGGTCTAAGGGAGAGCACCGTGTGCTTGTGACATTAAAAGAAAATGATTCCCTTCGTTCCTGTCGTTATTTGTAGTTGAGTTATTTGTATGCTGCCATCGTTGAGTTATTTTTGTCATGTCATTATTAAGTTATTTGTTGGTTATCGTTATTGAGTTATTTGTGGGTTATCATCCTTGAGATATTAAGTTATTTGTGGGTTATCATCATTGAGTTATTAAGTTATTTGTGGGTTATTATCATTGAGTTATTAAGTTATTTGTGGGTTATCATCATTGAGTTATTAAGTTATTTGTTGGTTATCGTTATTGAGTTATTTGTGGGTTATCATCCTTGAGATATTAAGTTATTTGTGGGTTATCATCATTGAGTTATTAAGTTATTTGGGGTTATTATCATTGAGTTATTAAGTTATTTGTGGGTTATCATCATTGAGTTATTAAGTTATTTGTTGGTTATCGTTATTGAGTTATTTGTGGGTTATCATCCTTGAGATATTAAGTTATTTGTGGGTTATTATCATTGAGTTATTAAGTTATTTGTGGGTTATAATCCTTGAGATATTAAGTTATTTGTGGGTATTATCATTGAGTTATTAAGTTAAAACAGAACGACTTGAAAAGTGTTTTTTGAAGACCTATGCTCCACTGGGAGCTGAAAATGTAGAAGAAGAAGAAGACCATTTGTAGTCTAGCTAAAGTATGTACAACACAAAAAGGGAGCTCCTAAGAACATCAGAAAGATACAATCAACTTTTTTTCCCGGCATATCATGAAAGAGGAAAGTGGGAATACATGATTACAGCTGGCAAAATAAAGGGAAAGAGAGATCGCGGACAGCAAAGAGAGATCGCGGACAGCAAAGAGGGATCGCGGACAGCAAAGAGAGATCGCGGACAGCAAAGAGAGATCGCGGACAGCAAAGAGAGATCGCGGACAGCAAAGAGAGATCGCGGACAGCAAAGAGAGATCGCGGACAGCAAAGAGAGATGATACTGGATAGCTTAGTGTCATGGCACGGAAAACTGTCAACAGAATTGCTACGATGTACTGTGTATAGAGAGCTGTAGAGGGACATGATCGCCCACGCCAACGGGATAGCATATATTGATGAAAAGTAAATATTTATGTATACATTATATTTTAGTAGTTTGCAGACATATTTGTAGTGTAGAAGGCGTTTTCTTTTGTTGTACAAGAAAATAAGTACTGAGTAATATGAGAAGTACTCGCGCGAAAAACACACACTGACAAAAGTGCAATGCCAAACTTCGTAAATCTGTCTGGCAGTTATTCGCGTAATTCCCACGTCTGGATGCAGCGGAATGACGAGGAACAGCCGTGTAAACCGTCTACGTACTGGTCATATTAGCAAGGTCGCATTAACTTGAGCTAGAATGCTCCCTTGCTCTGCATTCCTTAGAATGAAGGAAAGCTCTTCGCTTTGGTTTTTCTCACCTCCGTTGTTTATTATTGCACGTTTTCTGCTCTGGGTAGGCTTTGTAAGATTTTCTTTCTTTCTTTCTTTCTTTCTTTCTTTCTTTCTTTCTTTCTTTCTTTCTTTCTTTCTTTCTTTCTTTCTTTCTTTCTTTCTTTCTTTCTTTCTTTCTTTCTTTCTTTTCTTTCTTTCTTTCTTTCTTTCTTTCTTTCTGTTTTCTTTCTCTTCTTTCTTTCTTTCTCCTTTCTTTCTTTCTTTCTTTCTTTCTTTCTTTCTTTCTTTCTTTCTTCCTTCCTTCTCCTTCTTCCTTCCTTCTCGTGTTTTTTTTTTCTTTTTTTATTTTTTCTTCATTCCCTTCTTTTCTTTCTTTCTTTCTTTCTTTCTTTCTTCCTTTCTTTCTTTTCTTTCTAGTTGTGTGTAGTTTAGGAATTGACCCTGGATTTTTTTTTGGTTAAAAGCGAGCTAGTGTAAAAACGTTAACCACTACTGTAATTTTCACACCTCCACTTTATATATTACACTTTTCTTTATACATTGCACCCCCCCACTTTATATATTACACCTTTTCTTTATACATTGCACCCCCACTTTATATATTACACCTTTTCTTATACATTGCACCCCCACTTTATATATTACACCTTTCTTTATACATTGCACCCCCACTTTATATATTACACCTTTTCTTTATACATTGCACCCCCACTTTATATATTACACCTTTTCTTATACATTGCACCCCCACTTTATATATTACACCTTTTCTTTATACATTGCACCCCCACTTTATATATACACCTTTTCTTTATACATTGCCCCCCACTTTATATATTACACCTTTTCTTTATACATTGCAACCCCACTTTATATATTACACCTTTTCTTTATACAGCACCCACATTTATATATTACACCTCACTTTATTTTTTTACCTTTTTCTTTATACATTACACCTCCACTTTATATATTACACCTTTTCTTTATACATTACACCCCCCACTTTATATATTACACCTTTTCTTTATACATTGCACCCCACTTTATATATTACACCTTTTTTATACATTACACCTCCACTTTGCACGTTACACCTCCACTTTACATTTCACACCACACCGCCTCTTTACACCTCGAAGTTACGCTTTACACGTGGACGTTACACTTTACACTGGCAGCTCACCATAGCTTGAAGACTTTCAAATCCCCGCTGACATGCAACCAACCATATATTATCCAGAGACGGGATTTCTCAAATGATAAATCAGGTTCTGACAGAAAATAAAGATACCAAACAAAGGGTGTCCCTTGGTCTGTGTAAGAATGTGAGGGCCTAGAAGAAAGCAGCTAAAAGTTCTCCAGACAGGTTCCTCATTGAATCCGAGATCTCATTTCACAGGTGAACTTGCAGCCCTTTAGAGGTCGCGCTGTTCTTTGTTCGTATATAACGTGACGTCGGTGATCTTTCTAGTTATCGTCTTTTTTATTTGACGGAAGACGTATTTTTTGTTTTTTTTTGTGTTCGGCAGAATAGTTGGGGAGATAATATAAAAGTGCTGATCGTACGTTCTGCTGACTCTTGCCTGGCCTCTATACAAGGAGTTAATAGGATTTGCTAGATGGAGAGATAGCTGGGGTTTTTATGAATTGATAGACAGGCATACGGGTGTGTAGATGTACGGTCGGGTATGGAGAGGTACATGCCACTTTGATCGCTTTGAATATTTAATGAAAGATGCAGGTGTATTTATATTTATGGAGAAAAAAAACAATAGGGAAATGAACTAAATTATCAGAGACAAAGAAATATGGTGGTCGTCATCAAATATGATGTGCATACCGGTGGAGTAGGCGATCATGTCCTTCCATAATTTACTGTCCACAATACTTCGTATCAATTCTGGTGTTGACTGTTTTCCATGCCATGACACAAGCTATCCAGTATTTTATCTCTTTGTCGTCCGTGATCTCTCTTTACCTGTATTTTGCCAGTTGTAACCAAGTATTCCAACTTCTTCATCTCACGACGTGTCCGTAAAATGTTGATTGTAGAAATTACAATTTCTGTGTGGCCTCTTCCAGATGTTATTGAAAAAAGAGGCGGGGGGGGGATGCTTTTTCCTATTTCTTGCTTGTTATATGTTGATGAAAACAATTAGCGAGAAATCTGATTTTGTTTCTTGTTATTTCTTTCTTTTTGTATAATTTGCTTGTGTAGAGTTTCACATACAGTTCTTGTGTTCAACATGTCTTATATGTTAGGTCGATACGAAGAACCTTTATAATGCTGTGCATTATGTGTGTCCGTGTGTGTGTGTGGTTTCATGTGCAGCAGATACAACACAGACTTGCCCTTTTCGTTAAGAAACGTCTTGCTCTGAAATTGTGTGAGTGTGAATGAAAGAATGAGCGCTTCAGTTCCAGCCAAGTACACAAACCTGACACATGCAGGCTGACTCACACAAGACGCACGTCCTGTTTGCGGAGCCAGAGAATTCCGTACAATGGCATAACAGTATCATGAAACACAGGCTGACAGTTGCCCCATCTCCTACTCCACCTCCCACCCCCCCCAAAAAAAAAGAGATAATTTCTTCTTGTTCTGGTTTTATTCCTTTTCTTTTCTGTACTTCATGTTCTTCTTCCTGTTCTATCTGTACTTCATGTTCTTCTTCCTGTTCTATCTGTACTTCATGTTGTTCTTCCCTCTACCTGTACTTCATGTTGTTCTTTTCCTGTACCTGTACTTCATGTTCTTCTTCTTGTTCTTCCTGTACTTCATGTTGTTTCTTTTTCCTCTACTTGTACTTCATTTTCTTCTTGTTCTACTTGATCTCCTTGTTTTTTTCCTTGTTCTTGATCTCCATGTTTTTCATCTCTTTGTTTTTCTCCTTGTTTTTCATCTCTTTGTTTTTCTCCTTGTTTTCATCTCTTTGTTTTCTCCTTGTTTTTCATCTCTTTGTTTTTCTCCTTGTTTTTCATCTCTTTGCTTTTCTCCTGTTTTTCATCTCTTGTTTTTCTCCCTGTTTTTCATCTCTTTGTTTTTCTCCTTGTTTTCATCTCTTTGTTTTTCTCCTTGTTTTTCATCTCTTTGTTTTTCTCCCTGTTTTTCATCTCTTTGTTTTTCCTCCTTGTTTTTCATCTCTTTGTTTTTCTCCCTGTTTTTCATCTCTTTGTTTTTCTCCCTGTTTTTCGTCTCTTTGTTTTCTCCTGTTTTTCGTCTCTTTGTTTTTCTCCTTGTTTTTCATCTCTTTGTTTTTCTCCCTGTTTTTCATCTCTTTGTTTTTCTCCTCGTTTTTCATCTCTTTGTTTTTCTCCTTGTTTTTCATCTCTGTGTTTTTTCTTTGTTCTTGATCTCCTTGTTTTTCTCTTTGTTCTTGATCTCCTTGTTTTTCTCATTGTTCTTGATCTCCTTGTGTTCTCCTTGTTTTTCGTCTCCTTGTTCTTGATCTCCATGTTTTTCTCCTTGTTCTTGATCTCCTTGTGTTCGCCTTGTTCTTGATCTCCTTGTGTTCTCCTTGTTTTTCATCTCCTTGTTCTTGATCTCCTTTGTGTTCTTGTTTTTCTCCTTGTTCTTGATCTCCTTGTATTCTCCTTGTCCTGATCTCCTTGTGTTCTCCTCGTTTTTCTCCTTGTTGATCTCCTTGTGTTCGCTTGTTCTTGATCTCCTTGTGTTCTCCTTGTTTTTCATCTCCTTGTTCTTGATCTCCTTGTGTCTTGTTTTTCTCCTTGTTCTTGATCTCCTTGTATTCTCCTTGTTCCTGATCTCCTTGTGTTCTCCTCGTTTTTCTCCTTGTTCTTGATCTCCTTGTGTTCTCCTTGTTCTTGATCTCCTTGTTTTTCATCCCCTTGTTCTTGATCTCTTTGCTTTTCATCTCCTTGTTCTTGATCTCCTTGTGTTCTCCTTGTTTTTCATCTCCTTGTTCTTGATCTCTTTGCTTTTCATCTCCTTGTTCTTGATCTCCTTGTGTTCTCCTTGTTTTTCTCCTTGTTCTTGATCTCTTTGTTTTTCATCTCCTTGTTTTCTCCTTGTTCTTGATCTCCTTGTGTTTCCTTGTTTTCTTCTCTTTTTTTTTCTCCTTTCTCTTGTTCTCTTTGTTTTTCATTGTAACATTATTTTCGTATTATTCTTCTACTACCTTTCAGCTCCCTGGAACATAGGTCTTCAACAAACACTTTCCAAGTTGTTCTGTTTCTTGCCATTTTTAAAAAATGACCATTTGCATGTCTTCACCATCATCTTCAACTGTTCTTTCATATTTTTTTCTCCAAGAATACCTTGGTGTTTCTCTTTGTCTTTTCCCCTGGGGATTCCATAAAAGGGCCTGTTATGTAATACATGTATTTTCGTGTTAATGCCATATAATCGCCTCAATGGAAAGTTTACAAGTTGTCTGAAGTCGGAGAAAATCTGCCTGTATGGCGAGGGAGTCTGTAGGTCAACATAGACATGATAAATGTCGAGATCGAGAGTTGTGGAGAAACATGATTACCTACGCCAGCAGGCATAGCACTTGATGATAACGATGATGTGGTGGCGAGGGACACCTGAGCACGCGGGTACCGGTGAGAAATAGGGAAAAGTGATATTCCCGTAAAAGTGAGACCTCCGGACTTTGCTTGAGGTATAAAGCTGACGCACGGAAACAACAAACAATAACATATAGGGACGGAACACACTGTTATGGCATCCCCTGCAAGGTGGCTGCGAAATTTCAAATTAATGTTTATGTCTGGCGCGCGCGTGCGGTAATGACAACGGTTCTCAGATTGTAGATACAAGGAATTAAAAATAAATCGTAATCTCCGCACCAGATGAAGCCTTCAAGATTACTTCGGCCTGCCACTGTTTTAATAATAGAAAACGTGTTCATACATTCCGAGATGGGTCTGAGACACATAGAGAGTTATTGTCCGTGGTGATATCATTTATCAGACGGTATGTGATAACGCCTGGGCCGGTATTTTTTTAAGTGAAGGATTTCGTCCGTTTGGTTTGGAAAAGGGAGGTGGGGAGTGTTGGATAGACTGGAGAAGAAAATTAACACCGGTCGTCTAATTCAGGTAAATGGAGTCACCTATATCTGGGGACATAACGGCTGATAAAAACACCTTTAAGTCTCAATGCATGGCATTAAGTCGAAAGCCGTTTCAGACAGGATCTTTCTGGAGACAGTTTTGTGCCATTTTTTTTTCTCTTATTTTCCAAGTTTAAACTTTAAAATCTTTGGTTTATTTTATTTATTAATTTTTTTTTTAAATCTCTGAGAAAGAAGAGGGTGGGGGGGGGGGGGGAGGGGAGGAATAGGTAGAAGAAAAGGAGAACGAGCAGTCAACTGTGAATCGTCACCTGCTTTCAGCACATGCTCTCTCTCTCTCTTTCTCTCTCTCTCTTCTCTCTCTCTCTCTTCTTTCTCTCTCTCTTTCTCTCTCTCTCTTTATCTCTCTCTTTCTCTCTCTCTCTCTTTCTCTCTTTCTCTATCTCTCTCTCTTTCTCTCTCTTTCTCTCTATCTACCTCTCTCTTTCTCTCTTTCTCTCTCTCTCCCCTCTCTCTCTCTGTTTCTCATTTGACCCTTATTCATTAAAATAACAACGTGTTAACACAAGTCGTCTATAAAGTCGAAACATATAAACAATAATAACCATTTCAGGAAATGACATTTCTTCACATTTTAATCAATTGAAATATGAAATAACGCCCTCAATATGATTTTCATCATTTACAATGCAATAGAGTTGATGCACTTTGCAAAATTCACGCGAGCTCGGTGTATTAAATCCACATTGCTGTCAATTTGAGCACATTCACTCTTTATACGCTCAATCAAGCGGAACCACCGACACTGCTCTCTCAGCATGTCCACTGAGAAGTTCCAGTTCAATTCTTTCTTCTTTCCACTAAACCCCATTTAATGTGTGGCAGCCGCGATAGCTCAGTGTTAGTGAACTGGACTACAACGGACAAGAGGTAGGGTTCGATCCACACGACGGCTACCGTTCACTCAGCTTTAATGGGTAGCGAATTTTTTTCTGGGAAAGTAAAGCGGCACGGGCGTAAACCGAATTACCCCAAAATTCATGTGCTGAAGGTCTGTAAAACTTATGGTCACTAACACCATATTCCCTATACGCCACTTGCGTGGCCGGGATACTTTACTTTTTTTTTTTTTTTTTTTTTTTTACATTTAATCTGTGGAAAAGGGGGGGGATAAAATTATAGTTAATGCGACTTCCTACGTGTCCAGACTTTAATGACTCCCTGTATAATATACGCGCATCATCATCGAAGTGCCTTCTCCGCAACGAAGGTTGGCTACCATGGATCGCCATTCTACTCTGTTTCTGGCTTCAATTTTCTGTTCTGTTTTCTTGTCTAATGTCCAGTTTCTGCACCATACAGGAATATGAGAAGATGTAACATTTTACCATTCTTAGTTTCAGCCCTGTTGATATTTGTTTTTTGTTAGTATATTTTTTCATGGCATTAAAATTACTATTTGCCATACCTATTCTTTTGTTTATTTCAATTTTATTTCCATCTGAGGTTATAGTATGTCCCAGGTAGTTGTAGCTCTGGACTGTCTCCAGATGTATTCCTCAACTGTGATATTTAATTGTAGGTCTTGAGAATTTTTCTGTTTATGATTATAGTTTTAGTCTTTTTGATATTCATATCTAGTCCATAGTTCTTGCTTGTCATGTTTATCACATTAAGCAATTGTTGTAGATCTTTAGGATTTTCTGCTAGTAGAACAGTATCATCAGCATATCTTAGGTTATTGATTATCTTTCCATTAATGTTTAGGGCCTGGCATCTCTGAGATGATTTTAAAGATTTTTTTCAGTGTATAGATTGAACAAGCTTGGTGATAGGATGCATATATATATATATATATATATATATATATTATATATACATGCATATGTTTTCGTTATTAGTGGTTGGAGAATTCCCGTTCGTGCTAACCTTGACCTCCATAAAAACTCTCTAACCTAAAAGTGCCTCTGTGTGCGTGTGAAAAGCTACATGACATAAAAATGGCATTGTTCATATATAATATATATATCATATATATATTATATATATATATACATATAATGTCACGTAATAAGTGCGTTATTAACATGACACTTCTAGTAAAGGTTGAAATTAACAACCGCGATTAGTGAGAAAACTTATCATTCAAGGGCTCCTTCGTACGGGATTGTCCACACAACTCAACACACTTTCATATGAGAATAAATGGGCCCTCGTTTCGTCCTCTTCTAGGATGTGTTATATTTTTGAACTAGCGTTACACTTTCTGTCTGTTTCCTGTGACTGGCATCAGATACATATAGTTTTAGTTCGGCAAGAACATAATGTAGTTTTTAGTTCGGTAAGAACATAATGTAGTTTTAGTTCGGTAAGAACATAATGTAGTTTTTAGTTCGGCCGGAACATAATATAGTTTTTAGTTCGGCCGGAACATAATATAGTTTTTAGTTCGGCCGGACATGATATAGTTTTTAGTTCGGCCGGAACATAATATAGTTTTAATTCGACCGGAATATGATATAGTTTTTAGTTCGGCCAGAACATAATATAGTTTTTAGTTCGGCCGGAACATAATATAGTTTTTAGTTCGGCAAGAACATGATATAGTTTTTACTTTTTAGACACCCTAGAAGTCTGCAAACACTTCAGGATATGCGGCCCGAGCACAAATGGGTGAAAACTCGCGTGCTAAGATGCAAATTAAAGTCTTGTACTTTGCCTTTACCTTTGCTAGTGTCCGCAGCATTAGTAGTAGTGGCGTGTAGTAGTAGTAGTAGTAGTTAGTAGTAGTAGTAGTAGTAGTCGTGGTAATGGTAGTATTATATGTGTTCATAAGAAACTTGAGTTTTAGTAGTGATATCTGTAGTATTACTAGTATCAGTAGTATTACCAGTATCAGTAGTATTACCAGTATCAGTAGTATTACCAGTATCAGTAGTACGAGACCAGTATCAGTAGTATTACCAGTATCAGTAGTATTACCAGTATCAGTAGTATTACCAGTATCAGTAGTATTACCAGTATCAGTAGTATTACCAGTATCAGTAGTACGAGACCAGTATCAGTAGTATTACCAGTATCAGTAGTATTGCTAAAAAAAAAAGTAAGTAAAGTACCCCGTCACGCCAAGTGGCGTATACGAATATGGTGTTAGTGACCCTATATTTTACAGACCTTCGGCACGTGATTTTGGGGTAATGTGGCGGTATTACGCCCGTGCCGCTTTACATCCCAGAAAAAAATGCGGTACCCATTAAGGTTGGGTGAACCCGGAAGCCGTCGATTGAGATCGAACCCTACCTCTGTCGTGTGTAGTCCAGTTTATAACCTAGCATGAGCTATCGCGGCTCCCCAGTAGTATTACTAGTATCAGTAATATTATTGTTATAGTAGTTTTTGTGGCAGTAATTTGAGTATTTTTATTTATATTAGTAGTTGTAAAGTTGTAGTGGTAGTGAGAACCGTAGAACTAAAGTTTAACTTATATGGTGGAACTATCAACCGTGAACTGTGTATTTTTTCTAATAATATAATAAAAGAATATTTTTTCTCTCTCTCTCATTTGAACTGAATGGGAAAATGAAGTGAAGATTGAGGAATAGAAACAGCGGAGTTCTTGTTAACAGAACTGGGTTAGCTTTTCCTGGAAACAAGCCTGGGCAGGAGAAGGTAACTGCGGTATAATAGACACCGTTTCTTCTTCATGGTGGTTTATCTCTTTTTGCGGGTGTCATTTTAGTTCCAGCTGTTGAGGTTAAACAAGTGGCTCCATCATCTGTAAAGTTTTAGTTGTGCTAAGAGCTTAACTTTCACTCATCATCATCATCATCGAGTGCCGTCTCCGCATCGAAGAGATGCTACCATTCACTCTGTCTCTTGCTTTGATGGTGCAGTTTGTCATAGGTTGACTTGTCCATCTTTTGATTATACTCGTCCATGTTAGTCTGGTCTGCCTCTGCCTCTTTTACCTTGTATTTTCCCCTTCCAATATTATTTATTAGGCTGTCGTGTCTTTTAACATGCCTCAACAATTTCATTTAGCTTTCACTATCTAAAGAAAAAAAAAAAAACATTGCGATATTTGATGTCGTAGTGTATTGAACATTCCTGTATGGTGCAGAAACATGGACATGAAATAAGGAAACAGCAGCAATTTGAAGCCTTTGAGCTGTGGATCTATATCAAGATAAGAAATGAGGAAGATAAGACAAGAGAAGAAGTATCAAAAACAGCAACTTAAAGAGAGATAATAATAAAACAAGACTAGCAAAGAATTAAATCAGCTGAGCACAGTTCGAAAAAACAGCTGAAATGTGTTGACATGCGAAGAGAGAAATACTCTTGTCAAATAATTTGGAAGGGAAGTACAAAGGTAGATCAGGCAGACAAAGACTAAAGTTTGACTGATAGCATCAAAAGGTGGACAGGTGAAACCTATGACAACATGAACCTTCAAGACGAGACAGAGTAAAAATGGCGGTCCATGGAAGTCAACCTTCGATGTGGAGACGGCACCCATAAATGAATGACGCTCCATGGAAGCCAACTTGTGATGTGGGAGACGGCACCCAATGAATGACACTCCATGGTAGCCAACCTTTGATGTGAGACGGCACCCAATGAATGACACTCCATGGTAGCCAACCTTTGATGTGGAGACGGCACCCATGAATGACACTCCATGGTAGCCAACCTTTGATGTGGAGACGCACCAATGAATGACACTCCATGGTAGCCAACCTTTGATGTGGAGACGACACCCAATGAATGACGCTCCATGGTAGCCAACCTTTGATGTTTAGACGATAACCCAATGAATGACGCTCCATGGTAGCAACCTTTGATGTGGAGACGGCACCCAATGAATGACACTCCATGGTAGCCAACCTTTGATGTGAAGACGGCACCCAATGAATGACGCTCCATGGTAGCCAACCTTTGATGTTTAGACGGCACCCCACATGAATGACACTCCATGGTAGCCAACCTTTGATGTGGAGACGGCACCCAAAGAACGAATTAGTGAATGTTGGGGAGGGGTGTGCTTTTTCTAGCTGCCACTAACTTTGGTAGCGATAAATCCTTCTTTGTTTCTCCCTCCACTTCTGGTCGTCATTACACGGGGTTAATAGACGTAAATGTGTTATCTTTCCTTTTACGCTATTTACACCATATAGCCCAACACATCCAAGTTGCGGGTGACAGTTTGTTGGGGTAACCGGGCTGCCGTCCATCTTCATCCCTCTTGTTTGTGTTGAGCAGACTGGAACCTGTTCTCTCACTGCTCAGGAGCGAGGTAAAATCTTGATCAGTTTTCATTGACTGATTATATGATTTACAAACAGCCTCAGTTTTCATTTATTGATTCTATGAATTACAAACAGCCTCAGTTTTCATTATTGATTCTATGAATTACAAACAGCCTCAGTTTTCATTATTGATTTTATGAATTACAAACAGCCTCAGTTTTCATTGATTCTATGAATTACAAACAGCCTCAGTTTTCATTTATTGATTCTATGAATTACAAACAGCCTCAGTTTTCATTATTGATTCTATGAATTACAAACGGCCTCAGTTTTCATTTATTGATTCTATGAATTACAAACAGCCTCAGTTTTCATTTATTGATTCTATGAATTACAAACAGCCTCAGTTTTCATTTATTGATTCTATGATTACAAACAGCCTCAGTTTTCATTGATTGATTCTATGAATTACAAACAGCCTCAGTTTCATTGATTGATTCTATGAATTACAAACAGCCTCAGTTTTCATTGATTGATTCTATGAATTACAAACAGCCTCAGTTTTCATTGATTGTTCCTATGAATTACAAACAGCCTCAGTTTTGATTGATTGATTCTATGAATTACAGCCTCAGTTTTCATTGATTGATTCTATGAATTATAAACAGCCTCAGTTTTCATTTATTGATTCTATGAATTACAAACAGCCTCAGTTTTCATTTATTGATTCTATGAATTACAAACAGCCTCAGTTTTTCATTTATTGATTCTATGAATTACAAAAGGCCTCAGTTTTCATTTATTGATTCTATGAATTACAGCCTCAGTTTTGATTGATTGATTCTATGAATTACAGCCTCAGTTTTCATTTATTGATTCTATGAATTACAGCCTCAGTTTTCATTTATTGATTCTATGAATTACAAACAGCCTCAGTTTTCATTGATCTATGAATTACAAACAGCCTCAGTTTAATTGATTGATTCTATGAATTACAAACAGCCTCAGTTTTAATTGATTGATTCTATGAATTACAAACAGCCTCAGTTTTCATTTATTGATTCTATGAATTACAAACGGCCTCAGTTTGATTGATTGATTCTATGAATTCAAACAGCCTCAGTTTTCATTTATTGATTCTATGAATTACAAACAGCCTCAGTTTTCATTAATTGATTCTATGAATTACAGCCTCAGTTTTGATTGATTGATTCTATGAATTACAAACAGCCTCAGTTTTCATTGATTGATTCCTATGAATTACAAACAGCCTCAGTTTTGATTGATTTGATTCTATGAATTACAGCCTCAGTTTTCATTGATTGATTCTATGAATTACAAACAGCCTCAGTTTTCATTTATTGATTATATTGAATTAAAACAGCCTCAGTTTCATTTATTGATTCTATGAATTACAAACAGCCTCAGTTTTCATTGATTGATTCCTATGAATTACAAACAGCCTCAGTTTTGATTGATTGATTCTATGAATTACAAACAGCCTCAGTTTTCATTTATTGATTCTATGAATTACAAACAGCCTCAGTTTCATTTATTGATTCTATGAATTACAAACAGCCTCAGTTTTCATTGATTGATTCTATGAATTACAACAGCCTCAGTTTTCATTGATTTATTCTATGAATTACAAACAGCCTCAGTTTGATTGATTGATTCTATGAATTACAAACAGCCTCAGTCATTGATTGATTCTATGAATTACAAACAGCCTCAGTTTTGATTGATTGATTCTATGAATTACAGCCTCAGTTTTGATTGATTGATTCTATTAATTACAAACAGCCTCAGTTTTCATTTATTGATTCTATGAATTACAAACAGCCTCAGTTTTCATTTATTGATTCTATGAATTACAAACAGCCCAGTTTTCATTGATTGATTCTATGAATTACAAACAGCCTCAGTTTTCATTGATTGATTCTATGAATTACAAACAGCCCAGTTTTCATTGATTGATTCTATGAATTACAAACAGCCTCAGTTTTCATTGATTGATTCCTATGAATTACAAACAGCCTCAGTTTTGATTGATTGATTCTATGAATTACAGCCTCAGTTTTCATTGATTTATTCTATGAATTACAAACAGCCTCAGTTTTCATTTATTGATTCTATGAATACAAACAGCCTCAGTTTTCATTTATTGATTCTATGAATACAAACAGCCTCAGTTTTCATTTATTGATTCTATGAATTACAGCCTCAGTTTTGATTGATTGATTCTATGAATTACAGCCTCATTTTCATTTATTGATTCTATGAATTACAAACAGCCTCAGTTTTCATTTATTGATTCTATGAATTACAAACAGCCTCAGTTTCATTGATTCTATGAATTACAGCCTCATCTCAGTCGCTGCGAACCTTGTGGAATATGAACTAAAGGGTCAAGAGGTCAAAAGGCGAATGGCTTGTGGGTGGAAAAGCCCGTGATGGTCAGAGCACTTTCAAAATAGAAACTCGATTATCCGGGCGTCGTCCGTATAATTAAAAAAAAAAAAGGGATAATCAAAAATGTATTTGATCCAGTGACTAATGGCTCGTTGTAAGCAATAAAATAAATATAGGATTTTTTTTCTCTATGAATATTGGTCACATAATTTCTTTCTTTCTTTCTTTTTTTCTTCTTTCTCTTTCTTTCTTTTCTGTCTTTTCGTTCTTTTCGTTCTTTCTTTCTTCGCCTTATGACAACTGAAGGAATGATTAGTCCTTTTCAACTTCTGTCCTTCTACGTGAGCGCAGATCGTTGTGTTGTACTTTGCGGCTAGATTGTCATATTTGCACCTTTCAGCCCAACACATGAAACTTCAGCACTGTATTTTTGAGTCCCGGGTTGCAATGTGACATCATGTCAACCTGGGGTGGAAAAGGTGTGGGGTTGGGGGGGGAAGTGTGATGATACAGCCATCCTGGAGGGGGGGGGGAGCAGGACAATTTGACGTCACGCCCACCCAGTGGGCAATGTTCGGTGATAAGTGCTACTATAGTTTCGTTCCTGCTCGGTGAAGACCTCATGTAAGTTATCTAACGCTACAGAATCAGCGGATAGCGGTACCTGCAATAAAATACTGAAGATTGGCTAATTTCAGTTTAATGTTGCTAGTAATGTTATTGATTTAAATTATATGCCTGGGCAGCAGCATACTGCCTGCTCTTTGAACGTATAACTTTTAAGTATTTTTTAAATATTTTATTTTATTATTATTTTTTTAAAATTTAATTTACGTGCTTCACTTGAAACGGATTCCTGGTACTTTGTCCATCTCCGATGCGGAACTAACTAGTGTCGAACCGGCGGCGTACGATATCAGAACGTGGCTGTAAACTGCGACGGAGCGTAGTATACGCTATTGTGAGCGCTAAAGCTTCGGACAGTTGATGAACAGAAAGCAATCGGTGACTTTCGGGAGTAATAACCAGAGCTGACTGAGATCGTGTTCA